>CM061541.1:4664587-5142087 GCA_030864215.1 Capsicum pubescens
AGAATGGATGCACAACGTGACATTGACAGAAGGGCGGCTCAACAGGAGCAGGCTAGATTAGCTACACCGGCAGCCGCTCAAGTGCATCAACAGAATATTGATAACCCAGGTCGGACAACAAATCCTGATGATGAGGACCTAGGTGATGATGAGTTACTTAATCCATGGCGTGCAGATGAGGTGGCAGCACCTGTGAACATGAGAGATCGTCAAGCTAAAATGAGACCTGACCGCCGAGCTATGCAGGCTCGTTTTGATGATGATGATGACAATCTGGATAGAGCTGGTGCCACAGGGGCTATTATTCCTCCACCCTTGTCACCCGGAGCTAAGTTCAATATCACTAGCACCATGATTTAGTTATTGCAGCTCAAGGGGTTATTTGGTGGACTCGCAGGAGATGATCCGAATATGCATCTGATCAACTTTATTTCAATATGCAAGTCATTTGACATTCCAGGAGTTGGGCAGAATGCAATTCGGCTGCGCTTATTTCCATTGTCTCTGTCTAGGGAGGCAACTCTATGGTTGAACGGGCTAACTCCTGATTCTATTACTAATTGGAGGCAACTGAAAGACGCTTTCCTAGAATGATTCTTTCCGCCATCCAAGAGAGCATAGTTACGGGATGAGATCAACAATTTTTGATAGCTTCCAACTGAAGCTCTCCACGAAACATGGGAGATGTTCAAGAAGAAACTTATGCAGTGCCCAAATCATTAGATGACCAACATCCACCTGATGGAGATATTATACAGGGCTTTGAACTCAGTGACAAAGCCAGTGGTTGATAATGCTGCAGGTGGGTCATTCATGGACCTTACTTTTATTGAGGCGAGTGATATGATGGATCGTATGACAAAGCAGAGTAGAGCTTGGCATACCAGGGATTCTGAGGTAGCAAGCTCTACTGTATCTATTGGCATGACTACAGAGCAGAGACGAAGACAAGAGAAATGTGACCAGGATATGGCTCACATAAAAATGCAGATGGATCTTCTTACCAAGCATTTATTAGCAGGGAAGACCGAAAAAGTCAAGGCTGTGGTGTCACAGGGAAGAGATGTGTCAGATTCTGAGGGGGAAGCAAATTACTTGAATAATCAGGGGGGTTTTCGAGGCAATGCCCCAGGAAACCAAGGTTGGAACTATTATGATAAATATGGATACAAGGACCGCGATCAAGGTGGTTGGAAGAATAAGACTGACAGGAGTGGTTTGTATGTTCCTCCTGGAAACCATGAGGCTGTGGCGTCTGGCTTTGGGAAGATGTCCATGGAAGATATGATGGCTAAGTTGTTGAAAGGAGTGGAGGCAACCAACACGGGCGTAACCGAGGTGAAAAATGATTTGTCTTCAATAAATCAATTGGTTGACTCGCATTCTACTGCAATAAAACAGCTGGAGCAACAATTAAGTCAACTTTCAGCGGCATTCAACCAAAGAAAAGCTGGAACACTACCTAGCAACACAGTGCAAAATCCGAGGAATGATGGATCGTGTATGGCTATTACTACCCGAAGTGGTAAAGTGTTGGAAAATCCATCTAAAGACAAGCAGGTAGTTGATGATATAACGGATAATGTTATTGATGCAGAATGTGAAGAGGTCGAAGAAGCTGAAGAGTGTGTTCATGATGTCACCCCTAGACGACTGCAGCCTGAAAAGATTGATAGTTGGAAGATAGATAAAAAAGAAGTGGTGGAGAAAACAATTCCCCTTCCACCACCACCTTTTCCGCAGAGACTGAAGAAGAAAGCTGATGATACCAGGTTCAGCAAATTCATGAGTATGTTAAAGCAGCTGACTATTAATGTTCCTTTGGTGGAAGCGCTAGAGCAGATGCCCGGATACGCTAAATTCATGAAGGACCTTTTGACAAAGAAGCGGGCAGTAAGCTATGAACTGGCAGATAATGTTCATCATTGCAGTACAATCGCTACAAGATCGCTAGTTCAGTAAAAGGAAGATCCTGGTGCTTTCACTATTCCTTGAACGATTGGATCGTTGGATTTTGCTAAGGCGTTGTGCAATTTGGGAGCTAGCATCAATTTGATGCCGCTATTCGTGTACAAAAATTTAAGGTTGGGTGACCCTACACCAACCAATATGCGGCTCGTGATGGAAGATAGGTCGGTAAAATGACCTGTGGGTATCTTGAATAATGTGTTGGTGAAGGTTTCCACCTTCATCTTTCCTGCAGACTTAGTTATTTTGGATTGCGAGGTGGATTCTAAAGTTCCCATAATCTTGGGATGCCCTTTTCTCGCAACTGGAAATGTGCTTATCGATTTAAGAGCTAATGAGCATTTATTTCGGATGAATGACGAAGTGGTCCATTTTGATATATGCAAAGCAATGAAGCAGCCCAGTGATATGAATGTGTTCTCTGTAGATGATGTTTATCATAAGGATGAGAAAGAATTATCTGTAGAGAAGCAGCTTACTATTGAGCCACTATCTGATATGCTGTTGAATTTTGAGTGTGAGGAGGCTGAAGAATATGAAGAAACCGTTTGTGCTCTAACAACGAATCAATCTTCACCAACAGCGGTGACTTCCATTGAAGAGCCACCAGTGCTAGAATCGAAAGAGCTCCCCAGCCATCTAAGGTATGCATTTTTGGGAAGTGGAAATACACTTTCGGTGAGTGTTGCGGCTGATTTAGGTGAACAACACGTAGAGGCTCTCATCTCTGCTCTGAAGAGGTACAAGAGAGCCATTGGTTGGTCTATTGATGATATAATTGGTATCCCACCTGGGATACGTATGCACAAGATGCATCTCGAAGAAGATTGCATGCCCACAATTAAGCATCAGCGTCGTGTGAATCCATTCAGAAAACGATGCACCAAATATCTCGATGAAGTCTAAGTAATCGAGATAACTATGTCGTGCCGCGACAATAAATCAAGCGCTTGGTGGGAGGCAACCCATCGTTTTTAATTGTTTTTGTTGTTTTTGTTTTCCTAGGATTTTGTCGAGCCACGACCAAAACTAAGGCGCTTGATGGGAGGCAACCCATCATTCTAATCATTTTTGTTATTTTTGAATAAGTGTAGGTGCAAGAGGTGTAAAGGAGGAGATTGGTTTCAAATTTTGATTTGGAAGTATTGCATGTTGAAGGTGGTAAGTTGGGAATGAAGAAGAAAAAGGCTATGAGTTAGGTATTGCCTATGAAAATCTAGGCAACGAACAAGGCAAGGCCTATGCTATGGCCTAAGCTCTCTGAATCTAGAATTCCATAGCATAGGCGCCGCCTATACCTAACAATGCCATAGCGTAGGCGCCGCCTATGCAAAAGCCTTTTGTCTCTGAATCTAGAATGCCATGGCATAGGCGCCGCCTATGCCTAACAATGCCATAGCATAGGCACCACCTATGCTCATTTTTTGGTCTCCTAATCCGATTCCAAACGGGTCAAAACCCGACCCAAGCTTGTCCTATAAATAAAACCTTAGTCTTAGAACAAAAAGGCATTGCAAATTCAACCTAAGCGCTGCCTACCTCTCCAAAATCTCTCAAAAATTTTCCTTTTGCTCTTTTAACTTTGCAAGAACATCTTCTGAGGCCATCAACCAAGTAAGTACTTCTTTGCTCTTCTTTTATATTCCGTAAAGTACTACACTACTACGCCTATAATAAATTGTTAAATCTTTAAGTAGTGTTGGTGATTTGAATATGGTTGATTTGTTGTGATACAACTAAGTGAGTGAAAGAATACGTAGGGATGCTCTTGACTTGTTTCCAACTTGTATTTGATTTTGATACACTGTCATACTTTTACGAAATTGACATGGTCAAGAAAATTCCATAATCTTGTAACTAGAAAGCTTACATGTTGGAATGACTTGTTCATCGAGATGAAAATCATGGTTGACTACAAACATATGATGTTGTGATTATTTCTAATGCCATAACTTGATTCAATCTCTATGTAGTAGTCTTGCTCAAAAGGTACATCAATCCAAACATGAAAGTATTGCCAAGATTTCATGAAATAGAACCAAAAAGGATAGTTAAGATGACAAGAAAAGTATGACTGCACTGATTATATTGTATGAACATAACACCTAAACGTATATCGATGAAATCTGAGTAATCGACATCTTTCACTTAATTAGTTTGTCACAACAAAAGTGTGGGGTGGTGCCATTATTGTTTGTTTGTCGATCAAATCTTCCGAGATAATCTAACATGACTTTATTTTAATCTCAGGTAAAATGGCACCAAAAGGTCGACCAGGAAAAGAAAAAGCGTCCACCTCACAGAAAGGTCAGAAAAGGGGAAAAAAAGAGCAAGCTGAATCCTCCTCGCTGCAAATACCTCGCCGCATGTTCGGGATAAAATGGATCCTAGAGGAGGAAGGAAAGGAGTGGTACAAGAATAATAAAGTAAAAAAATATGTTCATGTGGAGTTGATAAAAAAGGAGAGCCTAGCAAAGAAAGAACCCCGCATTTTGGCTAAAATCATGGCGCTACATCTTGATTTCCTTTTCCAAGATATGGGAGAATGCAATCTTGATCTAACGCGAGAATTCTATGCCAATTGGTCCCCACAGACTATCGTAAGTGAAGTGAAGATTCGGGGCCAAGTCTTGCAACTGAATGCGGAGTTCTTCAACTCTTTTCTGGGTCTTCCATCTGTGGATCCATCACCACTCAAGGATATTTATCGCAGACCTCCATACAGGGCAATCAGACACACACTATGCAGAACAAGATCAATGGCACGGTGGAGTCATCACAAGGATACCGGTCGGCACAATACCTTCCCGTATGCCTCCTTTAAAAAAGAAGCTCGGATATGGTTGCGGATAGTCAATTTTTGCCTGATTCTAGGGTCACAGTACACAAAATCACACGTGATAGAGTGTGATTGGTATATGCTTTGATGACGAACATCCCCATCAATATTGGGGCAATTATTCGATCTTCAATGCGTAAGGCCAGGCTGCACAAGAGGTCCCACTTCAGCTTTGGCAATCTGTTGACTGCGATATTGAGGAAGGAGGACATCGAAGAGGAACCTGTAGATCATAAGCTTCCACACAACCCGAAGAAGGTTGACCTCACAAAGGATAAAGATGCTGAATCCATGCATGACGTCAACCTAACCACTGCAGAAAGACATGCTCGCGCCGAAAGCTTCTTCCGCTATTTATATGGCATGACGAGGTTTACCATGATGAGCGGGGGTCGTGTTCCAACTGCTTCAAAGCTCCAACAGTTGGATTATGACTACCCAATGAATGAGCATGCGAGGGCTATGTGCGGAGTAGGTGTATACTTTGAGGAACCTCTTGATGATGATGTTCAAACCGATGATGATCGCCGAATGCCCGACTCCAACGTGGAGGAGAACTCCGATGACGACAAATCTGATGATGATTCCGATGCAGGGGGTATGACCCCAGACATAGAGGATGAGTCCGACTAATCAGGTTCTTCTTATTTATTTCCCACCGAGGGAAGTGTATCCCGTCTAAGTGTGGGGTGCTGGTATTTGTATGCTATACTTCTTTATCTGTATTTGCATTTATTTATGTTTATTTGTTCTAGTTGTATTTAGTTGTTAGTAGTTAAATTTTAGAATTTTTTTTAGATTTTGCATGAAATTGTTCTGATAGGCGGCATGGTATTATGACAAGAGTTTGTGCTAAAATCATTGCCATTGAGACGTTTAGGCTCCAAGTGTGACTCGTTGTGTGATATTTGTGTGGTTTAATTCATTCATCTGTTAGAAAAAGAGTTTATACTGCTCCCAATAAAGTTAACCATGTGCCTTGTGTGTGTGAGGTTATAGTATATTCTGTGTTGTGACTGATGCTAGAACTTGCCTAGTGTGTGTGTAAAGAGAAATAAAGAGTGTGAGTTTAGGAGATGATTTAGGCATTTCTATGGCAGCCTGTGATTGTTTACCTTCTTTTTACCTACCCGTGGACATTATCTTAGCTAACCCCCTTTGAGACTATTAGCTATTTTCTTTGACAGCCTCATATGTAGCCTAATCCATTTTTTTTCAAGACCATAATTTGATCCAAATTCCTATGCGCTTTAAATTGTAAAATCAAGTGACAAAATAAGAGGAAATTGGGTGAGAGTGATACCTTAGAGTGTAATGGCAGTTGAATTTGTTATAAAAAAGTGGCTATCATAGAGGTGTGTTATAAAAAAAAAGAAAAGAAAAAGAAATAGAAAAACAAAAAGATAGTTGGGTTTATGATTAAATAAAAAGATAGTTATGTTTGAATAGCAAAATAAGTGAAAAAGGGTGGTAGATAAAAGAAAGGTTGCAGGGTTGATTAAAAGAGAGTGTTAATGGCATAATGTGATGTATTAAAGCGCTTAGGAACATAGTCACTATTTCTGGCCAAAATAGTCCTACCAGTCCCTTAGCCTACATTACAACCTGTAAAAGACCTATTTGATCCTAAGCTTAGCATTCTGATATTAGAGGAGCATTACACTAAGGGCAAGCCTATGGTCACCAGTTGCAACATATGAATTCTTTGTGAGAGAGAGAGCAAGGAGAGTCTTATACCCATGTTCCAAAAAATGCAAAACTTGTGAGTGATTATGGGTGATATATTATGTGAGACACACATGGTTGATGAGTTTTGGGTAGTCTTGTATGATTCTTTGTGCCTTAACTTTTGAATACGAATTAACCATCATCACGAGTCTATGTTGGAGGTTGAATTGTTTCTAGTAGTGATCAGAAAACTACTCTTTGTTGATAATTGTCGTGCCTGTCTTGATGAATATTTTGTGTTACTGTTGTGATTTCTAGTTAGATGATTGCATGGACGTAATATTTTCTTTGAGGACGAACAAAGCTTTAAGTGTGGGGTGTTGATGTTGGGCGTATTTACACGCCTAAACACCATAATTTACCCATATTTTAGCTAAGTTTTAAAGGACAAAGTATATAATTCCTGCACTTTTAGTCCTTTTTCCTGTAAGTGAGCTAACCAACGTGATTAGCAAGTTTTCAGGAATAAATGATGAAGATTTCAGCATTTTATGGACTGTTGGACGCCAAAGGAAACTTCACGTAAGAAGGAAGGCAGCTTCTGGAAGCTTGTGGACTGAAAGTGATGCATGGAGAACTTGTCCCGAGCAAAAACAGCATTTCTAAAGACTTGGGGGATCAACAGTAACTTAGTAGGATTAGGACAAGTATGCAGTAACCCAGTAGGACTAGGACAAGGATAAAAACCCTATTTCAGTAGTACTAGGACAAGGATGTTATAAAAACCCTATTTGCTGAATTTTTCAGCAAGCTTTTATTATTCACTCATTCATTAATTCAAGTCTCTTTTTTATTCGACTTTTAATTTTCACGACAAGAGAAACGCTACTAGCAAGGAATTCACGCCACAAGTGACGCCAATACTTCCTTTATGTGATATTGTTATTGCTTTGGTATGATGATATCCTCGTGGTTTTCCTTCACAATTATGAGTAGCTAAACTTCTCTGTTAGGGTTATGGAAGCCTTATGAGATACTATCTATTGCTATGAGTTTGTGAATTCTTGATTCGTATGCTGCTTATATCATTACTCTCTTCATCTTAATTGAATTCTTGTGGTTGCAAACATATATAATACGCCAGTATAGCATTAACTTGTTCGAAAGAAAAGTTACATGTCTGGAAAAGAGAGAATGACAAAGAAATAGGGCTACCAACCCCTGTTTAAAAGTTAGTGCCGTAACTGGATTAACCTCTTGGAGAATTCGTACCATTAGTATACGCTTTAAGCTCGAAAGAGTTGAAGGGATATAATCCTTGATGGTCGACAGACACTAGGATTTACCATAGAATACGAATCTCTATAAGCGCATGCATGTCTGAATTCCGCATAACTCATAGCCAATAGATACGTAAAACTCATAAGGTGGACATAACCCTAACTTACAATTCTCATTGATTAAAACCTACTAAACCTTCTGTTTTTCTTTGTTACTTTGATACTCTTAATTCACGCAACAATTAAATCCCCCCTTTTTCGTAGAATTTTCGATCAACAGTCTACTAATCGTTGCATACTTAGTGACCAAGTATTCCCTGTGGGATTCGACACCCAACCCAGTTGGGTTCTATATTCGACAACGACCGCTTACACTCTTACGAGAGCTGTAGTTTGAGCGTTATCAGGAGGTTGGGGATCATCCCAGTATGGTCCGTTTAATTTATCGTGGCCATTTAGGTGGACAAACGAGCAAAATGGCGCGAACGGGGTATTTTTGGGCCAAATCGATGTACTATAGCCCACGTTTTTTGGGTTGGGCCTCCTGGGTTCGTGCGTGGTGTGGGCCTAAAATTGATGGGGGCATGCCAGGGAGGTTGGAGATCATCCCAGTATTGTCCGTTTAATTTATCGTAGCCTTTTTGGGTGAAAAAATGGGTGAAATGGCGCAAACGGGGCATTTTCGGGCCAAATCGTTGTGCTATAGCCCACAGTTTTGGACGTGTTGGCCGAATATCGATGGCGGTATGCCAGGGAGGTTGTGGATCGTCCCAGTGTGGTCTGTTTATTTTATCGTGGCCATTTAGGTGGACAAAAGAGCAAAGCGGCGCGAACGGGGTATTTTTGGGCCAAATTGGTGTGCTACAGCCTACGGTTTTGGGTGTGGGCCCAGGGTTTGGGGGTGGTGAGGGCTAAAAATCAACGGGGGTGTGCTAGGGAGGTTGGGTATCATCCCAGTATGTTCCATTTAATTTATCGTGGCCATTTGGGTAGACAAACGGGCGAAACAGCACGAACGGAGCATTTTCAGGCCAAATCGGTGTGCTATAGCCCATGGTTTCGAGGGTGGGCCTAGGGTTCGGGCGTGGTGTGGGCTGAAAATCGATGTGGGCGTGCCAGGGAGGTTGGGTATCATCCCATTGTAGTCCGTTTAATTTATTGTTGCTATTTAGGTGGACAAACGGGCAAAATGACGCAAACGTGGTATTTTCTAGCCAAATTGGTGTGCTATAGCCCACGATTTCAAGGATCGGCCCGGGGTCCAGGCGTTCTGTGGGCTGTAAATCAATGGTGGCGTGCTAGGGAGGTTGGAGTTCATCTCAGTGTGGTCCGTTTAATTTATCGTGGCTATATTGGTGGACAAACGGGCAAAACGATGTGAACGGGGCATTTTCGGGCCAAATCAGTGTGCTATAGCCCACGGTTTTGGATGTGTGCCCAGGGTCCGGGTGTAGTGTGGGCAAAAAATTGATGGGGGCGTGCTAGGGATGTTCGGGATCATTCCAGTGTGGTCCTTTTAATTTATCGTGGCCATTTGGGTTGACAAATAGGTGAAACGGCGCGAACGGGGCATTTTTGGGCCAAATCGATGTGCTATAGCCCACGAATTCGGGGGTGGGCTCGGAGTCCGAGCGTGGTGTGGGCCGAAATCAACGGGGGCGTGCAGAGAGGTTAGAGATCATCCCAGTATGATCCATTTAATTTATCGTTGCCATTTGGATGGACAAACGGGCGAAACGACGCGAATGGTGTATTTTCGAGCCAAATCAGTGTGCTATAGCCCACAGCTTCGGGGGTGGGCCGGGTATGGTGTGGGCTAATATTCAATGGGGGCGTGCCAGGGAGGTTGGGGATAGTCCCAGTCCGTTTAATTTATCGTGGCCATTTGGATGGACAAACTGGAAAAACGGCATGAACGGGGGTTTTCGGGCCAAATCGGTGAGCTATAGCCCACGGTTTTGGGGGTAGGCCCGGGGTCCGGGCGTGTTGTGGATCGAAAATCGATGGGGGCATGCCAGAGAGGTTGGGGATCATCCCAGTGTGGTACGTTGGATTTATCGTGGCTATTTGGGTGGACAAACGGGCAAAACGGTGCGAATGGGGCATTTTCGAGCAAAATCTGTATGCTATAGCCCACGGTTTTGGGGGTGGGCCTGTGGTCTGGGCGTGGTTTGGGCCAAAAATTGATCGGGGGTGCCAAAGAGGTTATGGATCATCCCAGTATGGTCCGTTTAATTTATCGTGGCCATTTGGGTGGACAAACAGGCGAAACGGTGCAAACGGGGTATTTTCAGCCCAAATCGGTGTGCTATAGCCCACGGCTTCGGGGGTGGGCTGGGGTCCGGGCATGGTGTGGGCCCAAAATCGATGGAGGAATGCCAGGGAGGTTGGGGATCGTCCAAGTATGGTCCGTTTAATTTATCGTGGCTATTTGGGTGAATAAACCAGCGAAACAGCGCGAACAGGGCATTTTCGGGCCAAATTAGTGTGCTATAGCCCACAGTTTTGTGGGTGGGCCCGGGTCCGGGTGTAGTGTGGGATAAAAATGGATGGGGGCGTGCCAGGGAGGATGGAGATCGCCCCAGTGTGGTTCGTTTATTTTATCGTGGCTATTTGGTTGGACAAATGAGAAAAATAGCGTGAACAGGGCATTTTTATGCCAAATCGGTGAGATATAGCTCACGGTTTTGGGGGTAGGCCCGGGGTCTGGGTGTGGTGTGGGTCGAAAATCGATGATGGAGTGCCAGGGGGTTGAGGATCTTCCCACTGTGGCACGTTTAATTTCTCATGGCCATTTCGGTGGACAAATGGGTGAAACGGCACGAACGGGGCATTTTTTGGCCAAATCGGTGTGTTATAGCCACCTTTTTTGGGTGTGGGCCCGGGGTCCGAGCGTGTTGTGGATCAAAAATCAATGGGGGCATGATGGGGAGGTTGGGGATCGTCCCAGTGTGGTCCGTTTAATTTATCGTGGTCATTTGGGTGGACAAACGGGCAAAACGGCTCAAACGGGGCATTTTTGGGCCAAATCGGTGTGCTATAGCCCACGTTTTTAGGGGTCGGGTCGGGGTCCGGTTGTGTAATGGACCAAAAATCGATAGGGGCATGACAGGGAGGTTGGGATTGTCCCAATATGGTCTATTTAATTTATCGTATCCATTTGGGTGGACAAATGGGCGAAACGACGCGAACAGGGTATTTTCGGGCCAAATCGGTGTACTATAGCCCACGGCTTCGGGGGTGGGTCGGGGTCCAGGCATGGTGTGGGACAAAAATTGATGGGGGAGTGCCAGGGGGTTGAGGATCGTCCAGTGTGGTCCGTTTAATTTATCGTGGCCATTTGGGTGGACAAACGGGTAAAACGGTGCGAACGGGGCATTTTCGTTCCAAATCGATATGCTATAGCCCACGGTTTTGGGGGTGGGCCCAGGGTCTGGGTGTGGTGTGGTCTGAAAATCGATGGGGGCATGCCACGGAGTTTGGGGATCGTCCCAGTGTGGTCTGTTTAATTTATCATGGCAATTTGGGTGGACAAACGGGCGAAACAGCACGAACGGGGCATTTTCTGGCCAAATCAGTGTGCTATATCCCACAGTTTCAAGGGTGGGCTTGGGGTCCGGGCTAAATGGGGCATTTTCGGGGTAAATCGGCATGCTATAGCCCACGGTTTTGGAGGTGGGCCCAGGGTTCGGGGGTGGTGAGGACCGAAAATTGATGGGGTCGTGTCAGGGACGTTGGGGATAGTACCAGTGTGGCCCGTTTAATTTATCATGGCCATTTGGGTGAAACAACGCAAATGGGGAATTTTCAAGCCAAATCGGTGTGCTATTACCAACGGTTTTGGGGGTGGGCCCGGGGTCCGGACATGGTGTTGGCCGAAAATTAACGGGGGTGTGACATGGAGGTTGGGGATCGTCCCAGTATGGTCCATTTCATTTATCTTGGCCATTTAGTTGGACAAACGGGCAAAACGGCGCGAACAGAGCATTTTCTAGCCAAATCGATGTGCTATAGCCCACGGTTTCGGGGGTTGGCCCGGGGTTCGGGTGTGGTGTGGTCATAAAATTGACGGGGGCATGCCAGGGAGGTTGGGGATCATCCCAGTGTGGTTCATTTATTTTATCGTGGCCATTTGGGTGGACAAACGGGCTAAACGGTTGAAACGGGGCATTTTCAAGCCAAATCGGTGTGCTATAGCCCACAGTTTCGGGGGTGGGCCTGGGGTCTGAGCCTGGTTTTTGCCGAAAATCGATCGGGGTGTGCCAGGAATGTTGGGGATCATCCTAGCATGGTCCGTTTAATTTATAATGGCTATTTTGGTGGATAAACAGGCAAAACGGCGCGAACAGAGCATTTTCGAGTCAAATCGGTGTGCTATAGCCCACGATTTTTTGGGTAGGCCCGGGGTTCGGGTGTGGTCCTAAAATTATTAGGGGTGTGCCAGGGAGGTTAAGGATCATTCTAGTGTGGTTCGTTTATTTTATCGTGGCTATTTGGGTGGACAAACTGGCAAAACTGCACGAACGGGGCATTTTCGAGCAAAATTGGTGTGCTATAGCCCACGGTTTTGGGGGTGGGCTCGGTCTCCGGGTGTGGTGTGGGCTGAAAATCGATGGGTGAGGATCGTTCCACTGTGGTACATTTAATTTATAGTGACTATTTGGCTGGATAAACGGGAAAAACGGCGCGAATGGGGCATTTTTGGGCCAAATCGGTGTGCTATAGACCTCGGTTTTGGGGGTTGGCCCGGGGTCCGAGCGTGTTGTAGATCGAAAATCAATGGGGGCATACCAGTGAGGTCGGGGATCATCCCAATGTGGTACGTTTAATTTATCGTGGACATTTGGGTGGACAAACGGGTGAAACGACTCTAACGGGGCATTTTGGGCCAAATCGGTGTGCTATTGCCCAAGGTTTCGGGGGTGTGCCTGGGGTACGGCTGTGGTGTGGGCTGAAAATCAATGGGGGCATGCTAGGGAGGTTGGGGATCGTCTCAGTGTGGTCCATTTAATTTATTGTTGCCATTTGGGTGGACAAACGGGCGAAACGATGCGAACAGAGCATTTTCGAGCCAAATCGGTGTGCTATAGCCCACGATTTTAGGGATGGGCCCAAGGTCCGGGCGTGGTGTAGCTCGAAAATAAATGGGGGCGTGCCACGGAGGTTGGATATCGTCCCAGTATGGTTCGTTTAATTTATCGTGGCAATTTAGATGGACAAACAGGCAAAACGGCATGCCAGGGTGGACTCGGGGTCCGGGTGTGGTGCAGGCCGTAAATCGATGGAGGCGTTCCAGGGAGGTTAGAGATCATCCTAGTGAGGTCCGTTTAATTTATCGTGGCCATTTGGGTGGACAAACAGGTGAAACGATGCGAACAGGGCATTTTTGGGCCAAATCAGTGTGCTATAGCCCACGGTTTTGGAGGTGGGCCAAGGGTATGCAAGTGATGCGGGTCAAAAATCAATGGGGGCGTGCCAGGGAAGTTGGGGATCATCCTAGTGTGGTCCGTTTAATTTATCGTGGCCATTTGGGTGGACAAACAGGTGAAACGACGCGAACGGGGCATTTTTGGGCCAAATCGGTGTGCTATAGCCCACGGTTTAGGGGATTGGCTCGGGGTCTGGGCGTAGTGTGGGCCAAAAATCAACGGGGGAGTGCCAGAGAGTTTGGGGATCGTCCCAGTGTGGTTCGTTTAATATTTCATGGCCATTTTGGTGGACAAACGGGCGAAACAGCACGAATGGGGCATTTTCAGGTTAAATCGGTGTGCAAAGCCCACGATTTCGCGGTAGGGTCTGGGGTTCGGGCTTGATGTGGGCCAAAAATTGATAGTGGCATGCCAGGGAGGTTAGAGATAGTCCCAGTGTGGTCCATTTAATTTATCGTGGCAATTTAAGTTGACAAACAGGTGAAACGGCGCAAACGGGGCTTTTTTGGGCTAAATCGGTGTGCTATAGCCCACGGTTTAGGGGATGGGACCGGGTTTCGGGCGCGGTGTGGGCCGAAAATCGACGGGGGAGTGCCAGAGAGGTTGTGGATCATCCCAGTATGGTTCGTTTAATTTATCTTGGCCATTTGGGTGGACAAACGGGATAAATGGCGCGAACAGGGCATTTTCGGGCCAAATCGGTGTGCTATAGCCAACTGTTTTAGGTGTGGGCCCGGGGTTTGGTCTTGGTGTGGGACAAAAATTGATGAGTGTATGTAAGGGAGGTTGGGGATCATCGCAGTGTGGTCCGTTTAATTTATCGTGGCCATTTGGGGTGAACAAACGGGCGAAACGGCTCGAACGGAGCATTTTCGAGCTAAATCGATGTGCTATAGCCCATAGTTTTGGGGGTGGGCTCGGAGTTCGGGCATGGTGTGGGCTGAAAATCGATTGGGGCATGCCAGGGAGATTGGGGATCGTCCTAGTATGGTCCGTTTAATTTATCGTGGCCATTTGGGTGGACGAACTGGCAAAACAACGCGAACGGGGCATTTTTATGCCAAATCAGTGTGATATAGCCCACGGTTTAGGGGGTTGGCCCGGGGTCCGGGCATGGTGTGGGTCAAAAATTGTCCATTTAATTTATCATGGTAATTTGGGTGGACAAACGGGTGAAACGACGCGTACGGGGCATATTCGTGCAAAATCGGTGTGCTATAACCCACGATTTTGGGGGTGGGTCCAGGGTCCGGGCGTGTTGTGGACCGAAAATTGATGGGGGCATGCCAGAGAGGTTAGGAATCATCCTAGTGTGGTAATTTTAATATATCGTGGCCATTTGGGTGGACAAATGGGCGAAACGGGGAGAACGGGGCATTTTTGGGACAAATAGGTATGCTATAGCCCACGGTTTCGGGGGTGGGCCCGTGATTTGGGTATGGTGTGGGTCAAAAATATATGGGGAGGGGGGGGGGAGGGGTACCATAGAGGTTAGGGATCGTCCGAGTGTGGTCCGTTTAATTTATCGTGACCATTTGGGTGGACAAACAGGCGAAACGGCGCAAACAGGGTATTTTCGGGCCTAATCGGTGTGCAATAGCCCACGACTTGGGGGTGGGCTGGGGTCCGGTCCTGGTGTGGGCCCAAAATCGATGGGAGCATGCCAAGGAGGTTGGGGATCATCTCAGTGTGGTCCGTTTAATTTATTGTGGCCATTTGGGTGGAGAAACCAGCAAAACGGCGCGAACGAGGCATTTTTGGGCCAAATTGGTGTTCTATAGCCCACAGTTTTGCGGGTGGGCCCGGGGTCCAGGCGTAGTGTGGGTCAAAAATTGATGGGGGCATTTCAGGGAGGTTGAGGATCTCCTCAGTGTGGTCCATTTATTTTATCGGGGCCATTTTGGAGGACAAACGGGTGAAATGGCGTGAACGGGGCATTTTCATGCCAAGTCGGTGTGCTATAGCCGACGGTTTTTGGGGTGGGCGTGGGGTTTGGGCGTGGTGTTGGCAAAAAATTGACGATGGAGTGCCAGGGGGTTGAGGATCTTCCCAAAGTGGTACGTTTAATTTATCATGTCCATTTCGGTGGACAAACGGGCGAAACGGCACGGACGGGGCATTTTCGGGCCAAATCGGTGTGCTATAGCCAACGTTTTTGGGGGTGGACCCGGGGTCCGAGCGTGTTGTGGATCGAAAATCAATGGGGGCATGCCAGGGAGTTTGGGATCATCTATGTGTGGTACGTTTAATTTATCGTGGCCATTTGGGTGGACAAACGGGTAAAATGGCTCGAACGGGGCATTTTTGAGCATAATCGGTGTGCTATCGCCCACGGTTTTAGGGGTGGGCTCGGGGTCCAGGCGTGGTATGGGCCAAAAATTAATAAGGGCGTGCAAGGGAAGTTGGGGATCATCGCAGTGTGGTCCATTTAATTTATCGTGGCCATTTGGGTGTATAAACGGGAGAAATGGCGCAAACGGGGCATTTTCGTGCCAAATCGATGTGCTATAGCCCACAGTTTTGGGGGTGGGCTCGGGGTCCGGGCGTAGTGTGGGTCAAAAATTGACAGTGGAGTGCCAGGGGGTTAAGGATCGTCCCTGTATGGTGCGTTATATTTATCGTGGCCATTTGGGTGGACAAACGGACGAAACGGCGCAAACGGGCATTTTCGGGCCAAATCGGTGCGCTATAGCCCACGGTTTCGGGGGTGGGCCCAGTATCCAGGCGTGTGGTGGAATGAAAATCAATGGGGGCATGCAAGGGAGGTTGGAGATCGTCGCAGTGTGGTCCATTTAATGTATCGTGGCCATTTGGGTGGACAAACGGGCGAAACGGCTTAAGCGGGGCATTTTCGAGCAAAATCGGTGTGTCATAGCCTACGGTTTTGGTGGAAGACCTGGAGTTCTGGCGTGGTATGGGCCAAAAATCAATGGGGGTGTGTGTGTGCCAGAGAGGTTGGGGATTGTCCCAGTGTTGTCCGTTTAATTTATCGTGGCCATTTGGGTGGACAAACGGGCGAAACGGCGAGAATGGGGTATTTTAGGGACAAATCAGTGTGACTGGCCCACGGCTTAGGGGGTGGTCTGGGGACCGGGCATGGTATGTGCCGAAAATCAATGGGGGCATGCCAGGGAAGTTGGGGATCATCCCAGTGTAGTCCGTTTAATTTATCGTGGCTATTTTGCTGGAAAAACCAGCAAAACGGCGCGAACGGGGCATTTTCGGGACAAATTAGTGTGTTATAGTCCACGGTTTTGCGGATGGGCCCGGGGTCCGGGCGTGGTGTGGGCCAAAAATTGACGGGGGCGAGCCAGAGAGGTTGGGGATCGCCCCAGTGTGGTCTGTTTATTTTATCGTGGCTATTTGGGTGGAAAAACGGGCAAAATAGCGCAAACGGGGCATTTTCGTGCCAAATCGGTGTGCTATAGCCCACAGTTTTGGGAGTGGGTTTGGGGTTCGGGCGTAGTGTGGGCTGAAAATCGACGGGGGAGTGCCAGGGGGTTGCGGATCGTCCTAGTGTGGTCCATTTAATTTATCGTGGCCATGTGGGTGAACAAACGGGCTAAACAGCACGAACGGGAATTTTCTGGCAAAATCGGTGTGCTATAGCCCTCGGTTTCGGGGGTGGGCCAGGGGTCCGAGCGTGGTGTGTGCCAAAAATTGATGGGGGCATGTTAGGAAGGTTGGGGATCATCCCAGTGTGGTCCGTTTAATTTATCGTGGCTATTTGGGTGGACAACGGGCCAAACGGCGTGAACGGGGAATTTTTGGGCTAAATTAGTCTGCTATATCCCACGGTTTTGGGGGTGGTTCCATGGTGCGGGCGTGCTGTGGGCCGAAAATTGATGGGGGCGTGCTAGGAAAGTTAGGATCATCCTAGTATGGTCCGTTTAATTTATCGTGGCCATTAGGGGGGACAAACGGGAGAAATGGTGCATTTTCGGGCAAAATTGGTGTGCTATAGCCCACGGTTTCGGGGGTGGGCCCGGGGTCCGGGCGTGTTGTGCACCGAAAATTCATGAGGGCATGCTAGGGAGGTTGGGGATTGTCCCAGTATGGTACATTTAATTTATTGCGTCCATTTGGGTGGACAAACAAGCAAAACGGCTCAAACGAGGCATTTTCGGGCCAAATTGGTGTGCTATATCCCACGATTTTGGGGGTGGGCCCGGAGTCCAGGCGTGGTGTAGGACGAAAATTGATGGGGTGGTGCCAGAGAGGTTGGGGATCGTCCCAGTGTGGTCCGTTTAATTTATCGTGGCTATTTTGGTGGACAAACGGGCGAAACGGCGCAAACGGGGTATTTTCGGGCCAAATCGGTGTGCTATAGCCCACAACTTCGGGAATGGGCCGGGGTCCGGGCATGGTGTGGGCCAAAAATCAATGGGGGCGTGGTAGGGAGGTTGGGGATCATCCCAGTGTGGTCCTTTTAATTTATCGTGGCCATTTGGGTGGACAAACCAGCCAAATGGTGCGAACGGGGCATTTTTTTGGCCAAATTGGTGTGCTATAGTCCACGGTTTTGCGGGTGTGGCCGGGGTTCGGGCGTAGTGTGGGCCAAAAATCTACGACGACGTGCCCGGGAGTTTGGGGATTGCCCGAATGTGGTCCGTTTATTTTATCGTGGCCATTTGGGTGGACAAATAGGCGAAATGGCGCGAATGGGGCATTTTTCAGCAAAATCGGTGTGCTATAACCCACTGTTTTGGGGATGGGCCCGGGGTCCGGGCGTGGTGTGGGCAAAAAATCGACGAGGGAGTCCTAGGGTGTTGAGGATCGTCCTAGTGTGGTCCGTTTAATTTATCAAGGCCACTTGGGTGGACAAACGGGTGAAACGGCGCAAACGGGGAATTTTCGAACCACATCGGTGTGCAACAGCCCACGGTTTTGGGGGTGGGCCCGAGTGAGGTGCTGGCTGAAAATCAACGGGGGCATACCACGGAGATTGAGGATCATCCCAGTGTGGTCCGTTTAATTTATCGGGGTAATATGGGTGGCGAAACGGCATGAACGGGGCATTTTCAAGCCAAATCAGTGTGCTATAGCCCACAGTTTCGGGGGTGGGCTCGGGGTCCGGGCGTAGTGTGGGCCGTAAATCGACGGGGGTATGCCAGGGAGGTTGGGGATCGTCCCAGTGTGGTCCTTTTAATTTATGTTTGCCATTTGGGTGGACAAACTGGGTAAATGGGGCATTTTCGGGCCAAATCGGTGTGCTATAGCCCACGGTTTCGGAGGTGGGCCCAGGGTTCGGGCGTGGTGTGGACCAAAAATTTATGGGTGCTGCCAGGGACGTTGGGGATCGTCCCAGTATTGTCCATTTAATTTATTATGGCCATTTGGGTGAAAAAACAGGCGAAACGGCTCGAACGGGGCATTTTCGAACCAAATTGGTGTGCTATAGCCCACAGTTTTTGGGGTGGGCTCGGGGTCCAGGCGTGGTATGGGCTAAAAATTAATGAGGGCATGCAAGGGAGGTTGGGGATCGTCGTAGTGTGGTCCATTTAATTTATCGTGGCCATTTGTGTGGACAAACGGGTGAAATGGCGCGAACGGGGCATTTTCGTGCCAAATCGGTGTGCTATAGCCCACGATTTTGGGGGTGGGCCCGGGGTCCGGGCATGGTATGGGCCAAAAATCGACAGTGGAGTTCCAGGGGGTTTAGGATCGTCCCAGTATGGTACGTTATATTTATCGTGGCCATTTGGGTGGACAAACGGACGAAACGGCGCAAACGGGCATTTTCGGGCCAAATTGGTGTGCTATAACCCACAGTTTCGGGGGTGGGCCCAGGATCCAGGCATGTTGTGGACCGAAAATCAATGGGGGCATGCCAGGGAGGTTGGGGATTATCCCAGTGTGGTTCGTTTAAATTATCGTGGCCATTTGGGTGGACAAACGGGCGAAACGGCTCAAACGGGGCATTTTTGGGCAAAATCGGTGTGCTATAGCCCACGGTTTCTGGGGTAGGTCCGGAGTTCTGGCGTGGTGTGGGACAAAAGTCAATGGGGGTATTTTCTTGTCACTACTCTCTTTTCCAAACATTAACTTTTCTATCGAACAAGTTATTGCTATAATGGCACATTCCCTATGTTTGAAACCACGAGAATTCAATTATAACGAAGAGAGCAATGATATAAGTGGATCAACACATCATAAATTCAAAAACTCATAGCAATAGAGAGTATACTACAAGGTTTCCATAACCCTAACAAATAAGCTTAGCTACTCATGAACCAAAAGGAAATAACCATAAGAATGTTCATCATACCCAAAACGTTTTTCTCTTCTCTCACCCTCAGCTAAGCCATTTTTTTTATTTTTAAAAAATAATACAGAATAATGAATAATCCCTAAAAATTCAGCCATCAGGCTTTTAATAACATCCTTCTCTATTAAATTGTTACTGAGTCCTCAGCTATTTAAAAATAATGAGTTTGCCTGGGAAAAAGTTCCCACATAGCACATTTTGTCCAAAACCTGCTTTCATTTTATGTGAAGTCTCCTCTGCTATCCACAGGTCCCCAAAGTGCCGTAATCTTCCTCATTAGCACCTGAAAAGCATGCTAATCACATAGGTCAGCTCACTTAACTAACAATAGACTAAAAGTGCAAGAATTATGTATTTTATCCTCAAAACTTTGGTAAAACATGGGTATGTTATGGTGCTTAGACGTATAAATACGCCCAACATCACCCCGGGCCCACCCCCTAAACCGAGGGGTATATCACACCAATTTGGCCCGAAAATACCCCGTTCGCGCCGTTTCACCCATTTGTCCAACGAAATGGCCACGATAAATTAAACGGACCACACTGGGACGATCACTAACCTCCCTGGCATACCCCCGTCGATTTTCAGCCAACACCACGCCCGGACCCCAAGCCCACCCCCAAAACCGTGGGCTATAGCACACCAATTTGGCTTGAAAATGCCCCGTTCCCGCCGTTTCGCCCGTTTGCCCAACCCAATGGCCATGATAAATTAAACGGACCACACTGGGACAATCATCAACCTCCCTGGCATGCTCCCATCAATTTTTGGACCACAACATGCCGAACCCCGAGCCCACCCTCAAAACTGTGGGCTATAGCACACCGATTTAGCCTGAAAATGCCCCATTTGCATCTTTTCACCCGTTTGTCCACCCAAATGGGCACGATAAATTAAACGGACCATACTGGGATAATCCCCAACCTCCCTTGAATTCCCTCATCGATTTTTGGCCCACACCACGCCCGAAATCCGGTCCCACCCCAAAAACCGTTGTCTATAGCACACCGATTCGTCTCGAAAATGCCCCATTCACACCGTTTCGCATGTTTGTCCACCCAAATGGCCACAATAAATTAAACAGACCATACTGGGATGATACCCAACCTCCCTGGAACACCTCCATCGATTTTTGGCCCACACCATCCTTGGATACCAGGCCCACCCCCAAAATCATGGGCAGTAGACACTGATTTAGCCCGAAAATGTCACATTCGCGCCGTTTCGCTCGTTTGCCCACCTAAATGGACACTATAAAATAAACAGACCTAACTCGGATGATCCCCAACCTCCCTGGGATGCCCCCATCGATTTTCGACTCACACCATGCCCGGACCCCGAGCCCACCCCGAAAATGCCCCGTTCGCACCGTTTTGTACGTTTGTCCACCCAATTGGCTATGATAAATTAAACAGACCACATTGGGACGTTCCCAAACCTCTCTGGCATGCCCCCATCGATTTTTGTCCCACACCATGCCTGAACCTTGAGCCACCCCCGAAACCGTGGGCTATAACACACTAATTTGGTCCAAAAATGCCCCGTTCGAGTCGTTTCGCCCGTTTGTTCACCCAAATTGCCACGATAAATTAAACATACCATACTAGGATGATCCCCAACTTCCCTAGAATTCCCCCAATAATTTTTGGCACACACTACGCCTGAACCCCGGGCAAACCCCCGAAACCGTGGGCTATAGCACACCGACTTGGCTCGAAAATTCTCCAATCGCGTCGTTCCACCAGTTTGTCCACCCAAATAGCCATGATAAATTAAACGGACCACACTGGGATGATCCCCAACCTCCCTGGCATACCTCCATCAATTTTTGGCACACACCATGCCCATACCCCAGGCCCACCCCCAAAACCGTGGGCAATAGTACACTGATTTGGCCCGAAAATGCCCCGTTCGTGCCGTTTCGCCCTTCTATCCACTTAAATGGCCACGATAAATTAAATGTACCACACTGGGACGATCCCCAACCTCCCTGGCACACCTCCATAAATTTTTGACCTATACCACGCCCGGACCCCAGGCCCACCCCCAAAATTGTGGGATCTAGCACATCGATTTAGCCCGAAAATGCCCCGTGCGGGCTGTTTCTCCCATTTGTACACCCAAATGGCCACGATAAATTAAACAGAACACAATGGGATGATCCCCAACCTCCCTGGCACGCCCCCATTGATTTTTGGCCCACACCACGACCGGACCCCGGGCCCATCCCCAAAACCGTGGGCTATAGCACACTGATTTGGCCCAAAGAGGCCCCGTTCACACCGTTTCACCTATTTGTCCACTCAAATGGCTACGATAAATATAACGGACCACACTGGGATGATCCCAACCTCCCTGACATGCCTACATCGATTTTCGGTCTACACCACGCCTGAACCCCGGGCCTACCCCCAAAATCGCAAGCTATAGCACACCGATTTGGCCTAAAAATGCCCTGTTCGTACCGTTTTCCCCGGTTGTCTACCCAAATGGTCACGATATATTATACGGAACACACTGGGATGATCCCTAACCTCCTTTGCCCGCCTCCATCGATTTTTGGACCATACTACGCCCGAACCCCGGGCCCACCCCCAAAACCATGGGTTATAGCACACCAATTTGGTCCAAAAAATCCTAGCTTGTGCGTTTTGCCCGTTTGTCCATCCAAATGGCCACGATAAATTAAACGGACCACACTGGGACGATCCCCAACCTCCCTGGCACGCCTCCGTTGATTTTTGCCCTACACTATGCCCGGACTCCGGGCCAACCCCCGAAGTCGTGGGATATAGCACACCGACTTGGCTAGAAAATGCCCCGTTCTCACTGTTTTGCCCGTTTGGCCACCCAAATGGCCATGATAAATTAAACGGACAATAATGGGATGATCCCCAACCTCTCTGGCATACCTCCATCGATTTTTGGCCCACACAACTTTCGGACCCCGGGCCTATCCCCGAAACTGTGGGATATAGCACACCGACTTTGCTAGAAAATGCCCCGTTCTCACCGCTTTGCTTGTTTGTCCACCTAAATGGCCACAATAAATTAAACCGATCACAATGGAACGATCCACAACCTCTCTGGCATGCCCCAGTCGATTTTTTGCCCAGACCACTATCGGAACTCAGGCCCACCTCCAAAACCGTGGAATCTAGCACATCAATTTAGCCTAAAAATGTCCCATTTACGCCATTTCGCCCGTTTGTCCACCCAAATGGCCACGGTAAATTAAACAAAACACACTGGGACAATCCCCAATATGCCTGGCATGCCCCCATCGATTTTTGGCCCACACCACGCCCGGAGCCCGGGCCCAGCCCCAAAACCGTGGGCTAAAGAACACTGATTTGGTCCAAAAATGTCCCATTCGCAACGTTCCATTCGTTTGTCAACCCAAATGTCCACGATAAATATAATTGGGATGATACCCAATCTCCCTGGCATGCCCCTATCAATTTTTGGCCCACATCACGCCCGAACCCTGGGCCCACCCCCAAAATCGTGGGCTATAGCACATTGATTTGGCTAAAAAATGCCTCGTTTGTGCCATTTTGCCCGTTTGTCCGCCTAGATAGCAACGATAAATTAAATGAATCACACTGGGACGATCCCCAACCTCCTTTGCACGCGCGCGATGATTTTTGGCCTACACTATACCTGGACCCCGGGACCACCCCCGAAATCGTGGGCAATAGCACGCCGATTTGGACCGAAAATGACGCATTCGCGTTGTTTCACCCGTTTGTCCACCAAAATGGCCTTGATAAATTAAACGGACCACGCTAGGACGATCCCCAACCTTCCTGGCATGCCCCTAATGATTGGCATGCCCCTAATGATTTTCGATCATACAAACCCCGGGCCCACCCCTAAAATCATGGGCTATAGCACACCAATTTGCCTCGAAAATGCCCCGTTCGCGCTGTTTCTTCTGTTTGTATACCCAAATGGCCACGATAAATTAATCGGACCACATTGGGACGATCCCCAAGCTCCCTGGCATCCCCCGTTGATTTTTGGCCCAGACAATGCCCGGACCACAGGCCCACCCCCAAAACAGTTGGCTATAGCGCACCGATTTGGCACAAAAATGCCCTATTCGCGCCGTTTCTCCTGTTTGTCCACCTAAATAGCCACGATAAATTAAACGGACCACACTGGGACGATCCCCAACATCGCTGGCATGCCCTCAATTATTTTTTAGGCGCACACCACGCCTGGACCCTGAGCCCACCCCCAAACTGTGGGCTATAGCACATTGATTTGGCCTGAAAATGCCCCGTTCGCGCTGTTTCTCCCGTTTGTCCACCCAAATGGCCATGATAAATTTAAAAAATCATACTAGGACGATCCCCAACCAACCAAGCACACCCTCGTAGGTTTTCGGCCCACACCACGCCCATACCCTGGGCCCACCCCTAAAACCGTGGGCTATAGCACAACGATTTAGCCCGAAAATGCCCCATTCGAGCCGTTTCGCCTGTTTGTCCCAACTTTCCTGGCACACCCCCATCGATTTTCGACCCACACCATGCCCGGACCCCATGCTGACCACCAAAACTGTAGAATATAGCATACCAATTTAGCCCAAAAATGCCCCGTTCGCACCTTTTCGCCCATTTATCCACCCAAATGGCCACGATAAATTAAACGGAGCATACTGGGATGATCCCCAACCTCCTGGCACACCCCTATCATTTTTTGGCCCACACCACGCCTGGACCCCGAGCCCTCCCCCAAAACCGTGGGCTATAGCTCAGTGATTTGTCCCGAAAATGTCCTGTTCACCATATTTCGCCCGTTTGTCCACCCAAATGGCCACAATAAATTAAACGGACCACACTGGGATGATCCCCAACCTTCCTGGCACACCCACATTGATTTTTGGCCCATACCACGCCCGGACCCCGGGCCCACCCCCGAAACTGTGGGCTATAGCACACCGATTTGGCCCAAAAATGCCCCATTTGTGCTGTTTCAACCATTTGTCCACCCAAATGGCCATGATAAATTAAACGGACCATACTAGGATGATCCGCAACCTCCCTGGTACGTTGCCTTTGATTTTTGACCCACACCACACCCAAAACCCGGGCTCACCCCTAAAATCGTGGGCTATAGCACACTGATTTGGCCCAAAAATGCCCCGTTCGCGCAGCTTTGCCCGTTTGTCCACCCAAATGGCCACGATAAATTTAACGGACCATACTGAGAAGATCCCCAACCTCCTTGTCATGCCCCCATTGATTTTTTGCCAACACCACGACAAACCCCCGGTCCCACCATTGAAACCGTGGGCTATAGCACCCCGATTTGGCCCGCAAACTCCCTGTTCGCGCCGTTTCGCTCGTTTTTCATCGCAAATAGCCACGATAAATTAAATGGACCATACTGGGATGATCCCAACCTCCCTGGCACTCCCCTATCAATTTTTGTCCCATACAACGCATGGACCCCAGGCCCACCCCCAACTCCGTGGGCTATAGCACACAAATTTGGCCCGAAAATGCCCCGTTCACGCCGTTTTGTAGGTTTTTCCACCCAAATGGCCACGATAAATTAAAAAGACCACAATGGGACGATCCTCAACCTCCCTGACATGCCCCCATCGATTTTTGTCCCACACGATGCCCGGATCCCAGGCCCACCCCCAAAACCGTGGGCAGTGGACTGCAATTTTGCCCAAAAATGCCACATTTGCGCCGTTTCACCCGTTTGTCTACCCAAATGGCCACTATAAAATAAAAAGACCACACCAAGACAATACCCAACCTCCCTAGCACACCCTCATTGATTTTTGACCCACACCACTCCTGAAACCTCGGCCCACCCTCGAAATCGAGGGCATAACACACTAATTTGGGCTGAAAATGCCCAGTTCGTGCTGTTTTGAATGTTTGTTCACCAAAATGGCCATGATAAATATAATGGACCACACTGGGATGATCCCCAACCTCCCTGGCATTCCCCCATAGATTTTTGTCCCACACAACGCCCGGACCCCTGGCCCACCCCCGAAACCATGGGCTATAGCACACTGATTTGGCCTCAAAATGCCATGTTCATGCCGTTTCACCCGTTTATCCACCCAAATGGACACGATAAATTAAACGAAGCACACTGGGATGATCCCCAACCTCCCTGGCAGGCCCACATCAATTTTTGGCCCACACCACGCCTGAATATCGGGCCCACCCCCAAACCCACGAGCAGTAGACATCAATTTTGCCCAAAAAGGTCACGTTCGCACCGTTTCTCCCGTTTGTCCACACAAATGGCCACTATAAAAGAAACGTACCACACTGGGAAGATCCCCAACCTCCCTGCATTCCCCCATCGATTTTTGACCCTCTGCACGCCCGAACCCTGAGCCCACCCCAAGAATCGAGGGATATAACACACTAATTTGGCCCAAAAATGCCCCATTCGAGCTGTTTAGCCTGTTTGTTCACCGAAATGGCCACGATAAATTAAATGGACCACACTGGGATGATCCCCAACCTATCTGGCACGAACCCCGAGCCCACCCCCAAAACCCTGGGCTATATCCTATCGATTTGGCAAAAAATGCCCCGTTTGCGCCGTTTCACCCGTTTGTCCACCCAAGTGGACACGATAAATTAAACGGACCATCCTGGGATGATCCTCAACCTCCCTGGCATGCCCCCGTTGATTTTCAGCCCACACCACACCGAAAACCAGGCCCACCACCAAATCCGAGTGCTATAGAACACCGATTTGGCCCAAGAATGCCCCATTTGTACCTTTTCGCACGTTTGTCCACCCAAATGGCCACGATAAATTAGACGGACCACACTGGGACGATCCCCAACCTCCTTGGCATGCCCTGATTAATTTTTAGCCCACACTACGCCCGGATCCCGTGTCCACCCCTAAAACCGTGGGAAGTAGACACCGATTTTTCCCAAAAATTCCATGTTCATACCATTTCGCCCGTTTGTCCACCAAAATGGCCATATAAAATAAACGGTCCATACTAGGATGATCCCCAACCTTCCTGGCACGCCCCGTCAATTTTTAACCCACACCACGCCTAGACCCCGAGCCCACCCTCAAAATCGAGGGATATAGCACACCAATTTGGCCTGAAAACGACCCGTTCGTGTTTTTTCGCCCGTTTGTTCACCGAAATAACCACGATAAATTAAACATACTACACTGGGACGATACCCAAACTCCCTGGCATGCCCGGTCAATTTTTGGCCCACACCACGCCCAAACCCAGGCCGACCCCCAAAACCCTGGGCTATAGCACATCGATTTGGCCCGAAAATACCCCGTTCGCGTCGTTTCTCCCGTTTGTCCACCCAAATGGCCATGATAAATTAAACGGACCATGCTGGGACGATCCCCAACCTCCATCGAATGCCCCCATAAATTTTCGGCCTATACTACGCTCGGACCCCGAACCCACCCGCAAAACCATGGGATCTAGCATATCGAAATGGCACAAAAATGCCCTGTTCGCGGCGTTTCGCCCATTTGTCAACCCATATAGCCACGATAAATTAAATGGATCACACTGGGATGATCCACAACCATCCTGGCACGCCCCCATAAAAATTTGGCCCGCACCATGCCCGAATCCTGGGCCCACCCCCAAAAATGTGGGCAGTAGACACCGATTTGGCCCGAAAATGCCACGTTCGCGCCGTTTCTCCCGTTTGTCCACCCAAATGGCCACTAAAATTAAATGGTCCACACTAGGATGATTACCAACCTCCCTGGCAATCCCCGGTCGATTTTTGACCCATACAACGCCCGGACCCCGGGCCTACCTCCAAAATTGAGGGTTATAGCACACTAATTATGATCGAAAATACCCCATTCGTGCTGTTTCGCCCATTTGTTCACCGAAATGGCCATGATAAATTAAACGAACCATACTGGAATGATCCCCAACCTCCCTGGCACGCCACCATCAATTTTTAGCTCACACCACGCCTAGACCCCCGGCCCACCCCCAAATCCGAGGGCTATGGCACACCGATTTAGCCCGAAAATACCCTGTTTGCGCCGTTTCGTCCGTATGTCCACCCAAATGGCCACGATAAATTAAACGGACCACACTGGAAAATCCACAACCGCCCTAACACACCTCCATCAATTTTTGGCACACACCACGCCCAGACCCCGAGCCCACCCCCGAAACTGTGGGCAATAGCACACTAATTTGGAGCGGAAATGCCCCATTCGCGCCGTTTCACCCGTTTGTCCACCGAAATGGCCAGGATAAATTAAACGAACCACACTGGGATGATTCCTAACCTCCTTGGAAATCCCCCTTCGATTTTTGGCCCATACCACGCCCAGAACCCGGTCCAATCCAAAAACCGTGGACTATAGCACACCAATTTTTCCTGAAAATGCCCAGTTTGAGCTGTTTCGCCCGTTTGTCCACCCATATGGCCACGATAAATTAAACGGACCACACTGGGATGATCCCAACCTCCCTGACCTGCTCTCATCGATTTTTGGCCCACGTCACGCTGAACCCCGGGTTCACCCTCGAAACCGTGGGCTATAGCACACCGATTTGGCTCGGAAATTCCTTGTTCGCGTTGTTTTACCCGTTTGTCCACCAAAATGGACACGATAAATTAAACGGACAACACTGGGATGATCCCAACCTCCCTGGCACATCCCCGTTGATTTTTGGACCACACCACGCCCGAACCCCGAGCCCACCCCTAAAACTGTGGGCTATAACACATCGATTTGGCACAAAAATTTCCCGTTCAAGCCATTTAGTACCTTTGTCCAACCAAATGTCCACGATAAATTAAACAAACCACACCACTCTTGGATCCCAGGATCACCCCCGAAACCGTGGGCAGTTGACACCGATTTTGCTCGAAAATACCACTTTCGCGCCGTTTCGCCCGTTTGTCAACCTAAATGGCCACTATAAAATAAACGGACCATACTGGGATGTTCCCCCAACCTTCCTGGGATACCCCCATCGATTTTTGCCATACACCACGCTTGGACCCCGAGACCACCCCCAAAATCGAGGGCTATAGCACACCAATTTAAACTGAAAATGCCACATTCACGCTGTTTCGCTCGTTTGTTCACTGGAATGTCCACGATAAATTAAACGGACCACATTGGGACGATCCCAACCTCCCTGGCATGCCCCCATCAATTTTTGGCCCACACCACGCCCGGACCCCTGGCCCTCCCCCGAAACCGTGGGCTATAACACACTAATTTGGCTTAAAAATGCCCCGTTCGCGATGTTTCGCCAGTTTGTCCACCCAAATGGCCACGATAAATTAAATTGACCATACTGGGACAATTCCCAACCTCGCTGGCACGCCCCCGTTGATTTGTGACCCACACCACGCCCGGACCCCAGTCCCTCCACCGAAACCGCGGGCTATAGCACACTGATTTGGCTCGAAAATACACCATTTTTGCTGTTTCGCCCGTTTGTCCACCCAAATGGCCACGATAAATTGACCGTACCACACTAGGATGATACCCAACCTCCCTGGCCTGCCCCCTTTGATTTTCGACCCATACCACGGCCGAACTCCAGGCCCACCCCCAAAACCGTGGGCTATAGCACACAGATTTGGCCCGAAAATGCCCCGTTCGCGTCGTTTTGCCCGTCTATCCACCCAAATGGCCACGATAAATTAAACGAACCACACTGGGATGATACCTAACCTCCATGGCATCCCTTCATTGATTTTTGGCCCTTACCATGCCGAACCCTAGGCCCACCCTCAAAATCATGGGCTATAGCACACCGATTTGGCCCGAAAATGCCCCGTTCGCGCCGTTTCTCCCGTTTGTCCACCCAAATGGCCACGATAAATTAAACAGACCATAATGGGATGATCCCTAACCTCCCTGGCACGCACCCATCAATTTTTGGCCCACACCACGCTCGAACCCTAGGCCCAACCCCAAAATTGTGTGCTGTAGCACACCGATTTGGCCCAAAAATCCCCCGTTCGCGTTGTTTTGCCCGTTTGTCCACCCAAATGGACACAATAAATTAAACGAACAATATTGGGATGATCCCCAACCTCCATGGCATGCCCCCATCGATTTTCAGCCCACACCACGCCGAAACCCCGAGACCACCGTCAAAATCGTGGGCTATAGCACACCGATTTGGCGCAAAAATTCCCTGTTCAAGCCATTTTGCACGTTTGTCAACAAAAATAGCCACGATAAATTAAACGGACCACACCACTCCTGGATCCCAGGCTGACTCCCAAAACCGTGGGTAGTAGACAACGATTTGGCCTGAAAATGCCACGTTCGCACCGTTTTCCCCGTTTGTCCACCCAAATTGCCACTATAATATAAACGGATCATACAGGGACATTTCACCAACCTCCCTGGCATTCCCCCGTGGATTTTCTCTCCACACCACGCCCGGACCCCGGGCCCACCCCCGAAATTGAGGGCTATAGCACACCAATTTGGCCTGAAAATGCCACGTTCGCGCTATTTCGCTCGCTTGTTCACCGAAATAGCCACGATAAATTAAACGGACCACACTAAGGCAATCCCAACCTCCCTGGCATTCCCCCGTCGATTTTCGGCCCACACTACGCCCAGACCCCGGGCCTACCCCCAAAACCGTGTCTATAGCATTCCGATTTGGACCTAAAATGCCCTGTTCACGCCATTTTGCCCGTTTGTCCACCCAAATGGACACGATAAATTAAACGGACCACACTGGGATGATCCCCAACCTCCCTGGCATGCCCTCGTCAATTTTTGACCCACACCACGCCCAGACCCCGGGCCCTCCCTCGAAACCGTGGGCTATAACACACCAATTTCGTTCAAAAATGCCCTGTTCGCGCCGTTTCGCCCGTTTGTCCACAGAAAAGGTCATGATAAATTAAACGGACCATACTGGGACGATCCCCAACCTCGCTGGCATGCCCCTGTCGATTTTTGGCCCACACCACACCCGGACCCCTGTCCCACCACCTAAACCAGGGGCTATAACACACTGATTTTGCCCAAAAATGCCCCATTTTCGCTATTTTGCTCGTTTGTCCACCGAAATGGCCACAATAAATTGAATGGAACACACTAGGACGATCCCCAACCTCCCTGGCATGCCCCCGTCAATTTTTATTCCACACCACGCCCGAACTCCCGGCCCACCCCCAAAATCGTGGGCTATAGCACACCAATTTCGCCCGAAAATGCTCCGTTCGCGTCGTTTCGCCTGTCTGTCCACCCAAATGGCCACGATAAATTAAACGAACCACACTATGATGATCCCTAACCTCTATGGCATGCCCCCATCAATTTTTGGCCCTTACCACGCCGAACCCTGGGACCACCCTCGAAACCGTGGGCTATAGCTCACCTATTTGGCCCAAAAATGCCCAGTTCGCGCCGTTACTCCCATTTGTCCACCCAAATGTCCATGATAAATTAAACGGACCATACTGGGATGATCCCCAACCTCCCTGGCATGCACCCATCAATATTCGGCCAACACCATGCTCTGACCCCGGGCCCAACCCCAAAACCGTGGGCTACAGCACACCGATTTGTCCTGAAAATTCCCCGTTTGCGTCGTTTGGCATATTTGTCCACCCAAATGGCCACGATAAATTAATAGGACCACACTGGGATGATGCCCAACCTCCCTGGCACTCCTCCGTTGATTTTTAGCCCACACCACACCCAAATCTCGGGCCCACCCCTAAAATCATGGGCAGTAGACACCGATTTGACTCGAAAATGCCACGTTTGTGCCGTTTTGCCCGTTTGTCTACCCAAATGGCAACTATAAAATAAACGGACCACACTGGGATGATCCCTAACCTCCCTGGCATACCCCCATCAATTTTTGACCCACCCCACGCCCGGACCCCGGGACCACCCCCAAAACCGTGGGCTATTGCACACTGATTTAGCCCAAAAATTCCCTATTTTAATCGTTTCACCCGTATGTCCACCCAAATGGCCACGATAAATTAAACGAACCACACTGGGACGATCCCCAACCTCCCTGGCACGCCTCCATTAATTTTCGGCCCAAACTACGGTCGGACCCCGTGATACGTCTAAATTACAACTCTCGTTAGAAAGTGCAAGCGGTCCCTGTCAAAAATAGAACCCAACTGGGTTGGGTGTTGAATTCCACAGGGAATACTATGATCACTAAGTCTTGCGATTATTATTAGACTGTTGATCGAAGGTTCCAAAGTAAAGGGGGTTTCAGTTTAAGTGCACAATAATATTATCAGTGTAACAATGAGATGATATGTATAATAGTATTTTATTGCAGAGAAAGATAAGTTAGGGTTATGTCCACCTTGTAGCTTTTACTTGTCTATTTACTATGAGTAATAAGGATTTATTCATGCACGCACTTATAGAGAGATGTATTCGAATTCTAAATCCAAGTGTTTCTCAACCATCAAGGATTACTTCACTTTAGTTCTCTCGAATTCAAAGTGTACATCCAATCATACGAACTATCCAAGTCATCAATCCTATTAAGGCATTAACGTGTAAAATAGAGGTTGGAAACCCTATTTTCTTGTCACTACTCTCTTATCCAAACATTAACTTTTCTATCAAACAAGTTATTGCTATAATGGCACATTCCCTGTGTTTGAAACTACGAGAATTCAATTATAATGAAGAGAGAAATGATATAAGTGGATCAACACATCATAAATTCAAAAACCCATAGCAATAGAGAGTATACTACAAGGTTTCCATAACCCTAACAAATAAGCTTAGCTACTCATGAACCAAAAGGAAATAACCATAAGAATGTTCATCATACCCAAAACTAGAGGATGATCTTCGTGTCCACACAATAGAGAAATCAAGAGGAGAAAACATTTTTCTCTTCTCTCACCCTCAGCTAAGCCACTTTTTTTCCTTTTTCAAAAATAATACAGAATAATGAATAATCCCTAAAAATTCAACCATCAGGATTTTAATAACATCTTTCGCTAATAAATTGCGACAAAGTCCTCAACTATTTAAAAATATTGAGTTTGCCCAGGAAAAGTTCCCATTTATCACATACAGTCCAAAACCTGCTTTCCTTTTATGTGAAGTTTCCTCTGCTATCCACAGGTCCCTAAAGTGCCGTAATCTTCCTCATTAGTATCTGAAAAGCATGCTAATCACATAGGTCAGCTCACTAAACTAAAAATAGACTAAAAGTGCAAGAATTATGTATTTTATACTCAAAACTTAGCTAAAACATGGGTCAGTTATGCTTAGACGTATAAATACGCCCAACATCACCCAGGGCACACCAATTTGGCTCGAAAATGCCCTGTTCCCGCCGTTTTACCCGTTTGTCCACCGAAATGGATAAGATAAATTAAACGGACCATACTGGGATGTTCCATAACCTCCCTGGAACGCCCCCATCAATTTTTTTCCCACACCACGCCCGGACCCCAGGCCCACCCCCAAAACCGTGGACTATAATACACTGATTTGGCTTAAAAATGCCCCGTTTGTGCCGTTTCGCCCGTTTGTCCACCCAAATGGCCACGATAAATTAAATGGACCACATTGGGATGATCCCCAACCTCCCTGTCATGCTCCCATTAATTTTGGGCCTACCCCATGATGAACCCTGGGCCTACCCTCGAAACCGTAGGCTATAGCACACCGATTTGGCCCGAAAATGCCCTGTTCACATCTTTCCGTCAGTTTGTCCACCCAAATGGCCAAGATAAATTAAACGGACCATACTAAGATGATCCCCAAACTCAATGGAACGCCCTTGTTCATTTTCAGCCCACACCACGCCTGAACCCCAGGCCCACCCCAAAACCGTGGGCTATGCACACCGATTTGGCTAAAAAATTCCCCGTTCGCGCCGCTTCGCACGTTTGTCCACCCAAATGTCCACGATAAAATAAACGGACTACACAGGGAGGATCCTCATCCTCCCTAGCACGCCCCTATCAATTTTTGGCCCGCACCACACTCGGATCCCGATTCCACCCCTGAAACTGTAAGCAGTAGACACCGATTTGGCCTGAAAACGCCACGTTCGCGCCGTTTCACCCATTTGTCCACCCAAATGGCCACTATAAAATAAACGAACCATACTAGTATGATCCCCAATCGCCCTTTCATGCCTCCGTTGATTTTTGACCCACACTACGCCTGTACCCCGGGCCCACCCTCAAAATTAAGGTCTATAGCACACCAATTTGGCCTGAAAATGCCACGTTCGCACTGTTTCACTTGTTTGTTCACCTAAATGGCCAAGATAAATTAAACTGACCACAATAGGATGATCCCCAACCTCTTTGTCACGCCCCCATCGATCTTCAGCCCACACCACGCCTGGACCCCGAGCCCACCCCCAAAACCGTGGGTTATAACAGATTGATTTGGCCCAAAAATGCCCTGTTCACGCCGTTTCACCCAAATGGCCACTATAAAATAAACGGACCATACTCGAATGATCCCCAACCTCCCTAGCATGCCCCCGTTGATTTTTGACCCGCACCACGCCCGTACCCCAGGCCCACCCCCGAAATCGAGGGCTATAGCACACCAATTTGGCTTTAAAAATGCCATATTCGCACTGTTTCACTCGTCTATTCACTGAAATGGCCACGATAAATTAAACGGACCACACTAGGACAATCCCCAACCTCCCTGGCACTCCCCCATCGATTTTAAGCCCACACCACGCTTGGACCCCGGGGCCACCCCCAAAACCGTAGGTTATAGCACACCGATTTGGCCCAAAAATTCCCTGTTTGCGTATTTTCGCCCGTTTGTCCACCCAAATGGCCACGATAAATTAAAAAGGCCATACTGGGACGATCCCCATCCTCCTTGTCATGCCCTCATCAATTTTCGGCCTATACCATGCCCGAACCCCGGGCCCTCCCCCAAAACCGTGGGCTATAGCACACTGATTTGTCTAAGAAATGCCCCATTCGTGTCGTTTCATTCGTTTGTCCACCCAAATGGCCACGATAAATTAAACGGAACAAGATGGGACGATCCCCAACCTCCCTAGCACGCCCCCATCGATTTTTGGCTTACACCGAGCCCGGATCCCAGTCCCACCACCGAAACCATGGCCTATAGTACACCAATTTAGCCCGAAAATTCCCCATTTTTCCCGTTTTGCCCGTTTGTCCACCCACATGTCCACGTTAAATTAAACAAATGACACTGGGACGATCTTCAACTTCCCTGACATAACCCCATCAATTTTTGACCCACACCATGCTCGAACCCCGGGCCCACCCCTAAAACCGTGGGTTATAGCACACCGATTTGGCCCAAAAATGCCCCGTTCGCGCCGTTTTGCCCCTTTGTCCACCCAAATAGCCACGATAAATTAAACGGACCACATTGGGACGATCCCCAACCTCCATGGCATGCCCCCATTGATTTTTGTCCCACACCACACCGAACCCCAAACCCACCCTTAAAACCGTGGGCTATAGCACATCAATTTGGTCCGAAAATGCCCCGTTCGTGCTATTTCGCCCGTTTGTCCACCCAAATGGAGACGAAAAATTAAATGGACCACACTGGGATGATCCCCAACCTCCTGGCACGTCTCTGCAGATTTTTGGCCAACACCACACCTGAACCTTGGGCCCACCCTGAAACCGTGGGCTGTAGCACACCGACTTGGCCTGAAAATGACCCCTTTGTGCCGTTTCGTAGGTTTGTCCACCCAAATGGCCACGATAAATTAAACAAACCACACTAGCATGATTCCTAACCTCCCTTGGATGCCCCCATCAATTTTTGGCCCACACCATGCCCGAATCCCAGGCCCAACCCCAAAATTGTAGGCAGTAGACATCGATTTAGCCCGGAAATGCTACGTTCGCGCTGTTTCGCCCGTTTGTCCACCCAAATGGCCACAATAAAATAAACTGACCACATTGGGACGCTCCTCAACCTCTATGGTAGTCCCCCATCGATTTTTGACCCACACCACGCCCGGACCCCGGGCTCACCCCTGAAATCGAGAGATATAGCACACCAATTTGGCCCGAAAATCCCCGTTCACGCTATTTTGCCCATTTGTTCACTGAAATGGCCACGATAAATTAAACGGATCACACTGGGACCATCCCGAACCTCCCAGGCATTCCCCCATCAATTTTTGGCCGACAACACTCCCAAACCCCGGGCCCACCCCCAAAACCGTGGGCTATAGCACACCAATTTGACACAAAAATGACCCATTCGTGTTGTTTCGCCCGTTTGTCCACCCAAATGGCCACAATAAATTAAACGAACCACACTAGGATGATCCCCAACCTCCCTGGCATGCCCCCATCTATTTTCGGCGAACACCACGCCCAACCCTGGGCCCACCCTTGAAACCGTGGGCTATAGCACACCGATTAGGCCCAAAATCGCCCCATTTGCGCCGTTTCGCCCGTTTGTCCATCCAAATGGCCACGATAAATAAAACAGACCATTCTGGGATGATACCCAACCTCTTTGGCATGCCTCCATCAATTTTTGGCCCACACCACGCTCGGACCCTGGGCCCACCCCCAAAACCGTGGGCTATAGCATATCAATTTGGCCCGAAAATGCCCCGTTCACATCGTTTTGCACTTTTGTCCACCCAAATAGCCACAATTAACAAAACAGACCACACTGGGATGATCCCCAACCTCCCTGGCATGCCCCCGTCAAGTTTTGGCCCAGAGCATGCCCGGATCCTGATCCCACCCTCGAAACTGTGGGCAGTCGACAATGATTTGGCCCGAAAGTGCCACGTTCGCGCCGTTTCGCCCGTTTGTCCACCCAAATTTCGACTATAAAATAAACAGTCTACACTGGGACTATCCCCAACCTCCCTGGCATGCCCCCATCGATTTTCGACCCACACCACGCCCGAACCACCCAGGCACGCCCCTGTTGGTTTTTGGCCCATGCCATACCCATAACCCGAGCCCACCCTCGAAACCGTGTGAAATAGCACATCGATTTATCCTAAAAATGCCCCGTTCATGCTGTTTCACCCGTTTGTCCACCGAAATAGCCACGATAAATTAAATGAACCACACTGGGACAATCCCTAACCTTCCTGGCATGCCTCCGTTGATTTTTGTCCCACACCACGCCCAGACCCTGGGTACACCCCCAAAACCGTGGGCTATAGCACACCGATTTTGCCTAAAAATGCCTCGTTTGTGCCGTTTCACCCGTTTGTCCACCCAAATGGCCACGATAAATTAAACAGACCACACTGGGATGATCCCCAGCCTCCCTGGCATATCTCCATCGATTTTTGGCCCACATCACGCCGAACCCCCATCCCACCCTCGAAACCGTTGACTATAGCACACCGATTTGGCTCGAAAATGCCCCGTTCGCACCGTTTTGCCCATTTGTCCATCTAAATGGCCACGATAAATTAAACGTACCATACTGGGATGATACCCAACCTCCCTGGTATGCCCTCATTGATTTTAGGCTAACACCAAGCTCGTACCCCGAGCCCACACCAGAAACCATCGGCTATAGCACACTAATTTAGCCTAAAAATGCCTTGTTCACGCTATTTCTCACGTTTCTCAACCCAAATTACAACAATAACTTAAACGGACCACAATGGGACTATCCCCAACCTCCCTGGCACATCCACGTCAATTTTTGGCCCACACCACACTCGAATCCTGGGTCCAACCCTAAAACTGTGGGCCATAGACCCTGATTTGTCCCTAAAAATGCCACGTTCACGCCATTTCGCCCGTTTGTCAACCCAAATGAACACTACAAAATAAACGAACCATACTGGGACGATCCCCAACCTCCCTGACATGCCCTCGTTGATTTTCGACCCACACCATGCCCGGACCCCGGGCCAATCCTCGAAATCGAGGGCTATAGCACACCAATTTGGCTCGAAAATGCCCTATTCATGCTGTTTCTCCCATTTACTCACCGAAATGGCCCCGATAAATTAAACGAACCACACTAAGAGGATCCCCAACCTCCCTAGCATGCCCCCGTTAATTTTTGACCCACACCACACCATAACCCTGAGCCCACCCTCAAGACCGTGGGCTATAGCTCACTAATTTGGTTCGAAAATGCCCCATTCGTGCCGTTTTTCACGTTTGTCCACCCTAATGGCCACGATAATTTAAATGGACCAAACTGGGATGATCCCCAACCTACCTGGCATGCCCCCATCGAGTTTTGATCCACACCATGCCTGGATCCCGGGCCCACACCCAAAACCGTGGGTAGTAGACACCGATTTGGCCCGTAAATGCCATGTTTGCGCCGTTTTACCCGTTTATCCACCTAAATGGCCACTATAAAATAAACGGACCATACTGCGATGAGCCCTAACCTCCCTGGCATGCCCCCACTGATTTTTGACCCACACCAAGACTGAAACCCGAGCCCACCCCCAAATCGAGGGCTATAGCACACCAATTTGGCTTGAAAATACCACATTCGCGCTATTTCGCTCGTTTGTTCAGCGAAATGGCCATGATAAATTAAACGGAACATACTGGGATGATCCCCAACCGCCCTAGAACGCCCCCATCGATTTTTGGCCAACGCCACAGTCAAACCCCAGGGCCACCCCCAAAACCCTGGCCTATAGCACACCAATTTGGCCCAAAAATGCCCCGTTCGCGCCGTTTCGCCCGTTTGACCACTCAAATGTCCACGATAAATTAAACAGACCATGCTGGGATGATCCACAACCAACCTGGCACACCTCCATCGATTTTCGGTCCACACCACGCCCGGACCAAGGTCCACCCCCAAAACCGTGGGATCTAGCACATCGAAATGGCCTGACGATGCCCCGTTTGCGCCGTTTCGCCCGTTTGCCAACTGAAATGGCCATGATAAATTAAATGAACCATACTGGGATGATCCCCAACCTCCCTGGCACGCCCCTATTAATTTTCGGCCAACACCACACTGGAACCCCAAGCCCACCCCCAAAACCGTGGGCTATAGAACACCGATTTGGCCTAAAAATGCCCCATTCGCACCGTTTTGCATGTTTGTCAACCCAAATTGCCACGATAAATTAAACGGACCATACTAGGACGATCCCCAACCTCCCTGGCACGCCCCCGTCGATTTTTCGTCCACACCACGCTCGGATCCAAGGCCATCCCCCAAAACCGTGGAAGTAGAAACAGATTTGTCCCGAAAAGGCCACGTTTATGCCGTTTCGCTCGTTTGTCCACCCAAATGACCACAATAAAATAAACAGACCATACTGGGATGATCCCTCAACCTTTCGGGCTTGCCCCCATCGATTTTTGACCCACACCAATCCCGGACCCCGAGCCCACTCCCAACATCGAGGGCTATAGCACACTAATTTGGCCTGAAAAGGTCACGTTCACGCTGTTTCACTCGTTTGTTCACCGAAATGGGCACGATAAATTAAATGGACTATACTGGGATGATCCCCAACCTACCTGTCATGCCCCTGTCGATTTTCAACCCACTCCACGCCCGGTCCCCGTGTCCATCCCCAAAACCCTAGGTTATAGCACACCGATTTGGCCCGAAAATGCCCTGTTCGCACCGTTTCACCCGTTTGTCCACCCAAATAGCCACGATAAATTAGACGGACCACACTGAGACGATCCCCAACCTCCCTGGCATGCCTTCGTCGATTTTTGAATCATACCACGCCCGGACCTCGGGCCCTACCCAAAAATCGTGGGCTATAGCACACTGATTTGGCTCGAAAATGCCCCGTTCATGCCGTTTCTCCATTTGTCCACCAAAATGGCCACGATAAAATAAACAGACCATAATGGGATGATCCCCAACCTCCCTGGAATGCCCCCGTCGATTTTTGGCCCATACCATGCACGGATCCCAGACCCACAACCTAAACCGTGAGCTATAGCACACCGATTTGTCCCAAAAATGCCCCATTTCTGCCATTTTGCCCGTTTGTCTACCCCAATGGACACGATAAATTGAACAGAACACACTGGGATGATCCCCATTCTCCCTGGCATGTCCCCATTAATTTTCTTTGCATACCACGCTCGAACCCCGGGCCCACCCCCAAAACTGTGGGCTATAACATACTGATTTGGCCCGAAAATGCCACGTTCGCGCCGATTTGCCCGTTTGTCCACCCAAATGGCCACGATAAATTAAACGGACCACACTGAGATAATCCACAACCTCCATGGCATTCCTCCATTGATTTTTGGAAAACACCACGCCGAACCCCAGGCCCACCCTCAAAACCGTGGACTATAGCACACTAATTTGGCCGGAAAATGCCCCATTCGTGCCGTTTCATTCGTTTGTTCACCTAAATGGCCAAGATAAATTAAACAGACCACACTGGGATGATCCCCAAACTCCTTGGCTCGCCCCCATAGATTTTCCGCCCACACCATGCCCGAACCCCGGGCCTACCCCCAAAACAGTGGGCTAGCACACCGATTTGGCCCAAAAATGCCCAGTTCGTGCTATTTTGCCCGTTTGTCCACCCAAATGTCCAATATAAAATAAACGGACCATACTGGGATGATCCCCAACCTCCCTAACACGCTCATATCAATTTTTGACCCACACTACTTACAGGCCCCGGGCCCACCCCTAAAACCGTGGGCTAAAGCACACCGATTTGGCCCGAAAATGTCCTATTTGCACCGTTTAGACCGTATGTAAACCCAAATGGCCATGATAAATTAAACGGACCACACAGGGACGATTCCCAACCTCCCTCGCCAATTTGTCCTGAAAATGCCCCGTTCGCGCCGTTTCACCCGTTTGTCCTCCGAAATGGACATGATAAATTAAACAGACCACACTCAAACGATCCCTAACCTCCTTGGCATGCCCCCATTGATTTTCAGCCCACACCACACCTCGACCCTGGGACCACTCCCAAAACCGTGGGCAGTAGACACTGATTTGGCCCAAAAATGCGATGTTCGCACTATTTCGCCCGTTTGTCAACCTAAATGGCCACTATAAAATAAATTGACCATACTGGGATGATCTCCAACCTCCCTGGCATAACCCTATTGATTTTCTACCCATACCACGCTCGAACCCTGGGCCCACACCCAAAATCGAGGGCTATAGCGCACCAATTTGGCTTAAAAATTCCACATTCACGCTGTTTCGCATGTTTGTTCACAGAAATGGCCACGATAAATTAGATGAACCACACTGGGATGATTCCCAACCTCCATGGTATACCCCCATTGATTTTTGGCCCACACCATGCCCGATTCTCGGGCCCACCCCCAAAATCGTGGGCAATAGATACCGATTTATCCCAAAAATACCACGTTCTCGCTGTTTCGCCCGTTTGTCCACACAAATGGCTACTATAAAATAAATGGACCACACTAAGACGATCCCCAACCATTCTGACACGCCTCTGTTGATTTTTGACTTACACCACGCCCGTACCCCGAGCCCACCCCCAAAATCGAGGGATATAACACACCAATTTGGCCCAAAAATGCCCCGTTCTCGCTTTTTCACCCGTTTTTTCACCAAAATGACCACGATAAATTAAACAGATCACATTGGAATGATCCCCAAACTCCCTGGAATGCCCCCATCAATTTTTTGCCCACACCACGCCCTATTCCTGGGCCCACCCCCAAAACCGTGGGCTATAGCACATCGATTTGGCCATAAAATGCCCCGTTTGCGCCATTTCACCTGTTTTTCCACCCAAATGGCCACGATAAATTAAACGAACATACTGGGATGATCCCCAACTTCTCTGGTATGCCCCCTTCGATTTTAGGCCCATACCAGGCTGAAACCTGGGCCCACCCTCGAAACCGTGGGCTATAGCACACCAATTTGTCCCAAAAATACCCTGTTTGTGCTATTTTGCCCGTATGTCTGCCCATCTGTGGATCCATCACTGCTCAAGGAGCTTTATCACAGACCTCCCTACAGGACAATCAGACACACACTGCACGGAATAAGGTCCATGGCCCGGTGGATTCGTCATAAGGATAACGGTCGGCACAATACCTTCCCGTATGCTTCCTTTAACAGAGAAGTTCGTATATGGTTGAGGATATTCAACTCTTGCTTGATTCCTGGGACACAGTACACAAAGATCACACGTGATCGAGTATGCTTGGTGTACGCTCTGATGACAAATATTCCCATCAACATTGGTGCGGTTATACGATCGTCAATGCGTAAAGCAAGGCTGCACAAAAGGTCCCATTTCAGCTTTGGCAATTTGTTGACTGCGATCTTAAGTAAGAAGCACATTGAAGAGGAACCTGCAGATCATAAGCTTCCACACAACCCGAAGAAGGTTGATATCACGAAGGTTAAAGAGCCTGAAACTGGTCAGGGCATCAACCTTACCACTGCAGAGCGGCATGCTCGAGATGAAGGCTTCTTTCGCCATCTATATGGCATGACGAGGTTTACCATGATGAGTGGGGGTCATATTCCAACTGATGCAGAGCTCCAGCAGTTGGACTATGACTACCCGATGAATGAGCATGCGCGGGATATGTGTGGAGTAGGGGTACATTTTGAGGAACCTCTCAATGATGACATGCCGACTGACGATGATCGTCGGCTGCCAGACTTAGACGTGGAGGACAACTCTGATAACGACGACTCTGATGATGATTCCGACGCAGGGGGTATGACCCCAGACATAGAGGAAGAGTCCGACTAATCAGGTTCTCCTTATTTATTTTCTACTGAGGGCAGTGTGTCCAGTCTAAGTGTGGGGTGATGGTATTTGTATGTTGTATGGTACTTCTTTACCTACATTTATTCTTGTTTTTTCTAATTAGTCATAATTAGTTAGTTAAATTTTCGAATTTTTTTATTTTGCATGAAATTGTTCTGATAGACGGCATGGTATTATAACAAAAGTTTGTTCTAATTCATTACTATTGAGACATTTAGGCTCTAAGTGTGACTCACTGTGTGATAATTGTGTGGTTTAATTCATTCATCTGTTGGGTCAAGAGTCTATACTGCTCCCAATAAAGTTGACCATGTGCCTTGGGTATGTGAGGATATAGTATATTTGGTGTTGTGACTAATGCTAGAACTTGCCTGGTGTGTGTGTAAAGCGAAATAAAGAGTGTGAGCATGCTCGAGATGAAAGCTTCTTTCTCCATCTATATGGCATGACGAGGTTTACCATGATGAGTGGGGGTCGTATTCCGACTGATGCAGAGCTCCAGCAGTTGGACTATGACTACCCGATAAATGAGCATGCGCGGGCTATGTGTGGAGTAGGGGTACATTTTGAGGAACCTCTCGATGATGACGTGCCTACTGACGAAGATCTCCGACTGCCAGACTCAGACGTGGAGGACAACTCTGATGACGACGACTCTGATAATGATTCCGACGCAGGGGGTATGACCCCAGACATAGAGGAAGAGTCCGACTAATCAGGTTCTCCTTATTTATTTTCCACTGAGGGCAGTGTGTCTAGTCTAAGTGTGGGGTGCTAGTATTTGTATGTTGTATGGTACTTCTTTGCCTACATTTATTCTTGTTTTTATTAATTAGTCGTAATTAGTTAGTTAAATTTTCGAATTTTTTTATTTTGCATGAAATTGTTCTGATAGACAGCATGGTATTATAACAAGAGTTTGTGCTAATTCATTACTATTGAGACATTTAGGCTCTAAGTGTGACTCACTGTGTGATAATTGTGTGGTTTAATTCATTCATCTGTTGGGTCAAGAGTCTATACTTCTCCCAATAAAGTTGACCATATGCCTTGGGTGTGTGAGGATATAGTATATTCTGTGTTGTGACTGATGCTAGAACTTGCCTGGTGTGTGTGTAAAGCGAAATAAAGAGTGAGTTTAGGAGATGATTTAGGCATTTCTTTGGCAGCCTGTAATTGTTTACCTTCTTTTCACCTACCTTTGTACATTATCCTAGTTAACCCCCTTTGATCCTTTAGCTATTTTCTTTGATAACCTCATATGTAGCCTAATGCATTTTTTTTTCAAGACCATAATTTGATCCAAATTCCTAAGCGCTTTAAATTGTAGAGTCATGTGACAAAATAAGACGAAATTGGGTGAGAGTGATGCCTCAGAGTGTATTGGTACTTGAAATTGTTGTGAAAATGAGTGGCTATCATAGAGGTATTTTATAAAAAAAAAGAAAAAAAAAGAAAAAGAAATAGAAAAATAAAAAGATAGTTTTGTTAATAATTGAATAACAAAATAGGTGAGAAGGGGTGGTAGATGAAAGGAAAGTAGAGGGGTTGTTTAAAAGAGAGTGTTAATGACATAACGTAGTGTATTAAAGCGCTTAGGGAACATAGTCACTATTTCTGGCCAAAATAGTCCTACCTGTCCCTTAGCCTACATTACAACCTGTAAAGACCTATTTGATCCTAAGTTTAGCATTCCGATATTAGTAGAGCATGACACTAAGGGCAAGCCTATGGTCATCAGTTGCAACATAAGAATTCTTTGTGAGAAGTGAGAGCAAGGAGAGTCTTATACCCATGTTTTGAAAATTGCAAAACTGTGAGTGATCATGGGTAATATCTTGTGTGAGACACACATGGTTGATGATTTTTGGGTAATGTTATATGATTCTTTGAGTCTTAACTTGTGGATACAAATTAACCATCCTCACGAGTCTATGTTGGAGGTTGAATTGTTTCTAGTAGTGATCAAGAAACCTACTCTCTGTTAATAATTGCCGTGCATGTCTTGTTGAACATTTTGTGTTGCTACTGTGAAATTCTAGCTAGATGTTTGCATGGACGTAATATTTTGTTCGAGGATGAACAAAGCTTTAAGTGTGGGGTGGTGATGTTGGGCGTATTTATACCCCTAAGAACCATAATTTACCCATATTTTAGCTAAGTTTTGAGGATAAAATATATAATTCTTGCACTTTTCGTCCATTTTCCTTTAAGTGAGCTAACCTATGTGATTAGCATGTTTTTCAGGTATTAATGATGAAGATTTCAGCACTTTGTGGACCTTTGGGCAGCAAAGGGAAACTTCACATAAGAGGGAAGACAGCTTTTGGATGCTTGTGGACTGAATGTGATGCATGGAGAACTTGTCCCGGGCAAAATCAGTATTTCTAAATACTTAGGGATGTAGCAGTAACTTAGTAGGACTAGGATGTTATAAAAATCCTATTTGGTGAATTTTTCAGCATTCATTGATTCATTCATTCGATCACTTTTTATTATTTAGTTTACAGATTCTGTAAGTTTAAGATAGAGAAAAACGCTAAGGCTACACGAACGGCTAAAGGGAAGAAAAACGTCAACCTCTTGTTTGACGCCAAACTCATCCCCAGCGTGATATTATTCTAACTTTGGTATGATGATGATGTCTTCTTTGATTTTCGTCGTATCCATGAGTAGCTAAACTTCTCTGTTAGGGTTATGGAAACCTTGTAAGATACTATCTATTGCTATGAGTTTGTGAATTTTTGATGTGTATGCTACTTATATCATTACTCTCTTCGTTTTAAGTAAATTCTCATGGTTGCAAACATAGAGAACATGCCATTATAGCATTAACTTGTTTGGGAGAAAAGTTACATGTTTGGAAAAGAGAGTGTGACAAGGAAATAGGGCTTCTAACCTCTATTTACACGTTAATGCCTTAACCGGATTAACTTCTTGGAGAATTTGTACCATTCGTTATACACTTTAGGCTCGGGAGAGCTAAAGTGAAATAAATCCTTGATGGTTGGGAAACACTTGGATTTAAAATTAGAATACGATTCTCTATAAGTTCATGCATGTCTAAATTCCGCATTACTCATAGTTAATAGAGAAGTAGAAACTACAAGGTGGACATAACCCTAACTTATTATTCTCTGTGATTAACCTTTACTAAACAAATCATTCATTCGTTACTTTGATATTATTAATTCACGACTAAATCAAAACCCCCCTTTTCCATGGAATTTTTGACCAACAGTCTACTAACAATTGCAACACTTAGTGACCAAGTATTCCCTGTGGGATTCAACACCCAACCCAGTTGGGTTCTATATTTGACAGCGACCGCTTACACTTTCTAACGAGAGCTGTATTTTGGGCGTTATCAAATTTTGGCGCCGTTGCCGGGGAATACGGTTGTCAACTAAGTTTGTGATAGTTACTAGACCCTTTGGTCAAAGATTCTCGAATTTTACTTTTTGTTTGTTGTTTTTGTTTTGTTCAGGTTTGGTAGAGTGCATGACAAATACACGAAGATCTGGTCAGCTATTATTACCCATAAATCCTGAACCACAATTTATTGGCAGAATGGATGCACAACGTGACTCTTAAAGAAGGGTTGCTCAACAGGAGCAGGCTAGGTTAGCTGCGTTGGCAGCTGCTCAAGTGCATCAACAGAATATTGATAACCCAGGTCGGGCAACAAATCTTGAGGATGAGGACCTGGGTGATGATGAGTTACTTAATCCACGACGTGCAGATGAGGTGGCAGCACCTGTGAACAGGAGAGATCGTCAAGCTAGAATGATACCTGAACGCCGAGCTGTGCAGGCTCCTTTTGATGAAGATGATGGCGATCTGGATGAGGCTGGTGCCACAGGGGCTATTATTCCTCCGCCCTTGGCACCCTGAGCCAAGTTCAATATCACTAGCACCATGATCCAGCTATTACAACTCAAAGGGTTATTTGGTGGACTTGTAGGTGATGATCCGAATATTCATCTGATCAACTTTATCTCAATATGTAAGTCGTTTGACAATCCAGGAGTTGGACAGAATGCAATTTGACTGCGCTTATTTCTATTGTCTCTATCTGGTGAGGCAACTCTATGGTTGAACGGGATAACTCCTGTTTCTATTACTAATTGAAGGAAACTGAAAGACGTTTTCCTAGAAAGATTCTTTCCGCCATCCAAAAGAGCGCAATTAAGAGATGAGATCAGTAATTTTCGACAGCTTCCAACTGAAGCTCTCCACGAAACATGGGAGAGGTTCAAGAAGACGCTTATGCGGTGTCCAAACCATCAGATGACCAATATCAACTTGATGGAGATGTTATACAGGTCTTTGAATTAGGTGACTAAGCCAGTGGTTGATAATGCTGCAGGTGGGTCATTCATGGAACTTACTTTTCTTGAGGTAAGTGATATGGTAGATCGTATGACAAAGCAGAGTAGGGCTTGTCATACCAGGGATTCTGAGGTAACAAGCTCTGCTCTATCTATTGGCTTGATGGCAGAACAAAGGCGAAGAGAAGAGGAACGTGACCAGGATATGGCTCACATAAAAATGCAGATGGATCTTCTTACCAAGAATTTATTATCAGGAAAGACCGGAAAGGTTAAGGCCATTGTATCACAGGCAAGAGATGAATCCGATTCTGAGGAGGAAGCAAATTATTTAAATAATCAGGGGGGTTTCCGAGGTAATGCCCAAGGAAACCAAGGTCGGAACTATTATGATAAATACGGATACAAGAATAAGACTGACAGGAGTGCTTTGTATGTTCCTCCTGGAAATCGTGAGGCCACGACATCTGGCTCTGGGAAGATGTCCATGGAAGATATGATGGCTAAGATGTTGAAAGGAGTGGAGGCAACCAACACGGGAGTAACGGAGGTAAAAAATGATTTGTCCTCAATAAATCAATTGGTTGATTCGCATTCCACTTCAATAAAACAGTTGGAACAACAATTGAGTCAACCATCAGCGGCACTCAATCAAAGAAAAGCTGGCACCCTACCTAGCGACACCGTGCAAAATCCAAGGAATGATGGATCATGTATGGCTATTACTACTAGGAGTGGTAAGGTGTTGGAAAATCCATACAAAGGCAAGAAGGTGGTTGATAGTACAGAAAAGAATGTGATTGAAGAAGATTGTGATGATTCTGTAGAAGCTGCAAATCAGAACGTTCATGACACTACACCTAGACGTCACCAGCCTGAAAAGATTGATAATCTGAAGCAAGATAAAAAGGAACTGGTGGAGAAAACTATTCCCCTTCCACCACCAACTTTTCCTCAGAGACTGAAGAAGAAAGCTGATGACACCAGGTTCAGTAAATTCATTACTATGTTGAAGCAGCTAACTATTAATGTTCCTTTGGTGGAGGCGCTGGAACAGATGCCTGGGTACGCTAAATTCATGAAGGACCTTTTAAAAAAGAAGCGGGCAGCAAGCTACGAGCTGGAAGATAATGTTCATCATTGCAGTGCAATTGCCACAAGGTCTTTAGTACAGAAGAAGGCAGATCTTGGTGATTTCACTATTCCTTGCACAGTAGGATCGTTGGATTTTGATAAGGCGTTGTGCGATTTGGGTGCTAGCATCAATTTGATGCCGCTATCTATTTACAGAAAGTTGGGGTTGGGCAATAAAATTGTGGGCTATAGCATACCGATTTGGCTCGAATATTCCCCGTTCGCGCCGTTTTGCCCGTTTGTCAATCCAAATGGCCACGATAAATTTAACAGACCATACTAGGATGATCCCCAACCTTCATGGCATGCCCCCATCGACTTTTGGCCCACACCACACCGAACCCCAAATCCAACCTCAAAAACTGTGGGCTATAGCACACCGATTTGGTCGAGAAATGCCCTGTTTACGTCGTTTTGCCCGTTTGTCCACCCAAATGGCCACGATAAATTAAACAGACCATACTGGGATGATCCCAACCTCCCTGACACTCCCCCATCGATTTTCAGCCCACACCACGCTCGCATCCTAGTCCCACCACCCAATCCATGGGCTATAGCACACCGATTTATCCCGAAAATGCCCCATTTTATCGTTTCGCCCGTTTGTCCACTCAAATGGCCACGATAAATTGAACGGACCATACTGGGATGATCCCCAACCTCCCTGGCATGCCATCATTGATTTTTGATGCATACCACGCCCGAACCCCAGGCCCACCCCTAAAACCGTAGGCTATAGCACACCGACTTGGCCCGAAAATGCCCCGTTCACGCCGTTTTGCCTGTTTGTCCACCCAAATGGCCACGATTAATTAAACGGACCACACTGAGATGATCCCCAACCTCCATGGAATTCCTCCATCAATTTTTGGCCCACATCACGCCGAATCCTGGGCCCATCCTCAAAACCGTGGGATATAGCACACCAATTTGGCCGAAAAATGCCCCGCCCGCACCGTTTTATTTGTTTGTCCATCCAAATGTTCATGATATATTAAATGGACCACACTGGGACGATCCCCAACCTCCCTGGCATGACCCCATCAAATTTTGGCCCACACTATGCCCGAACCTCGGGCCCACCCCCAAAACCGTGGGCTATAGCACACCGATTTGGCCCAAAAATGCCCTGTTTGCACCTTTTTGCCTATTTGTCCACCCAAATGGCCATGATAAATTAAAAGGACCATACTGGGATGATCCCATACCTCCCTGTCATGCCCCCATCAATTTTTAGCCCACACCACGCCCGAAACCCAGTCCCACCACCAAAACCGTGGGCTATAGCACACCGATTTGGCCCTAAAATGCCCCGTTTTTGCTGTTTCTCCCATTTGTCCACCCAAAAGGACACGATAAATTAAACGAACCATACTGGGACGATCCCCAACCTCCCTGTCACTCCCCCATCAATTTTGACCCACACCACGCCCGAAACCCGGGCCCACACATAAAAACGTTGGCTGTAGCTTACCGATTTGGCTCAAAAATGCCCTGTTCGCATCGTTTTGCCTATTTGTCCTCCCAAATGGCCACGATAGATTAAACGACCCACACTAGGACGATCTCCAACCTCCATGGCATGCCCCCATCAATTTTTGGCCCACACCACGTCGAACCCCGGGCTCACCCTCGAAAATCGTGGTCTATAGCACACCAATTTGGCCCAAAAATGCCCCGTTCGTGTCGTTTCGCCCGTTTGTCCACCCAAATGGCCACGATAAATTAAACGGACCATACTGGTACAATTCCCAACCTCCCTGGCACGCCCCCATCAATTTTTGACCCATACCACGCCCGGACCCCGGGCCCACCCCTAAAACCGTGGGCTATAGCACACTGATTTGACCCAAAATTGCACTATTTGTGCCGTTTCCCCCGTATGTCCACCAAAATGGCCACGAAAAATTAAACGGACCATAATGGGATGATCCCCAACCTTCCTAGAATTCCCCCGTTGATCTTTGGCCTACACCATGCCCGAATCCCGGGCCTACCCCCAAAATCGTGGGCTGTAGACACCAATTTGGCCTAAAAATGCCATGTTCGCGCCGTTTCTCCCGTTTGTCCACCCAAATAGTCACTATAAAATAAATGGACTACAATTGGATGATCCCCAACCTCCCTGGCACGCCCCCATCGATTTTTGACCCACACCACGCTTGTACCCCCTGCCCACCCCCAAAACCGTGGGCTATACCACACCGATTTGTCCCGAAAATGCCCTGTTCGAGCTGTTTCGCTCGTATATCCACCCAAATGTCCACGATAAATTAAACGTACCATATTGTGATGAACCCCAACATCCCTGGCACACCTCCGTTGATTTTTGGCCCACATCACGCTCGAACCCCGGGCCCATTCCCAAAAAAGTGGGCTATAGCACACTAATTTGGCCAAAAAATGCCCCGTTTGTGCCGTTTCACCCGTTTGTCCACCGAAATGGCCACGATAAATTAAACTGACTACACTGGGATGATCCCTAAATTCCCTGGCACGCCCCTGTTGATTTTTGGGCCACACCACACCCAAACCCCATGCCCACCCCTAAAACCATGGGCTATAGCACACTGATTTGGCCTAAATATGCCCCGTTCGCGCCGTTTCGCCCGTTTGTCCACCCAAATGGATACGACAAATTAAACATACCACACTGGGACAATCACCAACCTCCTTGGCATTCTCCCATTGATTTTTAGCCTACACCACGCTGAACCCCAGGCCCACCCTCAAAATCGTGGGCTATAGCACACCGATTTGACCTAAAAATGCCCCGTTCGCATCTTTTCGCCCGTTTGTCCACCCAAATGGCCACGATAAATTAAATAGACCATACTGGGATAATCCCAACCTCCCTAGCATGCCCCCGTTGATTTTCGACCCACACCACGCTCGAACCCTGGGCACCCCCCCAAAACCGTGGGCTATAGCACACCGATTTAGCTCGAAAATGCCCCATTCACGCTGTTTTGCCCGTTTGTCCACCCAAATGGCCACGATAAATTAAATGTACCACACTGGGATGATACCCAACCTCCATGGCATGCCCCCAACAATTTTTGGCCTACCCCACGCCGAACCCCGGGCCCACCCTCAAAATCGAAAGCTATAGCACACTGATTTAGCTCTAAAATGCCCTGTTCGTGCCTTTTCGCCCGTATATCCACCCAAATGGCCATGATAAATTAAACGGACTACACTGGGATGATCCCCAACCTCCCTGTCACTCCCCCGTTGATTTTTGGACCACACCATGCTTGAATCCCGGGACCAACCCCGAAATTGTGGGCAGTAGACACCAATTTGGCCGGAAAATGCCACGTTCGTGCTGTTTCGCCCGTTCGTACCATTTCACCCGTTAGTCCACCGAAGTAGCCATGATAAATTAAATGAACCACACTGGAACAATTCCTAACCTCCCTGGCACACCCCCGTCAATTTTTGGCCCACATCTCGCTCGGACCCTATGCCCACCCCCAAAACCAAGGGCTATAGCACACCGATTTGGCCTGAAAATGCCCCGTTCGCGACGTTTTGCCCGTTTGTCCACCCAAATGGCCACGATAAATTAAAAGGACCACACTAGAAGGATCCTCAACCTCCTGGAAAGCTCCCATCAATTTTTGGCACACACCAGGCCGAACCCCAGGCCCACCCTCGGAATCGTGGGCTATAGCACACCGATTTTGCCCAAAATGCCCAGTTCGTATCTTTTCTCCCGTTCGTCCACCCAAATGGCCACGATAAATTAACGGACCATACTGGGAAGATCCCAACCTCCCTGGCATATCCCCGTCAATTTTTGGCCCACACCACACCCGAACCCCGAGCCCACCCCTAAAACCGTAGGCTATAGCATACCGATTTTACCCAAAAATGCATGCCGTTTTGCATGTTTGTCCACCTAAATGGCCACGATAAATTAAACGAACCACACTGGAATGATCCTCAACCTCCTTGGAACTCCCTTGTAGATTTTTGACCCACACCACGCTCGAACCCCAGGCCTACTAATAAAATCGTGGGCTATAGCATACCGATTTAGCTCGAATATTCCCCGTTCGCGCCGTTTTGCCCGTTTGTCAATCCAAATGGCCACAATAAATTTAACAGACCATACTAGGATGATACCCAACCTCCATGGAATGCCCCCATCGATTTTTGGCCCATACCATGCCGAACCCCGAGCCCAACGTCGAAAACCGTGGGCTATAACACATCGATTTGGCCGAGAAATGCCCCATTTGCATCGTTTCGCCCGTTTGTCCACCCAAATGGCCACGATAAATTAAACGGACCATACTGGGACAATCCCCAACCTCCCTGGCACGCCCCCATCAATTTTTGACCCACACCACGCCCGGACCCCAGGCCCACCCCCAAAACCATGGGCTATAGTACACTGATTTGACCCAAAATTGCCCTGTTCGCTCTGTTTTATCCGTATGTCCACCCAAATGGCCACGATAAATTAAACGGACCGAAATGAGATGATCCCCAACCTCCCTGGAATGGCCCCGTCGATTTTTGGCCCACACCAAGCCTGAATCCCGGGACCACCCCCAAAATCACTGGTAGTAGACACCGATTTGGCTCGAAAATGTCATGTTCGCGCCGTTTTGCCCGTTTGTCCACCCAAATAGCCACTATAAAATAAACGGACCACACTGGGACGATCCCCAACTTCCCTGGCATGCCCCCATCAATTTTTGACCCACAACACGCCTGGATCCCCAGCCCACCCCCAAAACCATGGTATATACCACACCGATTTAACCTGAAAATGCCCTGTTTGCACCTTTTTGCTCGTATATCCACCCAAATAGCCACGATAAATAAAACAGACCATACTGGAATGAACCCTAACCTCCCTGGCATGCCTCCATCAATTTTTGGCCCATACCACGATCGAACCCTGGGCCCACCCCAAAAACAGTGGACTATAGCACACTAATTTAGCTCGAAAATACCCCATTCATACCGTTTCACTCGTTTGTCCACCGAAATAGCCACGATAAATTAAATGGACCATACTGGGATGATACCTAACCTCCCTGGCAGGTCCCCATCGATTTTTTGCCCACATCACGCCCGGACCCCATGCCCACCCCTAAAACCGTGGGCTATAGCACACAGATTTGGCCTGAAAATGCCCCGTTCGCGCCGTTTCACCTGTTTCTCCACCCAAATGGCGACGATAAATTAAACGGACCATACTGGGACGATCACCAACCTCCCTGGCATGCTCACGTCAGTTTTCAGCCTACACCACGCCGAACCCCAGGCCCACCCTCAAAACCGTGGGCTATAGCACACCAATTTGAATCGAAAATGCCCCGTTCGCGTCTTTTCGCCCGTTGTCCACCCAAATGGCCATGATAAATTAAACAGACCATACTGGAATTATCCTAACCTCCCTAGCAGGACCCCATCAATTTTTGGCCCACACCACGCCTGAAACCCGGGCCCACCCCAAAAAACGTGGACTATAGCACACCGATTTGGCTAAAAAATGCACCGTTCGCGTCGTTTTGTCCGTTTGTCCACCCAAATGGCCACAATAAATTAAATGAACCACACTGGGATGATCCTCAACCTCCATGGCATGCCCCCAATAAATTTTGGCCCACACCACGCCGAACGCCGGTCCCACCCTCTAAACCATAGGCTATAGCACACCAATTTGGCCCAGAAATGCCCCATTCGTGCCGTTTCGCCCGTTTATGCACCTAAATGGCCACAAAAAATTAAACGGACCACATTGCGATGATCCCCAACCTCCCTGTCACGCCCCTATCAATTTTCAACCCTCACCACGCCCGGACCCCAGGACCACCCCCAAAACCGTGGGCTATAGCACACCAATTTGGCTCGAAAATGCCCTGTTCATGCCGTTTTGCCTGTATATCCACCCAAATGGCCACGATAAATTAAACGGACCACAATGGGATTATCCCCAACCTCCCTGGAAGACCCCAATCGATTTTTGGCCCACACCATGCTCGAATCCCGGGCCTACCTCCAAAATCGTGGGCAGTAGACACCAATTTGGCCCGAAAATGCCATGTTCGTGCTGTTTCGCCCGTTTGTCCACTCAAATGGCCACTATAAAATAAACGGACCACACCGAGATGATCTCCAACCTCCCTAGCACGCCCCCATCAATTTTTGACCCGCACCACCCACAGACCTAGGGCCCACCCCCGAAATTGTGGGTAAAGCACACCGATTTGGCCAAAAAATGCCCCATTCACACCGTTTCGCATGTTTGTCCACCCAAATGGCCACGATAATTTAAACGGACCACACTGGGATGATCCCTAACCTACCTGTCATGCCCCAGTCAATTTTTGGTCCATACCATGCCCGAATCCCGAGCCCACACCCCAAATCGTGGGCAGTAGACACCGACTTGGCTTAAAAATGCCACGTTCACACCGTTTTACCCGTTTGTCCACCTAAATGGCCATTATAAAATAAACAGACCATACTGGGAAAATCCCTAACCTCCCTGGCATACCTCCATCGATTTTCGACCCACATCATGCTCAGACCCCGGGCCCACCCCCAAAATCGAGGGTTATAGCACACCAATTTATCCTGAAAATGTCACGTTCGCGCTGTTTTGCTTGTTTGTTCATCGAAATGACCACGATAAATTAAACGGACCACACTGGGACGATCCCCAACCTCCCTGGCATGCCCCCATCGATTTTTGGCCAACACCACGGCCGAACCCCGGGCCCACCCACAAAACCCTGGGCTATATAACACCGATTTGGCCCGAAAATGCCCCGTTTATGCCGTTTCTCCCGTTTGACCACCCAAATGGCCACGATAAATGAAACGAACTATGCTGGGATGATCCCCAACCTCCCTGGCATTCCCCCATCAATTTTTGGCCCACACCACGCCCGGAACCCGTGTCCACCCCCAAAACCGTGGGATCTAGCACATCAAAATAGCCTGAAAATGTCCCGTTCGCTCCGTTTCGCCCGTTTGCCCACCCAAATGGCCATGATATATTAAATGACCACACTGGGATGATCCCTAACCTCTCTGGCACGCCCCCATCGATTTTTGAGCCATACCACGCCCGAACCCCGAGCCCACCCCCAAAACTGTGGGCTATAGAACACCGATTTATCTAAAAAATGCCCCATTCGTACCGTTTCACACGTTTGTCAACCAAAATGGCCATGATAAATTAAACGGACCACACTAGGACGATCCCCAAACTCCCTGGCACGCCCCCATCGATTTTTGTCCCGCACCACGCTCGGATCCCAGGACCACCCCTGAAACCGTGGGCAGTAAACACCGATTTTTCCTGAAAATGCCACGTTTGCGCCGTTTTGCCCGTTTGTCCACCCAAATGGCCACGATAAAATAAATGGACCATACTGGGATGATCCCTCAACCTCCCTGGCATGCCCCCATCAATTTTTGACCCACACTAATACCGTACCCTGAGCCCACTCCTAAAATCGAGGGCTATAGCACACCAATTTGGCATGAAAATGCCACGTTCGAGCTGTTTTGCTCATTTGTTCACTGAAATGGTCACGATAAATTAAACGGACCATACTGGGATGATCCCCAACCTCCCAGGAATTCCCCCATCAATTTTCAACACACACCACACCCGGACCTCATGCCCATCCCTAAAACCCTGGGTTATAGGACACCGATTTGGCCCAAAAATGCCCTGTTCGCGCCGTTTTGCCCGTTTGTCCACCCAAACTGCCACGATAAATTAAACGGACTACGCTGGGATGATCCCCAACCTCCCTGGCATGCCTTCATCAATTTTTGACCCACACCACGCCCGGAACCCGGGCCCTCCGTCGAAATCGTGTGCTATAGCACACTGATTTGGGTCGAAAATGCCCCGTTCGTGCTGTTTCGCCGTTTGTCCACCCAAATGGCCACGATAAATTAAACGGACCATACTGGGATGATCCCAACCTCCCTGACACGCCCCCATCAATTTTTGGCCCACACCACACTCGGCTCCCAGTCCCACCACCTAAACTGTGGGCTATAGCACACCGATTTATCCCGAAAATGCCCTATTTTTGCCGTTTCGCCCGTTTTTCCACCCAAATGGCCACGATAAATTGAACGGACTACACTGGGATGATCCCCAACTTCCCTGGCACGCCGTTATTGATTTTCGATGCATACCATGCCCGAAGCCCAGGCCCACCCCCAAAAATGTGGGCTATAGCACACCGACTTGGCCCGAAAATGCCCCATTCACGCCGTTTTGCCCGTTTGTCCACCCAAATGGTCACGATTAATTAAACGGACCACACTGAGATGATCCCCAAACTCCATGGCATTTCTCCATCAATTTTTGGCCCACATCACACCAAACCCTGGGCCCACCCTGAAAACCGTGGGCTATATATAGCACACCAATTTGGCCGAAAAATGCCCCGTACGCTCCGTTTCATTCGTTTGTCCACCCAAATATCCATGATAAATTAAACGGACCACATTGGGACGTTCCCCAACCTCCCTGGCATGCCCCCATCAATTTTCGGCCCACACTATGCCCGGACCTCGGGCCCACTCCCAAAACCATGGGCTATAGCACACCGATTTGGCCCAAAAATGCCCCATTCACGCCTTTTTGCTAGTTTGTCAACCCAAATGGCCAATATAAAATAAATGGACCACACTAGGACGATCCCTAACATCCCTGGCACGCTCATATCGACCCACACCACACCCATACCCCAGCCCACCCCTGAAATCGAGAGCTATAGCACACCAATTTGGCCTGAAAACTCTTCGTTCGTGCTGTTTTGCCATTTTGTTCACCGAAATAGCCACGATAAATTAAACGAACCATTCTGGGATGATCCCTAACCTCCCTGGCACACCGTCATCGATTTTTAGACCACACCACGCCCGAACCCTGAGCCCACCCCATAAACCTTGCGCTATAACACACCGATTTGGCCCGTAAATGTCCCGTTCGTTCAGTTTTGCATGTTTTTCTACCTTAATGGCCCCGATAAATTAAACGGACTACACTGGGATGATACCCAACCTCCATGGCAGGCCCTCATCGATTTTTGAATGATACAACGCCCGGACCCCGGGCCCTCTCCCAAAACCGTTGGCTATAGAACACTGATTTGGCTCGAAAATGCCCCGTTAGCGCTGTTTCTCCTGTTTTTTCACCCCAAATGGCCACGATAAATTAAACGGACCATACTGGGATGATCCCCAACCTCCCTGGCATGCCCCCATCAATTTTTGGCCCACACCACGCCCGGACCGCAGTCCCACCACCAAAACTGTGGGCTATAGCACACCGATTTGGCCCTAAAATGCCCCATTTTTACTGTTTCTCCTATTTGTCCACACAAAAGGATACGATAAATTAAACGAACCATATTGGGACGATCCCCAACCTCCTTGGAACTACCCCATCGATTTTTGACCCACACCACGCCTGAAACCCGAGCCCACCCATAAAAACGTGGGCTATAGCTTACCGATTTGGCTCGAAAATACCATGTTCGCATCATTTTGCCCGTTTGTCCTCCCAAATGGCCACGATAGATTAAACGGACCACACTAGGACGATCCCCAACCTCCATGGCATGCCCCCATAGATTTTTGGCCCACACCACGCCGAACCCCGGGCTCACCCTAAAAAATCGTGGGCTATACCACACCAATTTGGCCCAAAAATGCCCCGTTTGCATCGTTTCGCCCGTTTGTCAACCCAAATGGCCACGATAAATTAAACGGACCATACTGGTGATGATAGGCGTATTTACACTCCTAAAGCACCTTAATGTACCCATATTTTAGCTAAGTTTTGAGGACAAAATATATAATTCCTGCACTTTTAGTCCATTTTCCTGTAAGTGAGCTAACCAACGTGATTAGCAAGATTTCAGGTATTTATGATGAAGATTTCAGCATTTTATGGACTGTTGGACGCCAAAGGAAACTTCACGAAAGAAGAAAGGCAGCTTCTGGAAGCTTGTGGACTGAAAGTGATGCATGGAGAACTTGTCCCGGGCAAAAACAGCATTTCTAAAGACTTGGGGGATCAGCAGTAACTTAGTAGGATTAGGACAAGTATGCAGTAACCCAGTAGGATTAGGACAAGGATAAAAACCCTATTTCAGTAGGACTAGGACAAGGATGTTATAAAAACCCTATTTGCTGAATTTTTCAGCAAGCTTTTTATTATTCACTCATTCATTAATTCAACTCTTTTTCATTCGACTTTTGCTCCTAATTCACGTTACAATATTCTGTAAGTCTAACACAGAGAACTCGGCTCTCTTGAGAAGAACGGCTAGGGCAAAACATTTGAGAGCTTTTGACGCCATATCACTTCCATCGCCAAGATTATTCTAGGTTGTGGTATGATGATTATATCTATTGTGATTTCCGTTGCACTCATGAGTAGCTAAACTTATCTGTTAGGGTTGTGGAAGCCTTATGAGACACTATCTATTGCTATGAGTTTGTGAATTCTTGATACGTATATTGCTTATATCATTACTCTCTTCATATTAATTGAATTCTTGTGGTTGCAAACAAATAGAATACGCCAGTATATCATTAACTTGTTCGAAAGAAAAGTTACATGTCTGGAAAAGAGAGAATGACAAGGAAATAGGGCTACCAACCCCTGTTTAAAAGTTAGTGCCGTAACTGGATTAACCTCTTGGAGAATTCGTACCATTAGTATACGCTTTAAGCTCGAAAGATTTAAAGTGATATAATCCTTGATGGTCGAAAGACACTAGGATTTACCATAGAATACGAATCTCTATAAGCGCATGCATGTATGAATTTCGCATAACTCATAGCCAATAGATACGTTAAACTCATAAGGTGGACATAACCCTAACTTACAATTCTCATTGATTAAAACCTACTAAACATTCCATTTTTCTTTGTTACTATGATACTCTTAATTCACGCTACAATTAAATCCCCCCTTTTTTTCGTAGAATTTTCGATCAACAGTCTACTAATCGTTGCATACTTAGTGACCAAGTATTCTCCGTGGGATTCGACACCCAACCCAGTTGGGTTCTATATTTGACAACGACCGTTTACACTCTTACGAGAGCTGTAGTTTGAGCGTTATCAAATTTTGGCGCCGTTGCCGGGGAATACAGTTGTCATCTAAGTTTGTGATAATTACTAGAACCTTTGGTCAAAGATTGTCGTATTTTACTTTTAGTTGTTGTTTTTGTTTTCTGCAGGTTTTGTTCAATGCATGCCCCATACTCAAAGTTCGGGACAACCATTATTACCCATAAACCCTGAACCGCAACTTATTAGCAGGATGGAGGCACAACGTGACATTGAAAGAAGGGTTGCTCAACAGGAGCAGGCTAGATTAGCTGTTTTGGCCGCCGCTCAAGTGCATCAACAAAATATTGATAACCCTGGGCGAGCAACAAATTCTGACGATGAGGACCTAGGTGATGACGAGTTACTAAACCCTAGGCGTGATGCTGAGGTGGCAACACCTGCTAACAGAAGAGATCGTCAAGCTAGATTTAGACCTGAACGCCGAGCTATGCAGATTCCTTTTGATGATGATGAAGACGATCTAGATGGAGCTGGTGCCACAGGGACTATTATTCCTCCACCCTTGGCACCCGGAGCTAAGTTCAATATCACTAGCACCATGATTCAGTTATTGCAGCTCAAGGGGGTATTTGGTGGACTCGCAGGCGATGATCCGAATATGCATCTGATCAACTTTATTTCAACATGCAAGTCATTTGACAATCCAGGAGTTGGGCAGAATGCAATTCGGCTGCGCTTATTTCCATTGTCTCTGTCTGGGGAGGCAACTCTATGGTTGAACGGGCTAACTCCTGATTCTATTATAAATTGGAGGCAATTGAAAGACGTTTTCCTCGAAAGATTCTTTCCCCCATCCAAGAGAGCCCAGTTGAGAGATGAGATCAGCAATTTCTGACAGCTTCCAACTGAAGCTCTCCACAAAACATGGGAGAGGTTCAAGAAGATGCTTATGCGGTGCCCAAATCATCAGATGACCAACATCCACTTGATAGAGATATTATACAAGGCTTTGAACTCAGTGACTAAGCCAGTGGTTGATAATGCTGCAGGTGGGTCATTCATGGACCTTACTTTTCTTGAGGCAAGTGATATGCTAGATCGTATGACAAAGCAGAGTAGAGCTTGGCATACCAGGGATTCTAAGGTAGCAAGCTCTACCATATCTATTGGCTTGACTGCAGAGTAGAGGCGTAGAGAAGAGGAACGTGATCAAGATGTGGCGTACATGAAAACACAGATGGATCTTCTTACCAAGCATTTATTATCAGGGAAGCCCGAAAAAGTAAAAGCGGTTGCGTCAAAAGGAAGAGTCGAATCCGATTCTGAGGAAGAAGCTAACTACTTGAATAATCAGGGGGGTTTCCGAGGCAATGCCCAAGAAAACCAAGGTCAGAACTATTATGATAAATCTGGATACAAGGACCGCGATCAAGGTGGTTGGAAGAATAAAACTGACAGGAGTGGTTTGTATGTTCCTCCTGGAAACCGTGAGGCTGTGGCATCTGGCTCTGGGAAGATATCAATGGAAGATATGATGGAGAAGCTATTGAAGGGAGTAGAGGCAACTAATACGGGAGTGAATGAGGTGAAGAATGATTTGTCTTCAATAAATCATTTGGTTAACTCGCATTCTACTAAAATAAAGCAACTAGAGAAGCAATTGAGTCAACTTTCAGCGGCATTAAATCAAAGAAAAGCTGGAACACTACCTAGCGACATAGTGCAAAATCCAAGGAATGATGGATCGTGTATGGCTATCACCACCCGAAGTGGTAAAGTATTGGAAAATCCAACCAAAGATAAGCAGGTGGTTGATGATATAGAAGATAATGAGATCATTGCAGAACCAAAAGATGCCGAAACAGCTGATGAGGTTGTTCGTGACGTCACCTCTCAACGTCCACAGCCTGAAAAGATCGTTGAACTGAAGCAAGATGAAAAGGAAGCGGTGGAGAAAACTATTCCCCTTCCACCACCACCTTTTCCTCAGAGATTGAAGAAGAAAGCTGACGATACCAGGTTCAATAAGTTTATGACTATGTTGAAGCAGCTAACTATTAATGTTCCTTTGGTCGAGGCACTGGAACAAATGCCTGGGTACGCAAAAATTATGAAGGATCTTTTTACAAAGAAGCGGGCAGCAAGTTATGAGTTGACGGATACTGTTCATCATTGCAGTGCAATCGCTACCAGATCACTAGTTCAGAAGAAGGCTGACCCCGGTGCCTTCACTATTCCTTGCACTGTCGAATCTTTGAATTTTGCCAAGGCATTATGCGATTTAGGAGCCAACATCAATTTGATGCCACTATCTATTTACAGAAATTTGGGGTTGGGTGATCCTACTCCAACCAATATGAGGCTCTGATGGCAGATAGTTCGGTAAAACGACCTGTTGGTATTTTATATGATGTATTGGTGAAGGTTTCTTCATTCATCTTTCCGGCAAACTTCGTTATTCTGGACTGTGAGGTGGAATCTGAAGTTCCCATAATCATGGGGCGCCCTTTCCTTGCAACAGGAAGTGTGCTTATTGATTTAAGAGCTAATGAGCTTTTATTCCGGATGAATAACGAAGTGGTCCGCTTTGATGTGTGCAAATCAATGAAGCAGCCCAAAGATATGAATGTGTTCTCTGTAGCTGATGTTTATTTTGATGATGAGAAAGAAGTATCTATAGAGACACAACTTTTTGTTGACCCATTGGCAGCTATACTTATGAATGTTGAGAGGGAGGATGCTGAAGATTATGATGAAACTATTTGTGCTCTAAGAGGAATAGGGTCGTATTCTCATGCTCCCAAGAAGCTGGACCTTGATCTCAAAAATCGATCGACACCACCAGCTAAACCATCCATTGAAGAGCCACCAATGTTCGAATTGAAGGAGCTGCCCAGTCATCTAAAGTACGCATTCTTGGGAAGTGGAAACACCCTCCCGGTTATTGTGGCGGCTGACTTAGGTGAGCAGCAAGTTGCAGCTCTCATCGCTGTTCTAAGGAAATACATGAGATCCCTCGGTTGGACCATCGCTGATATTATTGGTATTCCTCCTGGGATATGTATGCACAAGATTCATCTTGAAGAAAATTGCATACCCACTATTGAGCATCAAAGACGTTTGAATCCACCTATGTAAGAGGTGGTGAAGAAAGAAATTATTAAGTGGTTAGATGCAGGGGTAGTGTATCCAATCTCTGACAGTAAATGGGTGAGTCCGGTATAGTGTGTGCCCAAGAAAGGGGGCATGACGGTAGTTGCAAATGAAAGGAATGAGCTAATTCCACTCAGACCTGTCACAGGGGGGAGAGTATGCATGGACTACCGGAAGCTGAATTCAGGGACGCTTAAGGATCACTTCCCAATGCCATTCATGGACCAAATGCTTGATCGATTGGCAGTGAAAGGATGGCTTTGCTTCTTAGATGGTTATTCCGGCTATAATTAGATCTGTATTTCTCCCGAAGACCAAGATAAGACAACGTTTACATGCCTATATGGTACGTTTTCCTTCAAACGTATGCCATTTGGGCTATGTAATGCACCCGCCACTTTTCAGCGTTGTATGATGTCCATTTTTTTGATATGGTTGAAGACACCTTGGAGGTATTCATGGATGATTTTTCTGTTGTGGGTGAGTTTGTGCCGTTCGTGCCGTTTCGCCCATTTATCCACTCAAATATCCACTATAAATTAAATGGACCATACTTGGATGATCCGCAACCTCCCTGGCATGCCCCCGTCGATATTTGACCCACACCACTCCCAGACCCAGGCTCACCCCCAAAATCGAGGGCTATAGCACACCAATTTGGCTCGAAAATGCCCCGTTTTTGCTGTTTTACCTGTTTGCTCACAAAAATGGCCACGATAAATTAAAAAGACCACACTGGGTGATCTCGAACCTCCCTGGAATGCCCCCATCAATTTGTGGCCCTCCACGCCCAGACCCCAGGCCCAACCCCGAAACCGGAGGCTATAGCACACCGATTTAGCCCAAAAATGCCCTGTTCGCGCCGTTTTGCCCGTATGTCCACCCAAATGGTGACGATAAATTAACAGACCACAATATAATGATCCCCAAACTCCCTGGTACACCTCCATCGATTTTCAGCCAACACCACACCCTGACCCCGGGCCCATCCCTGAAACCGTGGGCTATAGCACACCAATTTGGCCCAAAAATGCCCCGTTCACGCCATTTCACCTGTTTGTCTATCGAAATAGCCACGATAAATTAATCGGACCACACTGGGACTATCCAAAACCTCCCTAGCACACCCCCGTCGATTTTTGGCCTACACGACTCCCGGACCCTGGGCCCACCCCCAAAACCGTGGGCTATAGCACAACGATTTGGACCGAAAATTCCCAGTTCACCCTATTTCCCCCGTTTGTCCACCCAAATGGCCACGGTAAAATAAATATCCACACTGGGACGATCCCCAACCTCCCTGGCACGCCCCCGTCGATTTTCAAACCAGACCACACCCGAAACCCGAGCCCAACCCCGAAACCGTGGGCTATAGCACACCGATTTAGACCAAAAATGCCCTGTTCGCGCCGTTTCGCCCAATTGTCCATCCAAATGGCCACGATAAATTAAAATGACCACATTGGGACGATCCCCAACCTTTTTGGAACGCCCCCATCGATTTTTGGCCCACACCACTCCCGGACCCCAGGGCCACCAACCGTGGGCTATAGCACATCAATTTGGCCCGAAAATTCCCCGTTCGCGCCATTTCGCATTTTTGTTCACCCAAATGGCCACGATAAATTAAACAAACCACACTGGGATGATCCCCAACCTCCTTGGCACAGACCCGTCAATTTTTAGCCCACACCACACCCGAATCTTGGGCCCACCCCCAAAACTGTAGACAATAGATATCGATTTGGAACAAAAATGCCACGTTCGCGCCATTTTGCCCGTTTATCTTCCCAAATGGTCACTATAAAATAAACGGACCATACTTGGACTATCCCCAACCTCCTTATCATGCCCCCATCGATTTTTAACACACACCATGCCCGGACACTAGGACCACCCCTGAGATCGAGGGATATAGCACACCAATTTAGCCCAAAAATACCCCGGTCGCGCTGTTTCGCCCGTTTGTTCACTGAAATAGCCACGATAAATTAAACGGACTATACTGAAATGATCCTCAACCTCCCTGGCACGCCCCCATCGATTTTTGGCCCACACCACGCCCGGACCCCAGGTCCATCCCCAAAACCGTGGGCTATAGCACACCAATTTAGTTTGAAATGCCCCGTTCGCGTCGTTTCGCACGTTTGTTCACCCAAATGGACACGATAAATTAAACGGACCATACTAGGATGATTCCCAACATTCCTGGCACGCCATCGTTGATTGTTTGCCCACACCATGCCCGAATCTTGGACCCACCCCCAAAACCGTGGATAGTAGACACCGATTTGGCCTAAAAATGCCACGTTCACGCCATTTCGCCCGTTTGTCCACCCAAATGGTCATTATTAAATAAATGGACCATGCTGGAACGATCCCCAACCTCCCTGGCATGCCCCATCGATTTTTAACCCATACCATGCCCGAACCCCGGGCCCACCCCCAAAATTGAGAGATATAGCACACTAATTTAGCTCAAAAATGACCCGTTCGTACAGTTACGCCCGTTTGTTCACTGAAATGGCCATGATAAATTAAATGGACCACACCGAAACTATCCCCAACCTCCCTGGCACACCCTCATCGATTTTTGTCCCACACCACGCCCGACCCTGGGCCCACCCCCAAAACTGTGGGCTATAGCACACCGATTTGGCTAGAAAATGCCCCGTTCGCGCTGTTTCGCCCGTTTGTCCACCCAAATTGCCACAATAAATTAAATGGACCATGCTAGAACTATCCCCAATTTCCCTGGCACGTCCCCGTCTATTTTTGACCCACACCGTGCCCGAAGCCAGGGCCCACCCTCAAAACCGTGGGCTATAGAACACTGATTTGGCTAAAAAATGCCCCGTTTGCGCCGTTTCGCCTGTTTGTCCACCCAAATGGACACGATAAATTAAATGGACCACACTGGGATGATCCCTAACCTCCATGGCATGCCGCCGTCTATATTTGGCCGACACCACGCCGAACCCCGGGCCCACCCTCAAAGTCGTGGGCTATAGCACACCAATTAGGCCCAAAAATGCCCCGTTTGCGCCGTTTCGCCCGTTTGTCCACCCAAATAGCTACTATAAATTAAATGAACCACACAGGGATGATCCACAACCTCCCTGGCACGCCTTGTCGATTTTTGGCCCACACCACGCCCGGACCCTAGTCCCATCCTCAAAAACTGTGGGCTATAGCACATCCATTTGGCCGGAAAATGCCCCGTTCGTGCCGTTTTCCACAGTTGTTTACCTAAATGTCCACAATAAATTAAACGGACCACACTGGGATGATCCCCAACCTCCCTGGCACGCCCCCGTCAATTTTTAGCCCACACCACGCCCGAATCTTGGGCCCACCACTAAAACTGTGGACAGTAGGCATCGATTTGGCCCAAAAATGCCACGTTCGTGACATTTTGCCCATTTGTCTGCCCAAATGGTCACTATAAAATAAACGGACCATACTGGGATGATCACAAACCTCCCTGGCATGTCCCCGTTGATTTTTAACCCACACCATGCCCGGACCCCGGTCCCACCCCCAAAATCGAGGGATATAGCACACTTATTTGGCCCGAAAATGCCCCGTTCGCGTTGTTTCAATGTTTGTTCACTGAAATGGAAATGATAAATTAAACTAACCATACTGAGATGATCCCCAACCTCCCTGGCATGCCCCTATCGATTTTTGTCCCACACCACGCCCAAACCCAGGGCCCACCCCTAAAAATGTGGGCTATAGCTCACCGATTTAGCCCGAAAATGCCCTGTTCGTGCCGTTTCGCCCGTTTATTCACTCAAATGTCCACTATAAATTAAACGGACCACACTAGGATGATCCCCAATTTCCCTGGCATGCCCCCGTCTATCTTTGACCTACACCACTCCTAGACCCTGGGGCCACCCCCAAAATCGAGGGCTATAGCACACCAATTTGGCTCAAAAATAGCCCGTTTGCGCTGATTCACCCGTTTGCTCACCAAAATAGCCATGATAAATTAAAAAGACCATACTAGGCGATCCCGAACCTCCTTGGCACGCCCCCATCAATTTGTGGCCCTCCATGCCCAGACCACAGGCCCAACCCCAAAACCGAGGGCTATAGCACACCGATTTAGCCCAAAAATGCCATGTTCGTGCCGTTTTGCCCACATGTGCACCGAAATGGCGGCGATAAATTAAACGGACCACACTAGAACGATCCCCAAAGGCAGCGATAAATTAAACGGACCACACTAGAATGATCCCGAAACTCCCTGGCACACCTCCATCATTTTTCAGCCAACACCACGCCCGGACCCCGGGCCCACCCCTAAAACCGTGGGCTATAGCACACCAATTTGGCCAAAAAATGCCCCGTTCGTGCCATTTCACCCGTTTGTCTATCGAAATGGTCACGATAAATTAAACGGACCACACTGGGATAATCCAAATCTCCCTAGCACGCCCCCATCAATTTTTGGCCTACACCACTCCCGGACCCCGGGCCCACCCCCAAAACCGTGGGTTATAGCACAATGATTTGGCTCGAAAATTCCCAGTTCGCCCTATTTCCCCCGTTAGTCCACCCAAATGGCCACGGTAAAATAAACATCCACACTGGCACGCCCCCATCGATTTTCGAACCACACCACACCCGAAACCCGAGCCCAACCCCAAAACCGTGGGCTATAGCACACCGATTTGGACCAAAAATGCCCCGTTCGCACCGTTTCGCCCAATTGTCCATCCAAATGGCCACGATAAATTAAAATGACCACATTGGGACGATCCTTAAACTCCCTAGAACGCCCCCATCAATTTTCAGCCACACCACTCCCGGACCCCAGGCCCACCAACCTTAGGCTATAGCACATCAATTTGGCCCAAAAATTCCCCGTTTGCGCCGTTTCGCATGTTTGTTCACCCAAATGGCCACGATTAATTAAACGGACCACACTGGGATGATCCCCAACCTCCCTGGCACAGCCCCGTCAATTTTTGGCCCACACCACACCCGAATCTTGGGCCCACCACCGAAACCGTAGACAGTAGACATCGATTTTGACCAAAAATGCCACGTTCGCGCCATTTCGCCCGTTTATCTTCCCAAATGGTCACTATAAAATAAACGGACCATACTGGGACTATCTCCAACCTCCCTATCACGCCCCCGTCAATTTTTAACACACACCATGCCTGGACCCCAGGCCCACCCCTGAAATCGAGGGATATAGCACACCAATTTAGCCCAAAAATGCCCGGATCGCGTTGTTTCGCCCGTTTGTTCACCGAAATGGCCACGATAAATTAAACTAACCATACTAAGAAGATCCCCAACCTCCCTGGCATGCCCCCGTCGATTTTCGGCCCACACCACGCCCGACCTCCAAGCCCACCCCTAAACCCGTGGGCTATAGCACACCGATTTGGCCCGAAAATGCCCCGTTCATGCCGTTTTGCCCGTTTGTCCACCCAAATATCCATGATAAATTAAATGGACCACACTGGGACAATCCCCAAACTCCCTGGAATGACCCCATCGATTTTTGACGCACACCATGCCCTAACCATAGGCCCACCCCTAAAATCGGGGGCTATAGCACACCAATTAGGCTCGAAAATGCCCCGTTCGCACTGTTTTACCCATATTTTCACCGAAATGGCCATGATAAATTAAAAGGACCACACTGGGGAGATCCCCAACCTCCCTGTCATGCCTCTGTCGATGTTTGGCCCACACCACACCCAAACCCTAGGCCCACCCCCAAAACCGGGGGCTATAGCACACCGATTTAGCCCCAAAATTGCTCTGTTCGCATTGTTTCGCCCGTATGTCCTCCCAAATGGCAACGATAAATTAAACGGACCATACTGGAATGATCCCCAACCTCCCTGGCATGCCTCCATCCATTTTTGGCCCACACTACGCCCGAACCCCAGGTCCACCCACAAAATCGTGGGCTAAAGCACACTAATTTGGCCAGAAAATGCCCCGTTCGCACTGTTTCACCCGTTTGTCCACCGAAATAGCCACGATAAATTAAACATACCATACTGGGATGATCCCTAACCTTTCTAGAACGCCTCTGTCGATTTTTGGCTAGCACCACGCCCGAATCCTGGCCCAACCCAAAAACTATGGGCTATAGCACACCGATTTGGCCCGAAAATGCCCCGTTTGTGTCGTTTTGCCCATTTGTCCACCCAAATGGCCATAATAAATTAAATGGAACACACTAAGATAATACCCAACCTACGTAGCACGCCCCCATGAATTTTTGGCCCACAAAACTCCCGGACCCCTGGGCCCACCCCCAAAACCATGGGCTATACCACAATGATTTGGCCCGAAAATGCCCAGTTCGCCCTATTTCCCCTGTTTGTCCACCCAACTGACCACGGTAAATTAAATATCCATACTGGAATGATACCCAACATCCCTGGCACGCCCCCATCAATTTTTGGCCCACACCACTCCCGGACCCCGGGCCCACCCCCAAAACTGTGGGCTATAACACACCAATTTGGCTCGAAAATGCCCCATTCGCGCCGTTTCGCCTGTTTGTCCACCCAAATGGCAAAGATAAATTAAACGGAACACACTAGAATGATCCCCAACCACCCTAGGATGCCCCTGTCGATTTTCGAGCCACACCACACCCGAAACCCAGGACCAACCCCGAAATCGTGGGCTATAACATACTAATTTGGCCCGAAAATGCCCCGTTCGCGCCGTTTCACCCAATTGTCTAGTCAAATGGCCACGATAAATGAAACTGACCATATTGGGACAATCCCCAACCTCCCTGGCACGCCCCCATCAATTTTCAGCCCACCCCACTCCTGAACGCCAGGCCTACCACCAAAAGCGTGGGCTATAGCACACCGATTTGGCCTTAAATTGCCCAGTTTGCGCTGTTTTTTCCGTTTGTCCACCCAAATTGCCACGATAAATTAAACGGATCAAATAGGGATGATCCCCAGCCTCCCTGGCATGCCCCCATCGATTTTTGGCCTACGCCATGCCCAAACCCACAGCCCACGCCCAAAACCGTAGGCTATGGCACATTGATTGGGCCCGAAAATGCCCCGTTCATGCCGTTTCACCAGTTTGTCCACCCAAATGGCCATGGTAAATTAAACGGGCCACACTGAGAGGATCCCCAACCTCCTTGGCATTCCCCCATTGATTTTAGAACCACACCACACCGAACCCCATGCCCACCTTCCGAACTGTGGGCTATAGCACACCGATTAGGCCCGAAAATGTCACGTTCACGCCGTTTCGCCCGTTTATCCACCCAAATGGCCACGATAAATTAAAAAAACCATATTGGGATGATCCCCAACCTCCCTGGCACTCCCTCATCGATTTTTGGCCCACACCATGCCCGGTCCCACCTCTGAAACCGTGGCTATAGCACACCGATTTGGCCCAAAAATGCCCCGTTCGTGCCGTTTTGCATAATTGTTCTCCAAAATGGCCTAGATAAATAAAATGAACCACACTGGGATGATCCCCAACCTCCTTGACACTCCCCCATTAATTTTTGGCCCATACCACACCCGAATTTCGGCCCCACCCCTGAAACCGTAGGCAGTACACACCGATTTGGCCCGAAAATGCCACATTCGCATCGTTTTGCCCGTTTGTCCACCCATATGGCCACTATTAAATAAACGGACAATACTGGGAAAATCCCCAACCTCCCTGGCATGCCCCCATCAATTTTTGACCCACACCATGCTCGGACCCCGATCCCACCCCCAAAATCGAGGGCATAGCACACTAATTTGGCTCAAAAATGCCCCGTTCACGCTTTTCGCCCGTTTGTTCACCGAAATGGCCTTGATAAATTAAACGAATCACACTAGGATGATCCTCAACCTGCCTGCCATGCCCCCATAGATTTTTGGCCTACACCACACCTGAATCCTGGGCCTACCCCCAAAATCGGTGGCAGTAGACACCGATTTGGCCCGAAAATGCCACGTTCATGCTGTTTTGCCCGTTTGTCCACCCAAATGGCCACTGTAAAATAAACGGACCACACTGGGATGATCCCCAACCTTCCTAGCATACCCCCGTCGATTTTTGATCCACACTATGCTCGAACCCCGTATCCACCCTCGAAATTAAGGGCATAGCTCACTAATTTGACGCGAAAATGCCCCGTTCACGCTGTTTTGCCTGTTTTTTAACCAAAATAGGCACGATAAATCAAACAGACCATACAGGGATGATCCCCAACCTCCCTGGCATGCCCCCATTGATTTTTGGACCACACCACGCCCGGACCCCCGGCTCACCCCAAAAACCGTGGGCTATAGCACACCGATTTAGCCCGAAAATGTCCTGTTCGTGCAGTTTTGCCCGTTTGTCCACCCAAATAGACACGATAAATTAAATGGACCATACTGGGATGATCTCAAACCACCCTGGCATACACCCATCGATATTTGGCCCACACTACACCCAAAACCCTGGCCCACCCCCAAAACCGTGGGCTATAGCACATTTATTTAGCCCGAAAATGCCCCGTTCGCACCGTTTCGCCAATTTGTCCACCCAAATGGCCATGGTAAATTAAACGGAACACACTGAGATGATCCCCAACCTTCTTAGTATGCCCCCATTAATTTTTGAACAACACCACACCGAACCCCAGGCCCACCCTCCAAACCGTGGGCTATAGCACATCGATTAGGCCCAAAAATGTCACGTTCACGCTGTTTTTCCCGTTTGTCCACCCAAATGGCCACGATAAATTAAACAAACTATATTGGGATGATCCCCAACCTCCCTGACATGCCCTCATCGATTTTCAGCCCACCCCGATCCCACCCCCAAAACCGTCGCTATAGCACACCGATTTGGCCTAAAAATGCCCCGCTCGTGCCGTTTTGCACGTTTGTCCACCCAAATGGCCACAATAAATAAAACGGACCACACTGGGACGATCCCCAACCTCCTTGACACACCCCCATCGATTGTTGGCCCATACGTGATATTGGGCGTATTTACACGCCTAAGCACCATAATTTACCCATGTATCAGCTAAGTTTTGAGGATAAAATATATAATTCTTGCACTTTTAGTCCATTTTCCTTTAAGTGAGCTGACCTATGTGATTAGCATGTTTTCAGGTACTAATGATGAAGATTTCAGCACTTTATGGACCTGTGGGCAACAAAGGAAAACTTCACATAAGAGGGAAGACAACTTTTGGACTGAAAGTGATGCATGGGAACTTTTTCCTGGGCAAACCCAGTATTTTTAAATACTTAAGGATGCATTAGCAACTTATTAGACAAGGATGCTATTAAAAAATTGATTGCTGAATTTATCAGCATCATTATCATTCGATTATTATTGAGAAATCACGTTGAAGATTTGGTACGAGTTTTGAGAACAGAAAACGGCTCACTTGAGCAACGGAGAAAGAAAACACATTTCATCTCCATAGCCGAGATTTCTCTAAGTTTTGGTATGATGATGATGTCTACTTTGATTTTCGCTGTATTCATGAGTAGCTAAACTTATCTGTTAGGGTTATGGAAACCTTGTAAGATACTATCTATTACTATGAGTTTGTGAATTCTTGATGTGTTATGCTACTTATATCATTACTTTCTTCGTTTTGATTGAATTCTTATGGTTGCAAACATAGAGAATACGCCATTATAGCATTAACTTGTTCGAGAGAAAAGTTACATGTTTGGAAAAGAGAGTGTGACAAGGAAATAGGGTTTCCAACCCCTATTTACACATTAATGCCTTAACCGGATTAACTTCTTGGAGAATTTGTACCATTTGTTATACACTTTAGGCTCGAGAGAGCTAAAGCAAAATAAATCCTTGATGGTTGAGAAACACTTGGACTTAGAATTAGAATACGATTCTCTATAAGTGCATGCATGTCTAAATTCTGCGTTACTCATAGTTAATAGAGAAGTAGAACTTATAAGGTGGACATAACCCTAACTTATCAATCTTTGTGATTAAATCTTACTACGTAAATCGTTCCATTGTTACTTTGATAATATTACTTCACGCCTAAACCAAACCCCCTTTTTCCTTGGAATTTTCGACCAACAGTCTACTAATAATTGCAACACTTAGTGACCAGAGTATTCCCTGTGGGATTCGACACCCAATCCAGTTGGTTCTATATTTGACAGCGACCGCTTACACTTTCTAATAAGAGTTGTAATTTGGGCGTATCAAATTTTGGCCCCGTTGCCAGGGAATACGATTGTCAACTAAGTTTTTGATAGTTAATAGACCCTTTGGTCAAAGATTCTTGAATTTTACTTTTTTTTTGTTGTTTTTGTTTTGTTCAGGATTATTGGAGTGCATGCCAAATACACGAAGTTCTAGTAAACCGTTATTACCTCTAAATCCTGAACCACATCTTATTGGCAGAATGGATGCGCAATGAAACCTTGAACGGATGGATGCTCAACAGAAGCAGGAAAGATTAGCTGCATTGGCAGCTGCTCAAGTGCATCAACAGAATATTGATAACTCAGGTCGGGCAACAAATCTTGATGAAGATGACCTGGGTGATGATGAGTTATTAAATCCAAGGCGTGCTGGTGAGGTGGTAGCACCTGTGAACAGGAGAGATCGTCAAGCTAGAATGAGACTTGAACGCCGAGCTGTGCAGGCCCCTTTCGATGATGATGATGACGATTTGGATGGGTCTGGTGCCACAGGGGCTATTAATCCTCCACCCTTGGCACCCGGAGCCAAGTTCAATATCACCAGCACCATGATCCAGCTATTACAAATCAAAGGGTTATTTGGTGGACTTGCAGGAGATGATCCGAATATGCATCTGATCAACTTTATCTCAACATGCAAGTCATTTGACAATCCAGGAGTTAGACAGAATGCAATTCGACTGCGCTTATTTCCATTGTCCCTATCTGGAGAGGCAACTCTATGGTTGAATGGGATAACTCCTGACTCTATTACTAATTGGAGGCAACTGAAAGATGCTTTCCTAGAAAGATTTTTTCCGCCATCCAAGAGAGCACAGTTACGAGATGAGATCAGCAATTTTCGACAGCTTCCAACTGAAGCTCTCCACGAAACATGGGAGAGGTTCAAGAAGAATCTTATGTGGTGCCCAAATCATCAGATGACCAATATCCACTTGATGGAAATATTATACAGGGCATTGAAATCGGTGACTAAGCCAGTGGTTGATAATGCTGCAGGTGGGTCATTCATGGACCTTACTTTTATTGAGGTTGGTGATATGCTGGATCGTATGACAAAGCAGAGTAAGCTTGGCATACCAGGGATTCTGAGGTAGCAAGCTCTACTGTATCTACTAGCCTGACAGCAGAACAGAGGCAAAGAGAAGAGGAATGTGACCAACATATGGCTCACATGAAAATGCAGATGGATATTCTTACCAAGCATTTATTATCAGGAAAGACAGAAAAGATCAAGGCTGTTGTATCACAGGGTAGAGATGAATCCGATTTTGAGGAGGAAGCGAATTATTTGAATAATCAGGGGGGTTTCCGAAGCAATGCCCAAGGAATACAAGGTCAGAACTAGTATGAAAAATCCAGATTCAAGAATAAGACTGACAGGAGTGGTTTGTATGTCCCTCCTGGAAATCGTAAAGCTGTTGCAACTAGTTCTGGGAAGATGTCTATGGAGGACATGATGGCCAAGCTTTTGAAAGGAGTGGAGGCAACCAACACGGGACTAGCTGAGGTAAAAAATGATTTGTCCTCAATAAATCAATTGGTTGACTCGCATTCCACTGCAATAAAACATATGGAACAACAAATGAGTCAACTATCAGCGGTATTCAATCAAACAAAAGCTGGCACTTTACCTAGTAACACTGTGCAAAATCCACGGAATGATGGATCATGTATGGCTATTACTACCAGGAGTGGTAAGGTGTTGGAAAATCCATCCAAAGGCAAGTAGGTGGTTGATAATACAGAAGAGAATGTTATTGAAGCAGATTGTGATGATTCTTTAGAAGCTAAAAATCAAAATGAGAACGTTCATGACACTACACCTAGATGTCACCAGCTTGAAAAGATTGATAATCGGAAGAAAAAACAAAAGGAAGTGGTGGAAAAGACTCTTCCAAATCCACCACCACCTTTTCCTCAGAGACTGAAGAAGAAGGCTGATGACACCAGGTTTAGTAAATTCATGACCATGCTGAAGCAGCTGACTATTAATGTGCCTTTGGTGGAGGCACTGGTGCAGATGCCAGGGTACGCCAAATTCATGAAGGACCTTTTGACAAAGAAAAGGGAAGCAAGTTATGAACTGGAAGATAATGTTCATAATTGCAGTGCAATTGCCACGAGATCTTTAGTACAGAAAAAGGCAGATCCTGGTGCTTTCACTATTCCTTGCACGGTTGGATCCTTGGATTTTTTAAGGCATTGTGCGATTTGGGGGCTAGCATCAATTTGATGCCGATATCTATTTATAAACAGTTGGGGTTGGGCGATCCTACACCAACCAATATTCAGCTCGTGATGGCAGATAGGTCGGTAAAATGACCTGTTGGTATCTTACATGATGTATTAGTGAAGGTTTCTACCTTCATTTTTCCTGCAGACTTTGTTATTTTGGATTGCGAGGTGGATTTTGAGGTGCCCATAATCTTGGGTCGACCTTTTCTCGCAACAGGAAGTGTGCTTATTGATTTACGAGCAAATGAGCTTTTATTTCGGATGAATGATGAAGTGGTACATTTGATGTAAGCAAATCAATGAAGCAGCCCAAAGATATGAATGTGTTCTCTATAGCTGACGTTTATTATGAGGATGAGAAAGAATTATCTTTAGAGAAGCAGCTTACTGTTGAACCATTGGCTGCTGTGCTTTTGAACTTTGAGCGTGAGGATGTTGAAGAGAATGAAGAAACTATCCGTGCTTTGAAAGGAATGGGGTCGTATTTATATGACCCCAAGAAGCTGGACCTTGACCTTAAGAATTGACCCTCACCACCGGCGAAGCTACCAGATATCTTGATGAAGTCTGAGTAATCGAGATAACTATGTCGTGCCGCGATAATAAATCAAGTGCTACATGGGAGGCAACCCATCATTAGGAGTTTGTGTCGTTAGGATTTTGTTTTTGATAAATAAAAGTGTAAAAAGAAGAGTCGAGCCACAACCAAAACTAAGGCGCTCGGTGGGAGGCAACCCATCCTGCTAATCATTTTTGTTGTTTTTGATTAAGTGTAGGGGCAAGATATACAAAGGAGGAGATTAGTCCCAAATTTTGATTTGAAAGTGAGCTATGCTAAAGGTGGTAAGTGAGGAATGATGGAGAAAAGGCTATAGGCTAGGCATTGCCTATGCCAATCTAGGCAACGAACAAGGCAATGCCTATGAAAATCTAGGCAACGGACAAGGCAATGCCTATGCCATATCCTATGCTCACTGCCTCACATAGGCAATGGACAAGGCAAGGCCTATACCAATGTAGGCAATGCTATAGGCGCCGCCTATGCCATTTCCTATGCTCACTGCCTCACATAGGCAATGCCATAGGCGCCGCCTATGCCAATCTAGGCGATAGGCAAGGCGCCGCCTATGTCAATCTAGGCGATAGGCAAGGCGCCGCCTATGCTAAGCATAGGCAAAGCATTAGGCGCCGCCTACTTATCTTTTTTTGTTTGTCTCCTAACTAGATTGTACGTGGATCAAACCCGACCCATGGCTTATTCTTTAAATAAATCCTCAACCTTAGAACACAATTCCATTGTTTGCTCAAGATAGGTGACGCCTAAGCTCCCAAATTCTCTCAAAGTTTTTCTTTTTGCTCATCTAATCTTGCAAGTTCATCTTCTTGATCCATCATCACGTAAGTTACTCTTTTATATTCCTTAGTTGTTGCACTACTACGCTTATAATGGTTTATTAGATTTTGAAGTGGTGCTTGGTTATAAGAATATGGTTGGTTTGTTATGATGCATCTAGTTGAGTGAATGGATTCGTGTGGGTGTTCTTGACTTTACTCTGACTTGTATTTAATTGGTATTCACTGCCCTATTTTTATGGAGTCAAAATTGTGAAGTTCATGCATAATCTTGAAAGTTGTAAGCTTGAATGTTTGAATGACTCACTCATCGAAGGTATTGATCATGATTGACCAAAAGCATAAGATGGTTTGATTATTTCTATGCAACAACCTGATAAGATTTCTATGTGGTCGTCTTGTTCAAATATTGCCTTAATCCAATGAAATAAAGTCGGAAAGGATAGTCAAGATTACATGATTACTAACGTTGTGCAAATGGATTAAGTGTGGGGTGGTACCATCACGGTTTTATTTTTCGAATATAGTAAATCTTCCATGATGAAACTAACATGACTTTATTGTGATCTCAGGTAGAATGGCCCCAAAAGGACGACCAGGAAAAGAAAAAGTGTCCACCTCCTAAAAAGGTCAGAAAAGGGCAAGAAAAGATCAGGCTGAGTCCTCCTCTTTGCAAGTGCCTCGACGCACTTTCGGGATAAAGTGGGCCCTAGAGGAGGAAGGAAAGGAGTGGTACAAGAACAACAAAGTAAAAAAATATGTTCACGTGGATTTGATGCAGAAGGAGAGTCTAGCAAAGAGATACCCCCGCATTTTGGCTAAAATCATGGCACTAAATCTTGATTTCATTTTCCGAGATATGGGGGAACGTAATCTTGATCTAACGTGAGAGTTTTATGCCAATTGGTCCCCAAAGACTACAGGAAGTGAAGTCAAGATTCGGGGCCAAGTCTTGCAACTGAATGCGGAGTTCTTCAACTCTTTTCTGGGCCTTCCATCTGTGGATCCATCACCGCTCAAGGAGCTTTATCACAGACCTCCCTACAGGGCCATCAGACATACACTGTGTGGATCAAGGTCAATGGCACGGTGGATTCTGACTGCCAGACTCAGACGTGGAGGACAACTCTGATGACGATGACTCTGATGATGATTCCGACGCAGGGGGTATGACCCCAGACATAGAAGAAGAGTCCGACTAATCAGGTTTTCCTTATTTATTTCCACTGAGGACAGTGTGTCCCATCTAAGTGTGGGGTGCAGGTATATGTCTGCTGTATTGTATTTCTTTGCCTACATTTATTCTTGTTTTTTTGAATTAGTCGTAGTTAGTTAGTCGTAATTAGTTAGTTAGATTTTAGATTTTGCATGAAATTGTTCTGATAGATGTCATGGTATACTATAACAAGAGTTTGTGCTAAATCATTACTATTGAGACGCTTAGGCTCTAAGTTGTGACTCACTGTGTGATAAATTATTGTGGTTTAATTCATTCATCTGTTGGGTCAAGAATCTATAATGCTCCCAATGAAGTTGACCATGTGCCTTGTGTGTGAGAGGATATTGTATATTCTTTGTTGTGACTGATGCTAGAACTTTCCTGGTGTGTGTGTGAAGCGAAATAAAGATTGTGAGTGTAGGAGATGATTTAGGCATTTCTTTGGCAGCCCTGAAATTGTTTACCTTTTTTTTTACCTACCTTTGTACATTGTCCTAGTTAACCCCCTTTGAGCCTTTAGCTATTTTCTTTGGCAGCCTCATATGTAGCCTAATCCATTTTTTTTCAAGACCATAATTTGATCCAAACTCCTAAGCGCTTTAAAATTGTAGAATCATGTGGAAAAATAAAAGGAGAATGGTGAAAGTGATGCCTCAGGGTGTATTGGTACTTGAAATTGTTGTGAAAAAAAGTGGCTATTATAGGGATGCTTGCTTAATATACAAAAAAAAAAGAGAAAAAAAAAGAAAAAAAAAATAAAATAAAATAAAAAATTTAGAAAAACAAAAAGATAGTTGGGTTTATGATTGAATAACAAAATGGGTGAAAAGGGGTTGGTAGATGAAAGAGAGGTAGAGTGGTAGTTAAAAGATAGTGTAAATGGCATATTGTAGTGTATTAAAGCGCTTAGGGAACATAGTCACTATTTCTGGCCAAAATAGTCCTACCTGTCCCTTAGCCTATATTACAACCTGTAAAGACCTATTTGATCCTAAACTTAGCAGTCTGATATTAGTAGAGCATTACACTAAGGGAAAGCCTATGGTCATCAGTTGCAATATAAGAATTCTTTGTGAGAGCGAGAGCAAGGAGAGTCTTATACCCATGTTTCGAAAAATGCAAAACTATGAGAGATTATGGGTGATATCTTGTGTGAGCACACATGGTTGATGGTTGTTGGGTAGTTTTATATGTTTCTTTGTGGCTTAACTTGTGGATACGAATTAACCATCCTAATGAGTCTATGATGGAGGTTGAGTTGTTTCTAGTAGTGATCGAGAAACCTACTCTTTGTTAATGATTGTTGTGCATGTCTTGTTGAAAATTTCGTGTTGCTATTGTGAAATTCTAGTTAGGTGTTTGCATGGATGTAATATTTTGTTCGAGGAAAAAACAAAGCTTTAAGTGTGGGGTGGTGATGTTGGGCGTATTTACACGCCTAAGCACCATAATTTACCCATGTTTCAGCTAAGTTTTTGGATAAAATATATAATTCTTGCACTTTTAGTCCATTTTCATTTAAGTGAGCTAACCTATGTGATTAGCATGTTTTCAGGTACTAATGATGAAGATTTCAGCACTTTGTGGACCTGTGGGCAACAAAGGAAAACTTCACATAAGAGGGAAGGCAACTTTTGGACTGAAAGTGATGCATGAGAACTTTTTTCCGGGCAAACCCAGTATTTTTAAATACTTAAGGATGCAGTAGCAACTTATTAGACAAGGATGCTATTAAAAACCTTATTGCTGAATTTTTCAGCATCATTATCATTCGATTATTATTGAGAATTCACGTTGAAGATTTGGTACGACTTTTGAGAACAGAAAACGGCTCACTTGAGCAACGGAGAAAGAAAACACATTTCATCTCCATAGCCGAGATTTCTCTAAGTTTTGGTATGATGATGATGTCTACTTTGATTTTCGTTGTATTCATGAATAGCTAAACTTATCTGTTAGGGTTATGGAAACCTTGTAAGATACTATCTATTACTATGAGTTTGTGAATTCTTGATGTGTTATGCTACTTATATCATTACTCTCTTCGTTTTGATTGAATTCTTATGGTTGTAAACATAGAGAATACGCCATTATAGCATTAACTTTTTCGAGAGAAAAGTTACATGTTTGAAAAAGAGAGTGTGACAAGGAAATAGGGTTTCCAACCCCTATTTACACGTTAATGCCTTAACCGGATTAACTTCTTGGAGAATTTGTACCATTTGTTATACACTTTAGGATCGAGAGAGCTAAAGTGAAATAAATCCTTGATGGTTGAGAAACACTTGGACTTAGAACTAGAATACGATTCTCTATAAGTGCATGCATGTCTAAATTCCGCGTTACTCATAGTTAATAGAGAAGTAAAAATTATAAGGTGGACATAACCCTAACTTATCAATCTCTGTGATTAATTCTTACTACGCAAATCATTCCATTGTTACTTTGATAATATTAGTTCACGCCTAAACCAAACCCCCCTTTTTCCTTGGAATTTTCGACCAACAGTCTACTAATAATTGCAACACTTAGTGACCAGAGTATTCCCTGTGGGATTCTACACCCAACCCAGTTGGGTTCTATATTTGACAGCGACCGCTTACACTTTCTAACGAGAGTTGTAATTTGGGTGTATCAATCCCACACCCAAATTCTGGGACCACCCCCGAAACCGTGGGCAGTAGACACCGATTTGGCCCGAAATGGCCATATTCGCGCCGTTTTGCCCGTTTGTCCTCCCATACTACCACTATTAAATAAACGGACCACACTGGGAAAATTCCCAACCTCCCTAGCATGCCCCTATCAATTTTTGACCCACACCATGCTCGGACCCCGGGCGCACCCCCAAAATTGAGGGTATAGCACACTAATTTGGCCCAAAAATGCCCCGTTCACGCTGTTTCACCCGTTTGTTCACCGAAATAGCTTTGATAAATTAAACGGATAACACTGGGATGATCCCCAACCTCCCTGACATTCCCCCATTGATTTTTGGCCCACACCACGCCTGAATCCCGGGTCCACCCCCAAAATCGTGGGCAGTAGACACCGATTTGGCCTGAAAATGCCACGTTCGCAATGTTTTTCCCGTTTGTCCACCCAAATGACCACTATAATATAAACGGATCACACTGGGATCATCCCCAACCTCCCTGGCATACCCCCGTCGATTTTTGATCCACACTACGCCCGTACCCTGGGTCCACCCTCGAAATTGAGGGCATAGCACACTAATTTGATCGGCAAATGCCCTGTTCACGCTGTTCTGCCTATTTTTTCACCAAAATAGCCACGATAAATCAAACAGACCACACTGGGATGATCCCCAACCTCCCTGTCATTCCCCCATCGATTTTCGGACCACACCACGCCTGGACCCCGGCTCCTTTAGCACACCGATTTAGCCCGAAAATGTCTTGTTCGTGCAGTTTCGCCCGTTTGTCCACCCAAATGGACAAGATAAATTAAATGGACCATACTGGGATGATCTCCAACCACCCTGGCATGCCTCCGTCGATTTTCGGCCCACTCCACGCCTGGACCCATAGCCCACCCCCGAAACCGTGGGCTATAGCATACCGATTTGGCCCAAAAATTCCCCGTTCGCCCGTTTGGCCACCCAAATGGCCACGATAAATTAAACGGAACACATTGGGATGATCCTATACCTTTCTGGCTTGCCCCCATCGATTTTTGGCCTACACCACGGTTGGACTGATAACGCCTAAACTACAGCTCTCGTAATAGTGTAAGCGGTCGCTGTCAAATATAGAACCCAACTGGGTTGGGTGTCGAATCCCACAGGGAATACTTGGTCACTAAGTGTTGCAACTATTATTAGACTGTTGATCAAAAATTCCACGGAAAAGGGGGGATTGGGTTTGTGGCGTGAATTAATGCTATCAAAGTAACAACAAAATGCTTTGTTTAGTAAGATTTAATCATGGAGAAAAATACGTTAGGGTTATGTCCACCTTATGAGTTCTACGTATCTATTAACTATGAGTAATGCGGAATTCAGACATGCATGCACTTATAGAGATTCGTATTCTAATGGTAAATCCTAGTGTTTCTCAACCATCAAGGATTATTTCACTTTAACTCTCTCGAGCTTAAAGCGTATAACTAATGGTACGAACTCTCCAAGAGGTTAACCCAGTTACGGCACTAAAGTGTAAATAGGGGTTGGTAGCCCTATTTCCTTGTCACACTCTCTTTTCAAAACATGTAACTTTTCTCTCGAACAAGTTAATGCTATAATGGCCTATTCTCTATGTTTGCAACCACGAGAATTAAATTAAAACGAAGAGAGTAATGATATAAGTAGCATACACATCAAGAATTCACAAACTCATAGTAACAGATAGTATATCAAAAGGCTTCCATAACCCTAACAGAGAAGTTTAGTTACTCATGATTGTAAAGGAAAACAACGAAGACATCATCATCACCATACCAAAACTAGAACAATCTTCGCGAGAGGATGCTTTTAACGTCAAAGAGGGATGACGTTTTTCCTCTTATCCGTCTTCCCCCAAATCTGTAGCGTGTTTCTCTGTGTTAAAGTTACAGAATCTGTAAACTGAATAAATAAAAAGTGTCGACTGAATTCTGAAAAAGCAATGCTGAAAAATTCAGCAAATAAGGTTTTTATAACATCCTTGTCCTAGTTCTACTAGGTTACTGCTGCACCCCTAAGTATTATGAAATACTGATTTTGCCCGGGACAGATTCTCCATGCATCACATTCAGTCCATAAGCTTCCAAAAGTTGCCTTCCCTCTTCTGTGAAGTTTTCCTTTGCTGCCCAAAGGTCCACAAAGTGCTGAAATCTTCATCATTAATACCTAAAAACATGCTAATCACGTAGGTTAGCTCACTTACAGGAAAATGGACTAAAAGTGCAGGAATTATATATTTTGTCCTCAAAACTTAGCTAAAATATGGGTAAATTATGGTTCTTAGGCGTGCAAATACGGCCAACATCAACACCCCACACTTAAAGCTTTGTTCTTCCTCGAACAAAATATTATGTCCATGCAAACATCTAACAAAGAGTAGTTTTCTTGTTCACTACTAGAAACAATTCAACCTCCAACATAGACTTGTGATGATGGTTAATTCGTATCCATAAGTTAAGTCACAAAGAATCATATAACACTACCCAACAATCATCAACCATGTGTGTGTCACACAAGATATCACCCATAATCACTCATAAGTTTTGCATTTTTTTGAAACATGGGTATAATATTCTCCTTGTTCTCACTCTCACAAAGAATTCATATGTTGAAACTGATGACCATAGGCTTGCCCTTAGTGTAATGCTCCACTAATATCAGAATCCTAAGCTTAGGATCAAGTAGGTCTTTACAGGTTGTAATGTAGGCTAAGGGACAGGTAGGACTATTTTGGCCAGAAATTGTGACTATGTTCCCTAAGCGCTTTAATACACTACGTTATGTGATTAACACTCTCTTTTAAACAACCCTTCTACCTTTCTTTTCATCTAACACCACTTTTCACCTATTTTGTTATTCAATTATAAACACAAAGAAAAGAATATACAACTTTTTTTATTTTATTTTTCTATTTCTGTTTTTTTTTTCCTTTTTTTTTATAAAACACCTCTATGATAGCCACTCCTTTTCACAACAATTTCAAGTACTAATACACTCTGAGGCATCACTCTCACCCAATTTCCTCTTATTTTGTCACATGATTCTACAATTTAAAGCGCTTAGGAATTTGGATCAAATTATGGTCTTGAAAAAAATGGATTAGGCTACATATGAGGCTGTCAAAGAAAATAGCTAAAGGATCAAAGGGGGTTAACTAGGATAATGTACAAAGGTAGGTAAAAAGAAGGTAACCAATTACAGGCTGCCAAAGAAATGCCTAACTCATCTCCTAAACTCATCAGAGTTATCCTCCACGTCTGAGTCTGGCTGTCGGTGATCATCATCAGTCGGTACGTCATCATCGAGAGATTCCTCAAAATTTACACCTACTCCACACATAGACTGTGCATGCTCATTCATCGGGTAGTCATAATCCAACTGCTGGAGCTCTACATAAGTTGGAACACGTCCCCCACTCATCATGGTAAACCTCGTCATGCCATATAAATGGCAGAAGAAGCTTTCATCGCGAGCATGTATTTCTGCAGTGGTCAGGTTGACGCCATGCATAGTTTTAGGATCTTTAACCTTCGTAATATCAACCTTCTTCGGGTTGTGTGGAAGCTTATGATCTGCAGGTTCCTCTTCAATGTCCTCCTTCCTCAACATTGCAGTCAACAAATTGCCAAAGCTGAAGTGGGACCTCTTGTGCAGCCTAGCCTTACGCATTGACGACCATATAACCGCACCAACGTGGATGGGAATATTAGTCATCAGAGCGTACACCAAGCATACTCTATCACGTGTGATCTTTGTGTACTGTGTCCCTGGAATCAGGCAAAATTTGACTATCCGCAACCATATCCGAGCTTCTCTGTTCAAGAAAGCATATGGGAAGGTATTGTGCCGACCGGTATCCTTGTGACGACTCCAACGCGCCATTGATCTTGTTCCGCACAGTGTGTGTCTGATTGACTTGTATGGAGGTCTGTGATAAATCTCCTTGAGCGGTGATGGATCCACAGATGGAAGACCCAGAAAAGAGTTGAAGAACTCCGCATTCAGTTGCAAGACTTGGCCCTAAATCTTCACTTCACTTCCGGTAGTCTTTGGGGACCAATTGGCATATAATTCTTGCGTTAGATCAAGATTACATTCTCCCATATCTTGGAAAATGAAATCAAGATGTAGCGCCATGATTTTAGCCAAAATGCGAGGTTCTCTCTTCGCTAGACTCTCCTTTTGTATCAACTCCATGCGAACATATTTTTTCACTTTGTTGTTCTTGTACCACTCTTTTTCTTCCTCCTCTAGGACCCATTTTATCCCGAATATGCGGCGAGGTATTTGCTGCGAGGAGGATTCAACTTGCTCTTTTCTTCCCCTTTTCTGACCTTTCTGTGAGGTGGACGCTTTTTCTTTTCCTGGTCGACCTTTTGGTGCCATTTTACCTGAGATTAAAATAAAGTCATGTTAGCTTATCTCGGAAGATTTGATCGACAAACAAACAATAATGGCACCACCCCACACTTAATTTGTTGGCACCAACTGTAACACCCCACATTTTACATGTACTAGTAATGTTCATATAAAATGACATACGACTTGATTTAATTACTACCAAATTTTTTTTCAAGTGTTCAAGTGTTAGATTGGGGCACTATATGGAAGTCTATTTAGAGACTGTGGCCTTAAACGGAGAAAATCATTGACGTGCTTATGGAACTTAGGAAGCTAGCAGGTGAGTCACCTGTGTGGTTGGCTTAAAAATATATATATATATACATGAGGGAGAATAATTCATTCATAAGTGAACTCTCTTGAAGTCTAGATGTTAGTAAAAAGAAAGGGGAACGAAGACAAGGCTTAACGCCGAAACTTTCCAAGTCTTGTGACAAACGAAGCCCAAGTTAGGGAGGCTATTAAAACCAATGGTTTAGCATTATATTGGGCCAAGATGTTCAGCCCAAGATTTTTATATAATATGCCCAACTACATTCATTCACTACTAACAAAATTGGGCCCAAACAAAGTGCAAGAAAGATTAAGGAAAATGGGCCGCTAAAGCCCATTGATTTAGAGATCCAAAAGGCCCAAGTGAAAGGGGAAAATTAGTCATTGACCAACTTGAGTTAATCAGCTGAAAATATCAGGAGAAAGTCGGTCTAAGGTCTCCTTAAAAAGGGACCAAAACCGAGCTCCTTAGGTTAACTAATAAAAGACCAAAAATTTCAGCTTTTCTCTCTAAGTTTCTCTTGGCATTTCTTCACCTTGGAAGGCAACCAAAGGCTACTTTTTGAGTTCTTGAATTAGACCTACACCTTGGGAGTTAAGGTATGTAAAAATTACCATATACTTGATATGAATTTTCCATGGAAAACAAGATAAGTCGGCTGGTGCACTGTGCAGGAATTTCTGGACAGCTTGTGTCCTGAAAGTTGTTGTTTGGTTTTGGAACGATTTTTACCCTGATTTTTGACTTTAATATGGTATAAGTTGAGGTTATTAATATTTTATAGTGTGTATATGGTTGCCAAGGTTGCTGGACTGTTTTTCTAGTTCTTTGAAAACAAGTATCCTTATATGATCTTATGTGCTTCCAAAATGGTATTGGACTGTTTGATGAGGGGGGGCGATGTTTTACGTTTCCCCCTGTGTTTTGAGCTATTTTGTGACTATCTTAAGGTTTATTTGATGTATATATACGTTGGGAGCATCTGGTTCAAAGTTGAGACAAGTATGAATTGTTAACGACGAAATGTAGGGAGACGACGAGATGTTGTGCTTCTTAGTTGAGCGTTTTATAAAATGGTTCTGTGTTGTAGTTATGGACTGTTACCAGCATGTTATAGAGCTAATATAGGCTGTATACATCATGTATATGATAACGTGTACTGGTTGAAGACAGTTAGAATTGAGAAAGTCGGAATAACACCATTGAGTCGATGGTTATACGTTTGTTGCCAAAGTGTTGTGTCTTGTGAGATTGGGCTGTCCAGATGCATTGATTAGCTGCTAATACCCTCTTTAAAACATGATATTGTAGATAAATAGTTGGAAGAAAAGAAGTCATTTCGAGGTAAAAACAAGTTGATATGTCGAGGTATGTAAGGCTATTCGATCTCTTATTATTTGGCATGGAATCGAAAGTCTTTATTGGCACATAGAGATCTTTACAAACTTCGATATAACCACTCCACTCTTTCACATGTATTTGTGTGTCCAGATTCGAGCATTGTCACTGCTGCATACATACAGTGGATACCATGACATATGAGTCTTCTTTTTAGCTAAATAAAGTTCATACGTTGTTTATGTCCTACATGTTTCACTAATTGTATAACCCACTCTTTTCATTGTGATATGATGTTACATGGTCACATACTTGTCATTTGTCATGCTTATAGTCTTATAGCTCAAATGTTACGACCACCAAAGATTCATCTCAAAAGTAATAAGAAGATATATGTATACAGTTGCTTCTGTTGGGTGGTATCCCAGGGGTGAAAGGATCACCTAGCATGGGTCAATCCCAGTATTACAGGGGGTATCTCAGGGGTGAAAGGAAAGCCTAGCATGGGTCGATCCTGATATAGATTTACCACTGATCAGCTGGTCATCTGTATTACATGCTGTGCACAGATTATACAAGTGATAAGAGTAAAGTAACATAATTGTTATACGATGCATGCCTCCACAATATTCATAAAGGTGGTCCTTTACCCTACAGCAGTGTATGGTTTCATTTGAGCTTTTATCTCATACATAGTACATGTTGCCTTACATATTCAGTACATTATTTCGTACTAACGTCCCTGTTGGGGGACCTGCATTCCATGCTGCAGGTGCAGAAGCTACTAAACCTCCCCAGTAAGAGTACAGGATATCAACTGCAGTCACTGAGCTCCAGGTTGCTTCGGGGCTTTGAGTCTTATCATATCTTCTTGCATTGTATAGTATCTTATCATGAGGCGGGGCCTGTCCCGACCCTTATAAGATAATGTTTCTTGTCTAGAGGCTTTGTAGACTATGTAAAGTATAGTATGGTCATGTATCGTATCGTAGACATTGTGGCTCCAATGGCCTGGTCATACAACATCTTTTGGCTTGCTAGTCCCATTTATCTTTTGAGGGCATGTTAGTATAAAAGTAACTTATAATGTTCATAGGTAATGTATTGCTACAGGTTGGTTCTCCCGAGCCTTACCGGCAACGGGTGCCAGTCCGCCTTAATAGGATTTGGGGCGTGACAGAAGTGGTATCAGAGCGGGTCGTCCTAGGGAGTCTACAAAGCCGTGTCTATGTAGAATCATGTTTATCGATGTGTTGTGCACCACATTTATAAACAAGAGGCTACGTGGCATTTAGGAGTTATCACTTCTTTTCATTCTTTAGATTGTGCCATAGAGCCAAATATTATAAGTGTACCATGTCTAACCCCTGAATTATTTTGTACAGTAAGTATGCCAGAGACAAGGAAGAGTAAAGGTAAAGGAAAGGAAGTAGAAGTGGTAGTTGGTATACCCAATCGGGCGAGATGGCAAAGTGAGGCTCTAGATGAGTCTCTATCACAGACATCTCCAACCCCTCCATCTGTTGATGTACCAGGAAGTAGTGAAAATCCCCGAGAACCACCTGTTGACGCTTCTGTGCAGGATTTGAGAAATGCAGTTCAACTGTTGACTTGTATAGTTGCTGGCCAAGGTCAAAAACAAGAAGGCCCAGTTGCAGGTGCAGTTGGTGCAGGTAGGGCAGCCAGTACGAGAATACGTGATTTCCTCAACTTAGACCCTCCATCATTCACTGGGTCAGATCCAAATGAAGATCCACAGGATTTTATTGATCAGATCCAACGCACCTTAGATGTTATGCATGTAAGTGGTTCGGAAGCTGCTGAGTTGGCAATATATAGATTGAAGGGTGTGGCTATACTGTGGTACGAAACCTGGAAGCATTCCAAAGGAATAGATACACCTCCAACTACTTGGGAGGAGTTCAAAATGGCCTTTCTTGATCATTACTTGCCATTAGAGATCCGAGAGGCCCGTGCAGATCAGTTCCTGAACCTCCATCAGGGGAATATGAGCGTGAGGGAATATAGTCTTAAATTTAATTCTCTAGCCAGGTACGCTCCTAATGTTGTTGCTACTATGGCAGATAGAGTCCATCGGTATGTGGATAGGTTGGATTCATATTTGGTTAGAGATTGTACCATTGCTTCTTTGAATAAAGACATGGATATAGCGAGGATGCAAGCTTTTGCACAGAAACTGGAGGATCAGAGACAAAGAAGGAGGGCACAAGAAATAGAAAGGGGGCAATCCAAGAGGGCCAGATCTACAGGATAGTTTACACCACCCCAGGGTGAGTTTAGGCCACGATTTTCTAATAGGCCACCCAGGCCATCATCCTTTTACTGTACAGCTAGTGCTCCACCACCACTTCAAGGGTCTAGAAATGATCAATTTGGGCAGAGAAGTGAGGGCCAAGGTACACGGACAACAGGATATTCGGGAAGCCAGCAAATGCCTCCTAGGCAGCCTTGCAGACAATGTGGGAGATATCATATAGGTGCGTGTCGCAGGGGAACGGATGTTTGTTATTGGTGTGGTATGCCAGGGCATGTAATAAAAGATTGCCCAAGAAGACGCAGGGGTGATATGGCACAACCTACTGGATCAGCTGTTGTATCATCATCATCAGTGCCTCCATCAGGTAGAGGTGAGCAATTTCCTATAGGTCGCGACAGAGGTATTAGAGGGGCAGCCAGTTCCAGCGTGGCCCAAAATCGCACATATGCTCTAGGGACTCGACAGAACCTGGAAGCTTCACCCGATGTGGTTATAGGTACATTGTCCATCTTCTAACATAAAGTGTATGCATTAATTGACCCTGGTTCTACATTGTCATATATTACTCCATTGGTTGCTGGGAAGCTTGGTAAAACTCCTAAATTATTGAATAAACCACTTGCGGTGTCTACACCAACTGGGGAGTCAATTATAGCTAGAAGAGTCTATTGTGACTGCATTGTGACTGTCTGCGACCGAGATACATTAGCTGATCTTATCGAGTTAGAAATGGTAGAACTTGATATTATAATGGGTATGGATTGGTTGGCTTCTTGCTATGCCACCGTTGACTGCCGAACCAAGAGAGTGTACTTTCACTTTTCAAATGAAGCAGTCCTTGAATGGGAAGGCAATATTGGGGCACCAAAAGGGAGGTTTATCTCTTATTTTAAAGCCAGAAAAATAATATCAAAGGGATATATATGTCATCTCGTTAGAGTGAGAGACATGGAGGAAGAATCACCAACTATCCAGTCTGTTCCAATAGTGAATGAATTTATTGATGTCTTTCCTGAGGAACTCCCTAGTTTGCCTCCAGAACGAGAAATAGATTTTGGTATTGACTTATTACCAGGCACCGAGCCTATCTCTATTCCTCCATATAGAATGGCCCCGGCAGAATTACGTGAATTAAAGGAGCAACTGAAAGACTTGTTAGAAAAGGGTTTTATAAGGCCTAGTGTGTCTCCTTGGGGTGCACCAGTTTTATTTGTGCTCAAAAAGGATGGCACATTGAGGATGTGTATTGACTACCGACAACTGAATAGGGTGACGATTAAGAATAAATATCCCCTCCCCAGAATTGATGACTTGTTTGATCAGTTACAGGGTGCCAAATACTTTTCAAAGATCAATTTGAGATCAGGTTATCATCAGGTGAGAGTGAAGGAAAAAGATATACCTAAGACAGCTTTCCGAACCAGATATGGTCACTTTGAATTTCTTGTTATGTCGTTTGGGCTAACGAATGCACCAGCAGTTTTTATGGATTTGATGAATAGGGCATTCAAGCCTTTCCTGGATGTGTTCGTGATAGTATTTATAGATGATATTCTGGTGTATTCAAGGTCAGAAAAGGATCATGCAAATCATTTACGACTAGTACTACAAGTTCTCCGTGATCGTCGGTTGTATGCTAAGTTTTCCAAATGTGAATTTTGGTTAAAATCAGTGGCATTTTTGGGCCATATTGTATCGGATGAAGGAATAAGGGTGGATTCACAAAAAATAGAGGCTGTGAAAGATTGGCCAAGGCCAACGACACCTACAGAAGTTCGAAGCTTCCTGGGATTGGCAGGTTATTACAGAGGGTTTGTTGAAGGTTTTTCTTCTATGTCTGCACCTCTTACTAAGCTAACTCACAAGGAAACCAAATTCCAATGGAATGATGCATGTGAAAGGAGCTTTCAAGAGTTGAAAAGCAGGTTAACCTCAGCACCTGTGCTAGTGCTTCCAGAAGGCTCAGAGGGATATGTAGTGTATTGTGATGCTTCCGGAGTTGGTTTGGGGTGTGTACTAACACAACATGGTAAGGTGATTGCTTATGCCTCGAGACAATTGAGACCACACGAGAAAAACTACCCAACACATGATCTTGAGCTAGCAGCGGTTGTTTTTGCTTTAAAGATATGGCGCCACTATTTGTATGGGGTGCATGCGGACATATATACAGATCATAAGAGTTTACAGTATATTTTCAAGCAGAAAGATCTAAATTTGAGGCAGCGGAGGTGGCTAGAGTTAATAAAGGATTATGATATTGATATATTATACCATCCAGGGAAAGAAAATGTGGTGGCTGATGCTCTAAGTCGTAAGACACTCATGGGTACCAGTGATCAGAAAGGGGTAAAGCAAGGCATGGCTAAGGATCTGCGTCAACTAGCCAATCTGGGTGTTCGTCTACTCGAAACTCCAAGAAAGGATATTATTGTACATAATGCTACCGATTCTTCATTGATAAGGGAAGTGAAAGAAAGACAGTGTTATGATCCTATTCTACAATGCCTTAAGGAGAAAGTAAGTCAAGGTATAATGAAGGAGTTTAGGCTTACACAAGATGGAGTACTTTATTGCCAAAATAGATTGTGTGTGCCTGATGTTAACAGACTCAGAAGGAGAATAATGGAAGAAGCCCATCATTCAAGATATTCCATCCACCCGGGATCTACTAAGATGTATCATGACCTAAAGGGAGTGTTTTGGTGGGGAGGCATGAAAAAGGACCTTGCAGAGTTTGTGGCTCAATGTCCTACTTGTCAACAAGTCAAAGTAGAGCACCAAAAGCCAGGTGGTTACATGCAATGTATAGAGATTCCAACTTGGAAGTGGGATATGATTAATATGGATTTTGTAACTGGTTTGCCTCGGTCAGTTAATAAGTTTGACTCCATATGGGTGATAGTTGATAGACTCACGAAGTCAGCGCACTTCCTGCCAGTTAGAAGTGATTATACAACTGAAAAATATGCCAAATTATACCTCAAAGAGATAGTTAGGCTACATGGGGTCCCACTTTCTATTATATCCGATCGAGGAGCTCAATTCACGGCAAAATTTTGGAAGTCCTTTCAAAGGAGTTTAGGGACGCAAGTGAATTTGAGTACAGCCTTCCATCCCCAAACAGACGGCCAAGCAGAGCGTACTATTCAAACACTTGAGGATATGTTGCGAACCTGTGCATTAGATTTTAAAGGTAGCTGGGTAGAACACTTGCCCCTTATTGAATTTGCCTATAATAACAGCTACCATTCGAGCATCAAGATGGCGCCTTACGAAGCTTTGTATGGGAGGAAATGTAGGTCACCAATTGGTTGGTTTGAAGTGGGTGAAACCACCTTGCTCGGGCCAGATTTAGTCCAACAAGCCATGGAAAAAGTTAAGGTGATACAACAACGGCTAAAAACAGCCCAAAGTCGTCATAAATCATATGCAGACATGCGGAGAAGAGGGCTGGAATTCTCTATTGGAGATTGGGTACTTTTAAAGGTATCACCAATGAAAGGGGTTATGAGATTTGGTAAGAAAGGGAAACTAAGCCCACGTTACATAGGGCCATATAAGATTACTAAAAGGGTCGGACAAGTTGCATATGAATTAGAGCTACCCCAGGAACTTTCAATGGTTCATCCAGTGTTTCATGTGTCAATGCTTCGAAAATGCATAGGTGACCCCTCTCGTATCACTCCTATAGAAGATGTACAGGTCACAGAGGATCTTACTTATGAAGAGGTACCGGTTGCTATTCTAGATCGCCAAATTAAAAAGTTAAGGAACAAAGAAATGGCATCAGTAAAGGTACTCTGGAGAAACAACCAAGTAGAAGAAATAACGTGGGAACCGGAGGAAGTAATGACATCTAAATACCCTCATCTATTTGAAGACAAGGAGGGACCAAAAGATACAGAGGAGGAATATTAATAGGTATGTGTTTGAATACTAGTTATGTTATTAACAGTTGTGTGACCAGAAATTCAAACCTGCCTAGACTATACAGTTATGTTAACATTCGGGACGAATGTTCCTAAGGGGGGAAGGATGTAACACCCCACATTTTACATGTACTAGTAATGTTCATATAAAATGACATACGACTTGATTTAATTACTACCAATTTTTTTTTCAAGTGTTCAAGTGTTAGATTGGGGCACTATATGGAAGTCTATTTAGAGACTGTGGCCTTAAACGGAGAAAATCATTGACGTGCTTATGAAACTTAGGAAGCTAGCAGGTGAGTCACCTGTGTGGTTGGCTTAAAAATATATATATATATACATGAGGGAGAATAATTCATTCATAAGTGAACTCTCTTGAAGTCTAGATGTTAGTAAAAAGAAAGGGGAACGAAGACAAGGCTTAACGCCGAAACTTTCCAAGTCTTGTGACAAACGAAGCCCAAGTTAGGGAGGCTATTAAAACCAATGGTTTAGCATTATATTGGGCCAAGATGTTCAGCCCAAGATTTTTATATAATATGCCCAACTACATTCATTCACTACTAACAAAATTGGGCCCAAACAAAGTGCAAGAAAGATTAAGGAAAATGGGCCGCTAAAGCCCATTGATTTAGAGATCCAAAAGGCCCAAGTGAAAGGGGAAAATTAGTCATTGACCAACTTGAGTTAATCAGCTGAAAATATCAGGAGAAAGTCGGTCTAAGGTCTCCTTAAAAAGGGACCAAAACCGAGCTCCTTAGGTTAACTAATAAAAGACCAAAGATTTCAGCTTTTCTCTCTAAGTTTCTCTTGGCATTTCTTCACCTTGGAAGGCAACCAAAGGCTACTTTTTGAGTTCTTGAATTAGACCTACACCTTGGGAGTTAAGGTATGTAAAAATGACCATATACTTGATATGAATTTTCCATGGAAAACAAGATAAGTCGGCTGGTGCACTGTGCAGGAATTTCTGGACAGCTTGTGTCCTGAAAGTTGTTGTTTGGTTTTGGAACGATTTTTACCCTGATTTTTGACTTTAATATGGTATAAGTTGAGGTTATTAATATTTTATAGTGTGTATATGGTTGCCAAGGTTGCTGGACTGTTTTTCTAGTTCTTTGGAAACAAGTATCCTTATATGATCTTATGTGCTTCCAAAATGGTATTGGACTGTTTGATGAGGGGGGGCGATGTTTCACGTTTCCCCCTGTGTTTTGAGCTATTTTGTGACTATGTTAAGGTTTATTTGATGGATATATATGTTGGGAGAATCTGGTTCAAAGTTGAGACAAGTATGAATTGTTAACGACGAAATGTAGGGAGACGACGAGATGTTGTGCTTCTTAGTTGAGCGTTTTATAAAATGGTTCTGTGTTGTAGTTATGGACTGTTGCCAGCATGTTATAGAGCTAATATAGTCTGTATACATCATGTATATGATAACGTGTACTGGTTGAAGACAGTTAGAATTGAGAAAGTCGGAATAACACCATTGAGTCGATGGTTATACGTTTGTTGCCAAAGTGTTGTGTCTTGTGAGATTGGGCTGTCCAGATGCATTGATTAGCTGCTAATACCCGCTTTAAAACATGATATTGTAGATAAATAGTTGGAAGAAAAGAAGTCATTTCGAGGTAAAAACAAGTTGATATGTCGAGGTATGTAAGGCTATTCGATCTCTTATTATTTGGCATGGAATCCAAAGTCTTTATTGGCACATAGAGATCTTTACAAACTTCGATATAACCACTCCACTCTTTCACATGTATTTGTGTGTCCAGATTCGAGCATTGTCACTGCTGCATACATACAGTGGATACCATGACATATGAGTCTTCTTTTTAGCTAAATAAAGTTCATACGTTGTTTATGTCCTACATGTTTCACTAATTGTATAACCCACTCTTTTCATTGTGATATGATGTTACATGGTCACATACTTGTCATTTTTCATGCTTATAGTCTTATAGCTCAAATGTTACGACCACCAAAGATTCATCTCAAAAGTAATAAGAAGATATATGTATACAGTTGCTTCTGTTGGGTGGTATCCCAGGGGTGAAAGGATCACCTAGCATGGGTCAATCCCAGTATTACAGGGGGTATCCCAGGGGTGAAAGGAAAGCCTAGCATGGGTCGATCCTGATATAGATTTACCACTGATCAGCTGGTCATCTGTATTACATGCTGTGCACAGATTATACAAGTGATAAGAGTAAAGTAACATAATTGTTATACGATGCATGACTCCACAATATTCATAAAGGTGGTCCTTTACCCTACAGCAGTGTATGGTTTCATTTGAGCTTTTATCTCATACATAGTACATGTTGCCTTACATATTCAGTACATTATTTTGTACTGACGTCCCTGTTGGGGGACCTGCATTCCATGCTGCAGGTGCAGAAGCTACTAAACCTCCCCAGTAAGAGTACAGGATATCAACTGCAGTCACTGAGCTCCAGGTTGCTTCGGGGCTTTGAGTCTTATCATATCTTCTTGCATTGTATAGTATCTTATCATGAGGCGGGGCCTGTCCCGACCCTTATAAGATAATGTTTCTTGTCTAGAGGCTTTGTAGACTATGTAAAGTATAGTATGGTCATGTATCGTATCGTAGACATTGTGGCTCCAACGGCCTGGTCATACAACATCTTTTGGCTTGCTAGTCCCATTTATCTTTTGAGGGCATGTTAGTATAAAAGTAACTTATAATGTTCATAGGTAATGTATTGCTACAGGTTGGTTCTCCCGAGCCTTACCGGCAACGGGTGCCAGTCCGCCTTAATAGGATTTGGGGCGTGACACCAACTAATTAAGTGAATGATTATCGACTACTCAGACTTCATCAGCATACATGTAGGCGATATGTTCCAACAATATGTTCAGCACAGTCATACTTTCATGTCATCTTAACTATCCTTTTCAGCTCTATGTCATGTAATCTTGACCATACTTTATGGTTTGAATTAATGCACTTTTTGAACAAGACTACTACGTAGAGATCGAATCAAGTTATGGCATAGAAATAATCACAACATCTCATGCTTGTATTCAATCATGATCTTTATCTCGATGAACGAGTCATTCAAACATTCAAGCTTTTCATCTTACAAGATTATGTAATTAACTTTACCATTTCGATTCTGCAAAAAGATGACAGTGTATAACAATTAAATACAAATTGGAACAAAGTCAAGAACACCCACACGTATTCTTTTACTCAAATAGATGTATCATAAAGAACCATCCACATTCAAATCACCAACACCACTTCAAGATTTAACAAATCATTATAGGCGTAGTATTGTAAAAGAAGAACTTACTTGGTGATGGATTTGGAAGATGATCTTGCAAGGTTAGATGAGCAAAAAGAAAAGTTTTGAGAGATTTGGGAAGGTTAGGTGGCGCCTAGTTTGAGAAAACAATGTGATTTTGTCTCAAGGTTGAAGTTCTATTTATAGACCAAGGCTTGGGTCGGGTTTGACCCATGAAAAATTGGGTTAGGGGACAAAAAGCATAAGTAGGCGGCGCCTAATGCTTTGCCTATGCTTAGCATAGGCGGTGCCTATGGTATTGCCTAGTTGGGCATTGGCGGCGCCTATGCTATGACCTAGTTGAACCAGTGAGCATAGGCAATGGCATAGGCGGCGCCTTTAGCTTTTCCTAGTTGAACATAGGCGGCGCCTATGCTATGGCCTAGTTGGGCATAGGCGGCGCCTATGCTATGGCATTGTAGATTCAGAGAGCAAAGGCAATGGCATAGGCCTTGCCTTGTCCTTTGCCTAGATTTACATAGGCCTTGCCTTGTCCATTGCCTAGATTTGTATAGGCAATGCCTAACCGAAAGCCTTTTGCTCCTTCATTACTCACTTACCACCTTTAACATTGCTCACTTTTAAATCAAAATTTGAGTCCAAGCTCCTCCTTTATACGTCTTCCCCTACACTTAATCAAAAACAACAAAAACGATTAGAAAGATGGGTTGCCTCCCACCAAGCGCCTTAGTTTTGGTCATGGCTCGACTCTTCTTTTAACAAAACAAACTCCTAGGTAAACCAAACAATTTAAAAACGATGGGTTGCCTCCCATTTAGCGCTTGATTTATTGTCGCGGAACGACATAGCTATCTCTATTACTTAGACTTCATCGAGATAGATGGTGCATCATTTTGTGAATGGATTCAGACGACGCTGATGCTTACTTGTAGGCATGCAATCTTCTTCGAGATGACTTTTGTGCATACATATCCCAGGAGGAATACCAATTATATCATCAATAGTCCAACCCATAGCTCTCTGGTACCTCTTCAGAGCAGAGATGAGAGTCTCTACGTGCTTTTCACCTAAATCAACAGCAACACTTACCGGAAGTGTATTTCCACTTCCCAAGAACGCATACCGTAGGTGACTGGGGAGCTCTTTTGATTCTAGCACTGGTGGCTCTTCAATGGAAGTCTTCCCTATTGGTGAAGGTCGATTCCTAAGATCAAGGTCCAGATTCTTAGTAGCATGAGAATAGGACTTTATTCCTGTTAGAGCACAAACGGTTTCTTCATATTCTTCAACCTCCTCACGCTAAAAATTCAATAGCACAGCAGACAATGGCTCAACAGTAAGCTGCTTCTCTATAGATAATTATTTCTCATCCTCATAATAAAGATCAGCTACAGAGAACACATCCATATCTCTAGGCTGCTTCATTGATTTGCATACCTCAAAATGGACCACTTCGTCATTCAGCCGAAATAAAAGATCATTAGCTCTTAAATCAATCAGCACACTTCCAGTTGCGAGAAAAGGACGCCCTAAGATTATGGGAACTTCAGAATCCACCTCGTAATCCAAAATAACAAAGTATGCAGGAAAGATGAAGGTGGAAACCTTTACCAACACATCATATAAGATACCAACAGGCCATTTTACCGACCTATCTTCCATCACGAGCCGCATATTGGTTGGTGTAGGATCACCCAACCCCAACTTTCTGTAAATAGATAGCGGCATCAAATTGATGCTAGCTCCCAAATCACACAACGCCTTAGCAAAATCCAACGATCCAATCGTGCAAGGAATAGTGAAAGCACCAGGATCTGCCTTCTTCTGTACTAGCGATCTTGTAGCGATTGTACTGCAATGATGAACATTATCTGCCAGCTCATAACTTACTGCCCGCTTCTTTGTCAACAGGTCCTTCATGAATTTAGCATACCCAAGCATCTGTTCCAGCGCCTCCACCAACGGAACATTAATAGTCAGCTGCTTCAACATGGTCATGAATTTACTGAACCTGGTGTCATCAGCTTTCTTCTTCAGTGTCTGCGGAAAAGGTAGTGGTGGAAGGGGAATCGTTTTCTCCACCACTTCCTCTTTATCTTGCTTCCGATTATCAACCTTTTTAGGAGTGTCATCAGCCTTCTTCTTTAGTCTCTGAGGAAATGGTGGTGGTGGAAGAGGAATCGTTTTCTCCACCACTTCCTTTTTATCTTGCTTTCGATTATCACTCTTTTCAGGCTGGTGACGTCTAGGTGTAACATCATGAGAACTCACTTCAGCTTCTACGGCATCTTCAAACTCTGCTTCATCAACATTCTCTGCTATATCATCAACCACCTGCTTGCCTTTGGATGGATTTTCCAACACTTTACCACTCCGGGTAGTAATAGCCATACACGATCCGTCATTCCTTGGGTTTTGCATAGTGTCACTGGGTAGCGTGCCAGCCTTTCTTTGGTTGAATGCCGCTTATAATTGACTCAATTGTTGCTCCAACTATTTTATTGCAGTAGAATGCGAGTCAACCAATTGATTTATTGATGAAAAATCATTCTTTACCTCAGTAACACCCATATTGGTTGCCTCCACCCCTTTCAACAGCTTAGTTATCATATCATCCATGGACATCTTTTCAGAGCCAGACGCCACAGCCTCACGGTTTTCAGGAGGAACATACAAACCACTCCTGTCAGTCTTATTCTTCCAACCACCTTGATCGCGGTCCTTGTATCTAGATTTATCATAATAGTTCCGACCTTGGGCATTGCCTCAGAAACCTCCCTGATTGTTCAAGTAATTTCCTTCCCCCTCAGAATCGGAATCATATCTTCCCTGTGATACAACGGCTTTAACCTTTTCGGTCTTCCCTGATAATAAATTCTTGGTAAGAAGATCCATCTGCATTTTCATGTGAGCCATAGCTTGGTCACGTTCCTCTTGTCTACGCCTCTGCTCTGTAGTCATGCCAACAGATAAAGTAGAGCTTTCTACCTCAGCATCCCTGGTATGCCAGGCTCTACTCTGCTTTGTCATACGGTCCATCATATCACTTGCCTCGATGAAAGTAAGGTCCATGAATGACCCACCTGCAGCGTTATCAACCACTGGCTTTGTCACTGAGTTCAAAGCCCTGTATAATATCTCCATCAAGTGGATGGTGGTCATCTGATGATTTGGGCACCGCATAAGCTTCTTCTTGAACCTCTCCCATGTTTCATGGAGAGCTTCAGTTGGAAGCTGTCGGAAATTGTTGATCTCATCCCTTAACTGTGCTCTCTTGGATGGCGAAAAGAATCTTTCTAGGAAAGCGTCTTTCAGTTGCCTCCAATTAGTAATAGAATAAGGAGTTAGCCCGTTCAGCCATAGAGTTGCCTCCCCAGACAGAGACAATGGAAATAAGCGCAGCCGAATTGCATTCTGCCCAACTCCTGGATTGTCAAATGACTTGCATATTGAAATAAAATTAACCAGATGCATATTTGGATCATCGCCTGCAAGTCCACCAAATAAACCCTTGAGCTGCAATAACTAAATCATGGTGCTAGTGATATTGAACTTAGCTCCGGGTGCCAAGGGTGGAGGAATAATAGCCCCTGTGGCACCAGCTCCATCCAGATCGTCATCATCATCATCAAAAGGAGCCTGCACAGCTCGGCGGTCAGGTCTCATTCTAACTTGACGTTCCCTCCTATGCACAGGTGTCTCCACTTCATCAGTACGCCTAGGATTCAGTAACTCATCATCACCCAGGTCCTCATCATCAGGATTTGTTGCTCACCCTGGGTTATCAATATTCTGTTGATGTACTTGAGCAGCTGCCAGTGCAGCTAGTCTAGCCTGCTCCTATTGAGCTGCCCTTCTGTCAATGTCAGCTGTGCATCCATTCTGCCAATAAGTTGAGGTTCAGGATTAATGGGCAATAATGGCTGACCAGAACTTCGTGTATTTGGCATGCACTCTACCAAACCTGAACAAAACAAAAACAACAAACAAAAAGTAATATTCGAGAATCTTTGACCAAAGGGTCTAGTAACTATCACAAACATAGTTGGCAACTGTATTCCCCGGCAGCGGCGCCAAAATTTGATAACGCCCAAACTACAGCTCTCGTAAGAGTGTAAGCGGTTACTGTCAAATATAGAACCCAACTGGGTTGGGTGTCGAATCCCACAGGGAATACTTGGTCACTAAGTGTTGCAACTATTATTAGACTGTTGATCGAAAATTCCACGGAAAAGGGGGGATTGGGTTTGTGGCGTGAATTAATGCTATCAAAGTAACAACAGAATGCTTTGTTTAGTAAGATTTAATCACGGAGAAAAATACGTTAGGGTTATGTCCACCTTATGAGTTCTACGTATCTATTAACTATGAGTAATACGGAATTCAGACATGCATGCACTTATAGAGATTCGTATTCTAATGGTAAATCCTAATGTTTCTCAACTATCAAGGATTATTTCACTTTAACTCTCTCGAGCTTAAAGCGTATAACTAACGGTACGAACTCTCCAAGAGGTTAACCCAGTTACGGCACTAACGTGTAAATAGGTTTTGGTAGCCCTATTTCCTTGTCACACTCTCTTTTCCAAACATGTAACTTTTCTCTCGAACAAGTTAATGCTATAATGGCCTATTCTCTATGTTTGCAACCACGAGAATAAAATTAAAACGAAGAGAGTAATGATATAAGTAGCATACGCATCAAGAATTCACAAATTCATAGTAACAGATAGTATATCAAAAGGCTTCCATAACCCTAACAGAGAAGTTTAGCTACTCATGATTGTAAAGGAAAACAACGAAGACATCATCATCATCATACCAAAACTAGAACAATCTTCGCGAGAGGATGCTTTTAACGTCAAAGAGGGATGACGTTTTTCCTCTTAGCCGTCTTCCCCCAAATCTGTAGCGTGTTTCTCTATGTTAAAGTTACAGAATCTGTAAACTGAATAAATAAAAAGTGTCGACTCAATTATGAAAAAGCAATGCTGAAAAATTCAGCAAATAAGGTTTTTATAACATCCTTGTCCTAGTTCTACTAGGTTACGGCTGCACCCCTAAGTATTAAGAAATACTGATTTTGCCCGGGACAGATTCTCCATGCATCACATTCAGTCCATAAGCTTCCAAAAGCTGCCTTCCCTCTTCTGTGAAGTTTTCCTTTGCTGCCCAAAGGTCCACAAAGTGCGGAAATCTTCATCATTAATACCTGAAAACATGCTAATCACGTAGGTTAGCTCACTTACAGAAAAATGGACTAAAAGTGCAGGAATTATATATTTTGTCCTCAAAACTTAGCTAAAATATGAGTAAATTATGGTTCTTAGGCGTGCAAATACGCCCAACATCATGGACCCAGGCCCACCCTCGAAAACGTGGGCTATAGCACACCAATTTGGCCCAAAAATGCCACGTTCCCGCCGTTTCGCCTGTTTGACCACCCAAATGGCCACGATAAATTAAAAGGGCCACACTGGGACGATCTTCAAACACCCTGGTACGTCCCCATAGATTTTTGGACCACACCACGCCCGAACTCCTGGCCCACCCCCAAAACCATGGGCAAGATCACATTGATTTAGCCCAAAAATGCCCTATTTGCGTCGTTTTGCCCGTTTGTCTACCCAAATGGCCACAAAAAATTAAACGGACCACACTAGAACGATCCCCAACCTCCTTGGCCTTCCTACATTTATTTTCGGACCACACCACGACCGAACCCCGGGCCTACCCCCAAACCGTGGGATGTAGAACACCTATTTGGCTAAAAAATGCCCCGTTCGCATCATTTTGCCCGTTTGTCCACCCAAATGGCCAAGATAAATTAAACGGACCATACTGGGACGATCCCCAACCTCCCTGGAACGCCCCCATAGACTCTTGGCCCACACCACACCCGAACCCCGGGCCCACCCCCAAAACTGTGGACTATAGCACACCAAATTGGCCTGAAAATGCCCCGTTCGTGCTGTTTTACCCATTTGTCCACCCAAATGGCCACGATAAATTCAATGGGCCATATTGGAATGATCCCCATCCTCTCTGGCATGCTCCTGTTAATATTTGACCAACACCAGACCCGGACCGCGGGCCCCCTGAAACCGTGGGATATAGCACATCGATTTGACCTAAAAACGCCCCGTTCGAGCCGTTTCGCCCATTTGTCCACCCAAATAGCCACGATAAATTAAAATGACCAGACTGGGATGATCCCCAACCTCCCTGGCATGCCTCCATCAATTTTTGTCCCACACCACCCTCGAAACCCAGGCCCACCCTCGAAACCGTGGGCTATAGCACACTGATTTGGCCCGAAAACATCCTTTTCGAGCCATTATGCCCATTTGTCCACCCAAATCGCCATGATAAATTAATCGAACCACACTGGGATGATACCCAACCTCTCTGGCATACCTCCGTGGATTTTCGGCCTATACACGCCCGAAACCTGGGCCCACCCCCAAAAACGTGGGCTATAGCACAATGATTTGGCCCGAAAATGCCCCATTCGCGTCGTTTCGCCCATTTTTTAACCCAAATGGCCACGATATATTAAATGGACCAACTGGGATGGTCCACAACCTCCATGGAATGCCCCCTTCAATTTTCATCCCACACCACGCCCAGACCCGAGCCCACCCCCAAAACCGTGGACTAAAGCACACCGATTTTACCCGAAAATGCATCATCCGCGCCATTTAGCTCGTTTGTCCACCCAAATGGCCAAGATAAATTAGATGGACCATACTGGGATGATCTCCAACCTCCCTGGCATTCCCCAATCAATTGTTGGCAAACACCATGCCCGAAACCCAGGCCCACCCCCAAAACCGTGGGCTATAGCATACCGATTTAGCCTGAAAATGCCTCGTTCTCGTTGTTTTGCCGGTTTGTTCACCAAAATGGCCACGATAAATTAAATGAACCACACTGGGATGATCCCCAACCTCCTTGGCATACCCCCATTGATTTTCGGCCCACACTATGCCTGGACTTCGGGCCCTCCCCTGGAACCGTGGGCTATAGCACACTGATTTGGCTCGAAAATGCCCCGTTCGCGCCGTTTTGCCCGTTTATCCACACAAATAGCCACTATAAATTAAACAGACCATACTGGGATGATCCGCAACCTCCCTGACACGCCCCCGTCAAATTTTGTCCCACACCACGCCTGGACCCCAGGCCCACCCCTGAAACCGTGGACTATAGCATAACGATTTGGCCCAAAAATGCTCCGTTTGCGCCGTTTCACCTGTTTGTCCACCCAAATAGCCATGATAAATTAAAAGGGCCACACTGGGATGATCCCCAACCTCCCTGGCATGCTTCTGTTAATTTTTGTCCCACACTGCATCCGGACTGCGGGCCTACCCCCGAAACCGTGGGCTATTGCACACCGATTTAGCCTGAAAATTCCCCGTTCACGCTGTTTCGCCTATTTGTCCACCCAAATAGCCACGATAAATTAAACTGACCATACCGGGATGATCCCCAACCTCCCTGGCATGCCTCCATCAAATTTTGGCTAACACCACGCCCAAACCCCGAGCCTACCCCCGAAACCGTGGGCTATAGCACACCGATTTGGCCCGAAAATGCCCCGTTCTCGTTGTTTTGCCCGTTGCTCCACCAAAATGGCCACGATAAATTAAACAAACCACACTGGGATGATCCCCAACCTCCTTGGCATACCCCCGTCGATTTTTGGCCCACACCATGCCTGGACCTCCACCCCCGGAACCGTGGGCTATAGCATAATGATTTGACCCGAAAAGGCCCCGTTCATGCCGTTTTGCCCGGTTGTCCACACAAATGGCCACTATAAATTAAAAAAACCACACTGGGATAATCCGTAATCTCCGTGGCACGCTCCCGTCAAATTTTGGCCCACACCACGCCTGGACACCAGGACCACCCCTGAAACCGTGGGCTATAGCATAACGATTTGGCCCAAAAATGCTCCGTTTGCGCCGTTTCACCCGTTTGTCCAACCAAATGGCCATGATAAATTAAACGGGCCACACTGGGATGATGCCCAACCTCCCTGGCATGCTTCTGTTCATTTTTAACCCACACCGCATCCGGACTGCGGGCCTGCCCCCGAAACCGTGGGCTATTGCACACCGATTTGGCCTGAAAAATCCTTGTTCACGCTGTTTCGCCCGTTTGTCCACTCAAATAGCCACGATAAATTAAACGGACCATACTGGGACGATCTCCAACCTCCCTGGAATGCCTCCATCGATTTTTAGCCCACACCACCCCCGAAACCCAAGCCCACCCCCAAAACCGTGGGTTATAGCACACTGATTTGGCCCAAAAATGCCCCTTTCACGCTATTTCGCCCGTTTGTCCTCCCAAATGGCCACGATAAATTAAACGAACCACACTGGGATGATCCCCAACCTCTATGGCATTCCACCATCGATTTTTGGGTTACACCATGCCCGAACCTCGGGTCCACCCCCAAAAACGTGGGCTATAGCACAACGATTTGGCTCGAAAATACCCCGTTCGCGCCGTTTTGCCCGTTTGTCCACCCAAATGGCCACGATAAATTAATCGAACCACATTGGGATGATCCGCAACCTCCATGGCACGCCCCCATCGATTTTTGGCCCACACCATGCCCAGACCCGAGCCCACCCCAAAAACCGTGGGCTAAAGCACACCGATTTAACCTAAAAACGCACCATTCACGTCGTTTAGCCTATTTGTCCACCCAAATAGCCACGATAAATTAGAAGGACTATACTGGGATGATCCCTAACCTCCATGGGATGCCCCCATTGATTTTTAGCCCACACCATGCCCAAACCCCAGGCCCACCCCCGAAATCGTGGGCTATATAGCACACCGATTTGGCCCGAAAATGCTCCATTATCGTTGTTTTAACTGTTTGTCCACCAAAATGGCCACGATAATTTAAACGAACCACACTGGGATGATCCCCAACCTCCTTGGCATGCCCCCATCGATTTTTGGCCCACACCATACTTGGACCTCGGGCCCACCCCCAGAACCGTGAGCTATAGCACACTGATTTGGCCTGAAAATGCCCCATTCGTGCTGTTTTGCCCGTTTGTCCACATAAGTGGCCATTATAAATTAAACCGACCACACTGGCACGTCCCCATCAAATTTTGGCTCAGACCACACCCGGAACCGGGGCCCACCCTCAAAACTGTAGGCTATAAAACACTGATTTGTCCCAAAAATGACCCGTTCGTGCCGTTTTGTCCGTTTTCCACCAAAATGACCATGATAAATTAAACGAACCAAGCTGGGATGATCCCCAATTTCCCGGGCACTCCCCCATTGATTTTTGGCCCACACCATGCCCAGACCTGGGCCCACCCCCAAAACCGTGGGCTAAAGCACATTGATTTAGGCCGAAAATGCACCATTCGCGCTGTTTCACCTGTTTGACCACCCAAATGGCCATGAAAAATTAAACGGAATAGACTGAGATGATCCTCAGCCTTCCTGACAAGCCCCCATAAATTTTTGGACCACACCACGCTCAGACCCCAGGCCCACCCCTGAAACCGTGTGCTATAGCACACCGATTTGGCCAAAAAATGCTTTGTTTGTACCATTTTGCCCGTTTGTCCACCGTAACGGCCACCATAAATTAAACGGGCCATAATGGGTTGATCCCCAACCTCCCTGGCACGACTCTATCGATTTTTAGCCCATACCACGCTCGGACTTCGAGCCCACCCCCGAAACCGTGGGCTATAGCACACCGATTTGGCCCAAAAAATTCCAATTCGCGCTGTTTTGCTCGTTTATCCTCCCAAATGGCCACGATAATTTAAACGGACCACACCGAGATGATCCCCAACCTCCTTGGCATGGCCCCATCGAGTTTCAGCCCACACCACACCCAGTCCCCAGGCCCACCCCCGAAACCGTGGGCTATAGCACACAGATTTTACCCGAAAATTCCCCATTTATTCCGTTTCACCCATTTGTCCACCCAAATGGCTATGACAAATTAAACGGACCACACTGGGATAATCCCAACCTCCCTGGCATGTCTCAGTCGATTTTCAGCCCATACCACGCCTGAACCCGGGGCCCACCCTCAAAACTGTGGGCTATAAAACACCGATTTAGCCCAAAAATGCCCCGTTCATGCTGTTTTGCCCGTTTGTCCACCAAAATGGCCACGATAAATTAAACGTACCATGCTGGGATGATCCCTAATATCCCGAGCACTCCCCCATTGATTTTTGGCCCACACCACGCCCAGACCTGGGCCCACCCCCCAAAATCGTGGGCTAAAGCACACTGATTTAGCCTAAAAATGAACTGTTAGCGTCGTTTGACCACCCAAATGGCCACGATAAATTAAACGAACCATACTGAGATAATCCTCAGCCTCCCTAACAAGCCCCCATCAATTTTTGTCCCACATCACACTTGGACCTCGGGCCCACCTCCAAAATCATGGGCTATAACACATCGATTAGGCCAAAAAATGCCCCATTCGCGTTGTTTTGCCCGTTTGTCCGCCCAAATGGCCATAATAAACTAAACAAACCATACTGGGATGATCCCCAACCTCCCTGGCATGCCCCCATCGATTTTGAGCCCACACTACACCCAAACCCCAGGCCCACCCCCAAAACCGTTGGTTATAGCACATCGATTTGGCCCGAAAATGCCCCGTTCGCGTCGTTTTGCCCGTTTGTCCACCAAAATGGCCACGATAAATTAAACGAACCATACTGGGATGATACTCAACCTTCCTGGCATTCCCTCATTGATTTTTGGCCCACACCATGCTTGGACCTCAAGCCCACCGCCGGAACCATGGGCTATAGCACACCAATTTGGCCCGAAAATGCCTCGTTTGCGCCGTTTCGCCCGTTTGTCCACCCAAATGGCAACTATAAATTAAACGGACCATGCTGGGATGATCCCCAACCTTCCTGGCACGCCTCAATCAAATTTCGGCCCATACCACGCCCGTACCCCAGACCCACCCCTAAAACCGTGGGCTATAGCACACCGATTTGGCCCAAAAATGCTTCGTTCGCGCCGTTTCCCCCGTTTGTCCACCCTAATGGCCACCATAAATTAAACGTGCCACACTGGGATGATATCCAACCTCCCTGACACGCCCCCATCAATTTTTATTCCATACCACACTCGAACTCCGAGCCCACCCCCGAAACCGTGGGATATAGCGCACCGATTTGGCCCGAAAATGCCCCGTTCATGTTGTTTCACCCGTTTGTCCACCCTAATAGCCACGATAATTTAAATGAACCACACCAGGAAGATTCCTAACCTCCCTGTTACGCCCCTGTCGTGTATCATCCCACACCACGCCCGGACCCCAGGCCCACCCCCAAAACCATTGGCTATAGCACGCCGATTTGGCCCGAAAATGCCCCATTTGCGTCGTTTCATCCATTTGTCCACCCAAATAGCGACGATAAATTAAAAAAACCATACTCAGACCATCCCAACCTACCTGGAATGCATCCGTCAATTTTCAGCCCACACTACGCCCGGACCCTCAGGCCCACCCTCGAAACTGTGGGCTATAGCATACCAATTTGGCCAAAAAATACCCCGTTCGTGCCGTTTTGCCCGTTTGTCTACCCAAATGGCAACGATAAATTAAACGGACCATACTGGGATGATCCCCAACATCCCTGGCACGCCCCCATCAATTTTTGGACCACACCATGCCCAGACCCGGGCCCACCCCTAAAACCGTGGGATAAAGCACACTGATTTACCCCGAAATGCACCGTTCATGCCGATTCACCCGTTTGTCCACCCAAATAGCCACGATAAATTAAACGGACCATACTGAGATAATCCCTTACCTCCCTCGCACGCCCCAATCGATTTTTGTCCCACACCATGCTCGAATCCCAGGCCCACCTCCAAAACCGTAGGCTATAACACATCGATTTGTCCTGAAAATTCCTAGTTTGCATCGTTACACCCGTTTGTCCATCAAAATGGCCATAATAAAATAAACAGACCACACTGGTAGGATCCCCAACTTCTCTGGCATGCCTCCGTCAATTTTTGGCCCAAACCACACCTGGAACACTGGCCCACCCCCAGAACCGTGGGCTATAGCACCCTGATTTGGCTCGAAAATGCCGCGTTCGCGCTGGTTTGCCTTTTTCTCCACCCAAATAGCCATGATAAATTAAATGGACCATACTGGGATGATCCCCAACCTCCTTGGCACGCCCTCGTCGATTTTCAGTGCACACCACGCCCGGACCCCGTGCTCACCCACGAAACCGTGGGCTATAGCACACTGATTTGGCACAAAAATGCCCCGTTTGCAAAGTTTTGCTCGTTTGTTCACTTAAATTGCCATAATAATTTAAACGGACCACACTGGGAAGATCTTCAACCTGCCTGGCATGCCCCCGTTGATTTTCGGCCAATACCACGCCCAAACCCCGTGCCCACCCCTAAAATCGTGGGCTATAGCAAACCGATTTGGCTAGAAAATGACCTGTTCACACTGTTTTGCCCGTTTGTCCACCCAAATGGCCATGATAAGTTAAACGGACCATACTGGGATGATCCCCAACCTCCATGGCACGCCCCCATCGATTTTCAGCCCACACCACACCCGTACCCCATGCCCACCCCCAAAACCGTGGGCTATAGCACACCGATTTGTCCCGAAAATGCCTCGTTTGTGCCGTTTTCCCTATTTTTCCTCCCAAATAGCCACAAAAAATTAAACGGACCATACTGGGACGATCCCCAACCTCCCTGGCACGTCCCCGTTAATTTTGGTCCACACCACGCCTGGATACTGGGCCCACCCCCAAAATCGTGGGCTATAGCAAACTGATTTGGTCCAAAAATGGCCCATTCATGCCATTTTGCCCGTTTGTCCACCCAAATGTCCATAATAAATTAAATGGACCACACTGGGGTGATCCCCAACCTCGCTGGCACTCCTCTGTCGATTTTTGGCCCATACAACACCCATACCCCGAGCACACCCCTGAAACCGTGGGCTATAGCACATCAATTTAGCCCAAAAATGCCCTGTTTTCGCCGTTTTGCCCGTTTATCTAACCAAATGGACAAAATAAATTAAATGGACCAACTAGGACAATCCATAACCTCCATGGCATGCCTCCATTGATTTTAGGCCTATACCACGCTCGGACCCTGGGCCCACCCCCGAAACCGTGGTCTATAGCACACCGATTTGGCTAAAAAATGCCTCATTCGCGCCGTTTCGCTCGTTTGTCTACCTTAATGGCCACCATAAATTAAACGGGCCATACTGGGATGATACCCAACCTCCATGGCTTGCCCCAATCGATTTTTGGCTCATACCATGCTCGGACTCCGAGCCCACCCCCAAAACTGTGGGCAATAGTACACTGATTTGGCCCAAAAATGCCCTGTTCGCGTCGTTTTGCCCGTTTGTCCACCAAAATGGCCACGATAAATTAAACGAACCATACTGGGATGATACTCAACCTTCCTGGCATTCCCTCATTGATTTTTGGCCCACACCATGCTTGGACCTCAAGCCCACCGCCGGAACCATGGGCTATAGCACACCAATTTGGCCCGAAAATGCCTCGTTTGCGCCGTTTCGCCCGTTTGTCCACCCAAATGGCAACTATAAATTAAACGGACCATGCTGGGATGATCCCCAACCTTCCTGGCACGCCTCAATCAAATTTCGGCCCATACCACGCCCGTACCCCAGACCCACCCCTAAAACCGTGGGCTATAGCACACCGATTTGGCCCAAAAATGCTTCGTTCGCGCCGTTTCCCCCGTTTGTCCACCCTAATGGCCACCATAAATTAAACGTGCCACACTGGGATGATATCCAACCTCCCTGACACGCCCCCATCAATTTTTATTCCATACCACACTCGAACTCCGAGCCCACCCCCGAAACCGTGGGATATAGCGCACCGATTTGGCCCGAAAATGCCCCGTTCATGTTGTTTCACCCGTTTGTCCACCCTAATAGCCACGATAATTTAAATGAACCACACCAGGAAGATTCCTAACCTCCCTGTTACGCCCCTGTCGTGTATCATCCCACACCACGCCCGGACCCCAGGCCCACCCCCAAAACCATTGGCTATAGCACGCCGATTTGGCCCGAAAATGCCCCATTTGCGTCGTTTCATCCATTTGTCCACCCAAATAGCGACGATAAATTAAAAAAACCATACTCGGACCATCCCAACCTACCTGGAATGCATCCGTCAATTTTCAGCCCACACTACGCCCGGACCCTCAGGCCCACCCTCGAAACTGTGGGCTATAGCATACCAATTTGGCCAAAAAATACCCCGTTCGTGCCGTTTTGCCCGTTTGTCTACCCAAATGGCAACGATAAATTAAACGGACCATACTGGGATAATCCCCAACATCCCTGGCACGCCCCCATCAATTTTTGGACCACACCATGCCCAGACCCGGGCCCACCCCTAAAACCGTGGGATAAAGCACACTGATTTACCCCGAAATGCACCGTTCATGCCGATTCACCCGTTTGTCCACCCAAATAGCCACGATAAATTAAACGGACCATACTGAGATAATCCCTTACCTCCCTCGCACGCCTCAATCGATTTTTGTCCCACACCATGCTCGAATCCCAGGCCCACCTCCAAAACCGTAGGCTATAACACATCGATTTGTCCTGAAAATTCCTAGTTTGCATCGTTACACCCGTTTGTCCATCAAAATGGCCATAATAAAATAAACAGACCACACTGGTAGGATCCCCAACTTCTCTGGCATGCCTCCGTCAATTTTTGGCCCAAACCACACCTGGAACACTGGCCCACCCCCAGAACCGTGGGCTATAGCACCCTGATTTGGCTCGAAAATGCCGCGTTCGCGCTGGTTTGCCTTTTTCTCCACCCAAATAGCCATGATAAATTAAATGGACCATACTGGGATGATCCCCAACCTCCTTGGCACGCCCTCGTCGATTTTCAGTGCACACCACGCCCGGACCCCGTGCTCACCCACGAAACCGTGGGCTATAGCACACTGATTTGGCACAAAAATGCCCCGTTTGCAAAGTTTTGCTCGTTTGTTCACTTAAATTGCCATAATAATTTAAACGGACCACACTGGGAAGATCTTCAACCTGCCTGGCATGCCCCCGTTGATTTTCGGCCAATACCACGCCCAAACCCCGTGCCCACCCCTAAAATCGTGGGCTATAGCAAACCGATTTGGCTAGAAAATGACCTGTTCACACTGTTTTGCCCGTTTGTCCACCCAAATGGCCATGATAAGTTAAACGGACCATACTGGGATGATCCCCAACCTCCATGGCACGCCCCCATCGATTTTAAGCCCACACCACACCCGTACCCCATGCCCACCCCCAAAACCGTGGGCTATAGCACACCGATTTGTCCCGAAAATGCCTCGTTTGTGCCGTTTTCCCTATTTTTCCTCCCAAATAGCCACAAAAAATTAAACGGACCATACTGGGACGATCCCCAACCTCCCTGGCACGTCCCCGTTAATTTTGGTCCACACCACGCCTGGATACTGGGCCCACCCCCAAAATCGTGGGCTATAGCAAACTGATTTGGTCCAAAAATGGCCCATTCATGCCATTTTGCCCGTTTGTCCACCCAAATGTCCATAATAAATTAAATGGACCACACTGGGGTGATCCCCAACCTCGCTGGCACTCCTCTGTCGATTTTTGGCCCATACAACACCCATACCCCGAGCACACCCCTGAAACCGTGGGCTATAGCACATCAATTTAGCCCAAAAATGCCCTGTTTTCGCCGTTTTGCCCGTTTGTCTAACCAAATGGACAAAATAAATTAAATGGACCAACTAGGACAATCCATAACCTCCATGGCATGCCTCCATTGATTTTAGGCCTATACCACGCTCGGACCCTGGGCCCACCCCCGAAACCGTGGTCTATAGCACACCGATTTGGCTAAAAAATGCCTCATTCGCGCCGTTTCGCTCGTTTGTCTACCTTAATGGCCACCATAAATTAAACGGGCCATACTGGGATGATACCCAACCTCCATGGCTTGCCCCAATCGATTTTTGGCTCATACCATGCTCGGACTCCGAGCCCACCCCCAAAACTGTGGGCAATAGTACATTGATTTGGCCCAAAAATGCCCTGTTCGCGTCGTTTTGCCCGTTTGTCCACCAAAATGGCCACGATAAATTAAACGAACCATACTGGGATGATACTCAACCTTCCTGGCATTCCCTCATTGATTTTTGGCCCACACCATGCTTGTACCTCAAGCCCACCGCCGGAACCATGGGCTATAGCACACCAATTTGGCCCGAAAATGCCTCGTTTGCGCCGTTTCGCCCGTTTGTCCACCCAAATGGAAACTATAAATTAAACGGACCATGCTGGGATGATCCCCAACCTTCCTGGCACGCCTCAATCAAATTTCGGCCCATACCACGCCCGTACCCCAGACCCACCCCTAAAACCGTGGGCTATAGCACACCGATTTGGCCCAAAAATGCTTCGTTCGCGCCGTTTCCCCCGTTTGTCCACCCTAATGGCCACCATAAATTAAACGTGCCACACTGGGATGATATCCAACCTCCCTGACATGCCCCCATCAATTTTTATTCCATACCACACTCGAACTCCGAGCCCACCCCCGAAACCGTGGGATATAGCGCACCGATTTGGCCCGAAAATGCCCCGTTCATGTTGTTTCACCCGTTTGTCCACCCTAATAGCCACGATAATTTAAATGAACCACACCAGGAAGATTCCTAACCTCCCTGTTACGCCCCTGTCGTGTATCATCCCACACCACGCCCGGACCCCAGGCCCACCCCCAAAACCATTGGCTATAGCACGCCGATTTGGCCCGAAAATGCCCCATTTGCGTCGTTTCATCCATTTGTCCACCCAAATAGCGACGATAAATTAAAAAAACCATACTCGGACCATCCCAACCTACCTGGAATGCATCCGTCAATTTTCAGCCCACACTACGCCCGGACCCTCAGGCCCACCCTCGAAACTGTGGGCTATAGCATACCAATTTGGCCAAAAAATACCCCGTTCGTGCCGTTTTGCCCGTTTGTCTACCCAAATGGCAACGATAAATTAAACGGACCATACTGGGATGATCCCCAACATCCCTGGCACGCCCCCATCAATTTTTGGACCACACCATGCCCAGACCCGGGCCCACCCCTAAAACCGTGGGATAAAGCACACTGATTTATCCACCCAAATGGCCAGAATAATTTAAATGGACCACACCGGGATAATCCCTAACCTTCCTGGAACGCCCCCATTGAGTTTTAGCCCACACTACGCCCGGACCCCAAGCCCACCTCCAAAACCGTAGGCTATAGCACACTGATTTGGCCCGAAAATGCCCCATTTGCGCTGTTTCGTCCCTTTGTCCACCCAAATGGTGACGATAAATTAAACGGACCATACTGGGATGATCCCAAACTCTCTGGAATGCCTCCATCGATTTTCAGACCACACCACGCCTCGACCCCGGGACCACCCTCGAAACTGTGGGCTATAGCTCACCGATTTGGGCCAAAAATGCCCGTTCGTGCTATTTTGCCAGTTTGTTCACCCAAATGGACACGATAAATTAAATGGACCATACTGGGATGATCCCCAACCTCCCTCACATTCCCCCATCTATTTTTATCCCACACCACGCCCAGACCCAGGCCCACCCCCAAAACAATGGGCTAAAGCACACCGATTTGGCCCGAAAATGCACCGTTCGCGCCGTTTTGCCCTTTTGTCCACTCAAATGGCCACGATAAATTAAATAGACAATAATTAGATGATCCCCAACCTCCCTGGCACGCCCCCATCAATTTTTGGCCCACACCACGCTTGGACCCTGGGCCCACCTCCAAAACTGTAGGCTATAACACACCGATTTGGCCCGAAAATGCCCCATTCGCATCGTTTCACCCGTTTGCCCACCCTAATAGACATGATAAATTAAACGGACCACACTGGGACAATACCCAACCTCCCTGGCATGCACCCGTCGATTTTTAGCCTACACCACTCCTGGACCACGGGCCCACCCCCAGAACCGTGGGCTATAGAACCCTGATTTGGCTCGAAAATGCCCCGTTCGCGCTGGTTTGCCTTTTGGTCCACCCAAATGGCCACGATAAATTAAGTGGACCACACTAGGATGATCCCCAACTTCCTTGGCATGCCTCCATCAATTTTCAGCCCACACCACGCCCGGACCCCGTGCTCACCCCCAAAACCGTGGGCTATAGCACACCGATTTGGCTTGAAAATGCCTCGGTTGCGCAGATTCGCCCGTTTGTCAACCTAAATGGCTACGTTAATTTAAACGGACCACATTTGGAAGATCTCCAACCTCCCTGGCACTCCCCCATCGATTTTCGGCCGATACCACGGCCAGACCCCGGGCCCACCCCCGAAATCGTGGGCTATAACACACCGATTTGGCCAGTAAATGCCCCGTTTGCGCTGTTTTGCCCGTTTGTCCACCCAAATGGCCATGATAATTTAAACAGACTACACTGCGACGATCCCCAACCTCCCTGGCATGCCCCCATCGATTTTTGGCCCACACCATGCCCGGACCACAGGCCCACCCCCAAAACCGTGGGCTATAGCACACTGATTTAACCCAAAAATGCCCTATTTGTGCCGTTTTGCCTATTTTTTCACCTAAATAGCCACAAAAAATTGAACGGACTATACTGGAATGATCCCCAACCTCCCTGGCATGCCCCTATTGATTTTTGGCCCACACCACGTCCAGATCCCGGGCCCACCCCCAAAACCGTAGGCTATAGCACACTGATTTAGCCCGAAAATGCCCCATTTGTGCCGTTTTGCCGTTTTGTCTACCGAAATGGCCTCGATAAATTAAATGGACTACACTGGGATGTTCCCCAACCTCCTTGGCATGCCCCAATCAATTTTTGGCGCACACGACGCCTGGAGTCCGGGCCCACCCTTGAAACCGTGGGTTATAGCACACCAATTTAGCCCCAAAATGCCTCGTTTGCGCCATTTCACCCATTTGTCCACCCAAATAGACACGATATATTAAACGGACCACACTAGGATGATCCCTAACCTCCCTGGAACACCCCCGTTGATTTTTGGCCCACACCACACCCGGACCCTGGACCCACCCCTGAAACCGTGGGTTATAGCACATTGATTTGGCCCATAAAAAATGTCATGTTCATGCCGTTCTGTACATTTATCCAACCAAATGGCCAAGATAAATTAAATGGACCAACTGTGACGATCCCCAACCTCCCTGGCATGCCCCCGTCGATTTTTGGCCCACATCAAGCCCGGACCCCCAGCCCACCCCTGAGACCGTGGGATATAGCACACCGATTTGGCCCGAAAATGCCCCATTCACGTTGTTTCGCCCGTTTGTCTACCCAAATGGCCACGATAAATTTAACGGACCACAGTAAGATGATTCCCAACCTCCCTAGCACGCCCCCATCGATTTTTGGCCCACATCACGCCCGAACCTCGGGCCAACCCTCGAAACCGTGGGCTATAGCACACTGATATGGTTTGAAAATGCCCCATTCATGCCGTTTCCCTGTTACTCCCCTCAAATGGCCACGATAAATTAAACGGAACACACTGGTACGATCTGCAACCTTCTTGGCATGCCCCCGTCGATTTTTGACCCACACCATACCCGGACCCCAGCCCCACCCTCGAAACTGTGTGACCAATTTGGCCAGAAAATACCCCATTCGTGCCACTTCGCCTGTTTGTCCATCCAAATGGGCATGATAAATTAAACGAACCACACTGGGATGATCCCCAACTTCCCTGGCATGCCCCCGTCAATTTTTTGCCCACACCACGCTCGGACCCCAGGCCCACCCTCAAAACCGTAGGATATAGCACACCAATTTGGCCCAAAAATGACCTGTTCATGCTGTTTCTCCCGTTTGTCCATGATAAATTAAACGGACCACACTCGGATGATTCTAACCTCTTTGGCATGCCCCCGTCGATTTTCGGCCCACACCATGCACGAACCCAGGGCCCACCCCTAAAACCATGGGCTAGAGCACACCGATTTAGCCCGAAAATGCCCCGTTCGTGTCATTTCACCCGTTTGTCAACCCAAATAGCCACGATAAATTAAATGGACCACACTGGGACGATTCCCAATCTCCTTGGAATGCCCCCATAGATTTTCAGCCCACACTACGCCCGAACCCTGGGCCCACCCCATAAACCGTGGGCTATAGAACACCGATTTAGCTCGAAAATGCCCTTTCGCTCCGTTTCGCTCGTTTGTCCACCCAATTGGCTACGATAAATTAAATGGACCACACTGTGATGATACCCAACCTCCCTGGCATGTCCCCATCGATTTTAGGCCCACACCATGCCTGACCCCGGGCCCACCACCAAAACCGTGGGCTATAGCACACCAATTTTGCCCAAAAATGCCCCGTTTGCGCCATTTCGCCCGTTTGTCCACCAAAATGGCCATGATAAATTAAACGGACCATACTGGGACGATCCCCAACCTCCTTGGCATTCCCTTATTGATTTTTGACCCACACCATGCCCGAACCCTGGGCCCACTCTCGAAACCGTGGGCTACAGCACACAGATTTGACCCAAAAATTCCCCATTCACGCTGTTTCGCCCGTTTGTCCACCCAAATGGCCACGATAAATTAAACGGACCACACTAGGAAAATTTCCCACCTCCCTAGCACGCCCTCATCAATTTTTGACCCACACCACGCCCGAACCCCGGTAACCACCTCCGAAACCGTGGGCTATAGCACACATATTTTGCCCAAAAATGCCCCGTTCGTTCTGTTTTGCCCGTTTGTCCACCAAATGTCCACGATAAATTAAACGAACCACACTAGGATGATCCCCAACCTCCCTGGCATGCACCCGTCAATTTTTGGCCTACGCCACGCCCGGCCCCCGGTCCCACCCCCAAAACCTTGGGCTATAGCACCCTAATATGGCCCGAAAATGCCCCGTTCATGCAGTTTTGCCTGTTTATCCACCCAAATGGCCACGATAAATTAGATGGACCACACTAGGATGATTCTTAACCTCCCTGGCACGCCCCAGTCGAGTTTTGTCCCACACCACACCCGAACCCTAGGCCCACCTACAAATCCGAGGGCTATAGTACATTGATTTGTCTCGAAAATGCCCTGTTCGCGTTATTTTGCCCGTTTGTCCACACAAATGGCCAAGATAAATTAAACGGACCATACTAGGATGATCCCCTACCTCCCTGACATGCCCCCATCGATTTTTGGCCTACACCACACACGTACACCGGGCCCACACCTAAAACCGAGGGCTATAGCACACCGATTTGGCCCGAAAACTCCCCGTTCGCGCGATTACGCCCATTTGTCCACCCAAATGGCCACGAAAAATTAAACGAACCATACTGGGATGATCCCCAACCTCCCTAGCATGCCTCCCATCGATTTTTGGCACACACCACATCCTAACCCAGGGCCCACCCCCCAAAACCGTGGGCTAAAGCACACCTGTTTGGCCCGAAAATACCCGGTTTGCGCTGTTTCGCACGTTTGTCCACCCAAATCGCAAGGATAAATTAAACGGACCACTATGGGACGATTACCAACCTCCCTGGCATGCCCCCATCAGATTTTGGCCCAAACCATGCCCGAACCCCAGGCCCAACCCCAAAACCGTGGGCTATAGCACATTGATTTGGCCCGAAAATGCCACGTTCGCATCATTTTGCCCGTTTGTCCACCAAAATAGCCACGATAAATTAAATCGACCACAGTGGGACGATCCCCAACCTCCCTGGCATGTTACCATCGATTTTTGGCCCACACCATGCTTGGACCTTGGGCCCACCCCCGGAACTGTGGGCTATAGCACACTGATTTAGCCCAAAAATGCCCCGTTCGCGCCGTTCCGCCTGTTTGTCCACCCAAATGGCCACGATAAATTAAAAAGACCATACTGGGACGATCCCCACCCTCCCTGGCATTCCTCCATCAAATTTTGGTCCACACCATGCCCGAACCCCAGGCCCACCCCCAAAACCGTGGGCTATAGGACACCTATTTGGCCCGAAAATGCCCTGTTCGCGTCGTTTCTCCCGTTTGCCCACCAAAATGGCCACGATAAATTAAAAAGACCATAGTGGGATGATCCCCAACCTCCTAGGCATGCCCCTATTGATTTTAGGCCCACACCATGCCTGGACCTCCGGCCCACCCCCGGAACCGTGAGCTATAACACACTGATTTGGCCCAAAAATGCCCCGTTCGCACTGTTTCACAAGTTTGTCTACCCAAATAGCCACGATAATTTAAACGGACCACACCGGGACAATACCGAACCTCCCTGGCATGCCCCCATCAATTTTTCGCCCACACCTCGCCCGGACCCCAGGCCCACCCCCGAAACTATGGGCTATAGCACACCAATTTAGCCTGAAAATGCCCTACTTGTGTCGTTTCGCCCGTTTGTCCACCCAAATGGCCACGAAAAATTAAACGAACCACAATAAGACGCCTCCATCGATTTTTGGCCCACACCAAACTCGAACCACGGGCCCACCCCCAAAATCGTAGGCTATAGAACACTGATTTGTCCTAAAAATGCCCTGTTCGCGCCGTTTTGCTCGTTTGTCCACCAAAATGGAAAAGATAAATTAAACGGACCACACTGGGACAATCCCCAACCTCCTTAACATGCCCCCGTCTATTTTTAGCCCACACCATGCCCGAAATCCAGGCCCACCCCCAAAACCATGGGCTAAAGCACACCGATTTGGCCCAAAAATGCACCGTTAGCGTCGTTTTTTCCAGTTTGTCCACCCAAATGGCCACAATAAATTAAACAAACCATACTGGGATGATCTCCAACCTCCCTGTCATATCCCCATCAATTTTCGGCCCACACCACGAATGGACCCCAGGCCTTCCCCTGAAACCATGGGCTATAGCACACCAATTTGGCCCAGAAATACCCCGTTCGTGCCGTTTCGCCTGATTGTCCACCCTAATGGCCACGATAAATTAAACGGACCACAATGGGATGATCACCATCCTCCCTAGCATGCCCCCATCGATTTTTGGCCGATACCACACCTAGACTCCATGCCCACCCCCGAAACCGTGGGCTATAGCACACCGATTTGGCCAGAAAATGCCCTGTTCGCGCTGTTTTGCCCGTTTCTCCACCCAAATAGCCACGATAATTTAAATAGACCACACTGGGATGATCCCCAACCTCCCTGGAAAGCCCCCATCGATTTTAAGCACAACCAGGCCCGGAACCCAGGCCCACCCCCAAAACCATGGGCTATAGCACACCGATTTGGCCCGAAAATGCCCTATTTGCGCCGTTTCGCCCGTTTGTCCACCCACATGGCTACGAAAAGTTAAACGGACCACACTGGGATGATCCCCAACCTCCCTGGTACGCCCCCATTTATTTTTAGCCCATACCAGGCCCGGATCCCGGGCCCACCCCCAAAATCGTGGGCTATAGCAAACTGATTTGGCCAAAAAATGCCCCATACGCGCCGTTTCGCCCGTCTGTCCACCCAAATGGTCACGATAAATTAAATGGACCACACTTGGACGATCCCCAACCTCCTTGCCACACCTCCATCGATTTTTTTCACACACCACGCCCGAACTTCGGTCCCACCCCCAAAACCGTGGGCTATAGCACACCAATTTGGCCCGAAAATGCCTCGTTCGCACCGATTCGCCCGTTTGTCCAACCAAATTGACACAATAAATTAAACGAATCACACTGGGATGATCCCTTACCTCCCTGACATGCCCCCGTCAATTTTTGGCCCACACCATGATCGAACCCCGAGCCCACCCCCGAAACCATGGACTATAGCACATCGATATGGCCCAAAAATGCCCTGTTCGCGCCCTTTTGCCAGTTTGTCCAACCAAATGGCCACGATAAATTAAACGGACCACACTGAGATGATCCACAATCTCCGTGGCACGCCCCCATCGATTTTCAGCCTACACTACGCCCGAACCCCGGGCCCACCCCCAAAACCGTGGGCCAAAGCACACCAATTTAGCCAGAAAATGCCCTGTTCGCTACGTTCATCTCGTTTGTCTAGCCAAATGGCCACAATAAATTAAACGGACCATACTGGTACGATCCCCAACCTCCCTGGCACACCCCCGTTGATTTTTAGCCCACACCACGCTGGGACCTCAAACCCACCCCCGAAACCGTGGGATATAGCATACCAATTTGGCCAAAAAATGCCCCGTTCATGCCGTTTCGCCCGTTTGTCCACCCAAATAGCCACGATAAATTAAACGGACCACACTGGAATGATCCCCAACCTCTCTGGCAAGCCCCCGTCAATTTTTGGCCCACACCACGCCCGAACCCCGTGACCATCCCCAAAACCGTGGGCTATAGCAAACCGATTTGACCCGAAAATGCACTATTCGTGTCGTTTCATTCGTTTGTCCACCCAAATGGCCACGATAAATTAAACGGACCATACTAGGACGATCCCCAACCTCCCTGTCATGCCCCTATCAATTTTCGGCCCAGCCTCGAAACCGTGGGCTATAGCACACCGATTTGGCTCGAAAATGCCCCGTTTGCATCATTTCGTCCGTTTGTCCACCAAAATAGCCACGATAAATTAAACGGACCATAGTGGGATGATCCCCAACCTCCATGGCATACCCCAATCAATTTTTAGCCCACACCATTCCAGGACCTCGGGCCCACCCCCGAAACCGTGGACTATAGCTCACTGATTTGGCCTGAAAATGCCCCGTTTGTGCCATTTCGCCCGTTTGTCCACCGAAAGGGCCACGATAAATTAAACGTACCACACTGGGATGATATGCAACCTCTCTTGCATGCCCTTGTTGATTTTTTTCCCACACCACGCCCGGACCCTGGGCCCACCCCCAAAACCGTGGGCTATAGCACACCGATTTTTCCTGAAAATGCCCTGTTCGTGCCATTTTGCCCGTTTGTCCACCCAAATAGCCATGATAAATTAATCGGACCATACTCGGATGATCCCCAACCTCCCTGGCATGCCTCCATCAATTTTTAACCCACACCATGCCCAGACCCGGGCCAACCCCCAAAACCGTGGTCTAAAGCATACCAATCTGGCCTGAAAATGCACCGTTCGTGCTGTTTCACATGTTTATCCACCCAAATAGCCACGATAAATTAAACGGACTATACTGGCATGATCCCCAACCTCCTTGGCATGCCCCCATCAATTTTCAGCCCACTCTACCCTCGAACCCCAGGCCCACCCCCAAAACCGTGGGCTATAGCACACCAATTTTGCCCGAAAATGCCTTGTTCGAGCCGTTTTGCCCATTTGTCAACCAAAATGGCCACGATAAATTAAATGTACCACACTGAAATGATCCCCAACCTCCCTCGCATGCCTCCATCAATTTTCAGCCCACACCATGCCTGGACCTCGGGCCCACCCCCAGAATCGTGGGCTATAGCACACTAAGTTGGCCTAAAAATGACCCGTTCGCGCCGTTTCGCCCGTTTGTCCACCCAAGTGGCCACGATAAATTTAACAGACCACAATGGGATGATTCCCAATCTCCTTGGCATTCCCGCGTTAAATTTCGGCCCACACCACGCCCGGACCCCGGGCCCGCCCCTGAAATAGTGGGCTATAGCACTCCGATTTGGCCCAAAAATGCCTCGTTCGTGCCGTTTTGCCAGTTTGTCAACCCAAAGGGCCACGATAAATTAAATGGACCACAGTGGGACGATCTTCAATCACCATGGCATGCCCCCGTTGATTTTTGCCCACTCCACGCCCAGACCCCGAGCCCACCCCCAAAACCGTGGGCTATAGCACACAGATTTTTTCCAAAAATGCACCGTTCGCGCCGTTTCACCCGTTTGTCTACCCAAACGGGCACGATAAATTAAATGGACTACACTGGGAAGATCCCCAACCTCCCTGGCATGCCCCCATTGGTTTTTGGCCCACACCACGCCCGGACCCCAAGCCCACCCCCAAAAACGTGGGCTATAGCACACCTATTTGGCCCGAAAATGCCATGTTCGCGCCATTTTGCCCGTTTGTTCACCCAAATGGCAACGATAAATTAAAAAAAACCACATTGGGATGATCCCCAACCACCCTGGCACATCCCCATCGATTTTTGGCCCATACTGCGCCCGAACCCTAGGGCCACCCCCAAAACTGTGGTCAATAGCACATTGATTTGGCCCGAAATTGCCTCATTCACGCCGTTTTGCCCGTTTATCCACCCAAATGGCCACGATAAATTAAACGGACCATATTGACACGATCCCCAACCTCCCTGGGATGGCCCAGTCGATTTTTGGCCCGCACCACAACCGAACCCCAGGCCCACCCCGAAACCGTGGGCAATAACACATCAATTTGGCCCAAAAATGCCCTGTTCGCGCCGTTTTTTCCCATTTGTCCACCCAAATGGCCAAGATAAATTAAATGGACCAACTGGGACGATCCCCAACCTCCCTGGCACACCCCCGTCGATTTTTGACCCACACCACGCCCGAACTCGGGGCCCACCCCTGAAACAGTGGGCTATATAGTTCACTTATTTGGCCCAAAAATGCCTAGTTCGCACCGTTTTGCCTGTTTATCCACCAAAGTAGACACGATATATTAAATGGACCATACTGGGATGATTCCCAACCTCCCTGGCACGCCCCCCGTCGATTTTTAAACTACACCACGCCCGGACTCCGGACCCACCACCAAAACCGTGGGCTATATCACATCGATTTGGCCCAAAAATGCCCTGTTCGTGCCGTTTTGCCCGTTTGTCCAACTAAATGTCCAAGATAAATTAAATAGACCAATTGGGACGATCCTAACCTCCCTGGCATGCCCCTGTCGATTTTCGGCCCACACCATGTCCGGACCCCAGGCCCATCCCCGAGACTGTGGGACCGATTTGGTCCGAAAATGCCCCGTTAGCACTGCTTTACCCGTTTGTCCACCCAAATAGCCACGATAAATTAAACGGACCACACTGGGACGATCCCCAATCTCCCTGGAACGCCCCCATTGATTTTCAGCCCACACCACGCCTTGACCCTGGGCCAACCCCCGAATCCATGGGCTATAGCACACCGATTAAGCCTGAAAATGCCCCGTTCGTGCCATTTTGCCCGTTTATCCACCCAAATTGCCATGATAAATTAAATGGACCACACTGGGATGATCCACAACCTCCCTGGCATAACCTCGTCGATTTTTGGCCAACTCCACGCCTGGACCCCGAGCCCACCCCCAAATCGTAGGCTATAGCACACCGATTAGGCCCAAAAATGCCCCGTTCGTGCCGTTTTGCCCGTTTGTCCACTCAAACGGCCACGATAAATTAAACGGACTATACTGGGATGATCCTCAACCTCCCTAGCATGCCCCCATCACTTTTTGGCCCACACCACACCCAGACCTGGGTCCACCCCCCAAAACCTTGGGCTAAAGCACACCTATTTGGCCCAAAAATGCACCGTTCGCGCTATTTCGCCCGTTTGTCCACCCAAATGGCCATGATAAATTAAACAGACCATACTGAGACAATCCCCAACCTCCCTGACACACCCCCATCAATTTTCAGCCCACACCATGCCCGGACCCCGGGCCCACCCCCGAAACCATGAGCTATAGAACACAGATTTAGCCCGAAAATACCTCGTTCATGCCGTTTCGCCTGTTTATCCACCCAAACGGCGACGATAAATTAAACGGGCCACACTGGGATGATCCCCAACCTCTCTTTCATGTGCTCATCAATTTTCATCCAACTCCACGCTTGGACCCCGAGCCCACCCCCAAAATAGGCTATAGCACACCGAATTGGCCAAAAAATGCCTCGTTTGCGCCGTTTTGCCCATTTGTCCACTCAAACGGTCACGATAAATTAAACGGACCACACTGGGATGATGTCCAACCTCCCTGGCATGCCCCCATCTATTTTAGGCCCATACCACGCCCGGACCTGGGCCCACTCCTGAAACTGTGGGCTATAGCACACTAATTTGGCTCGAAAATGCCTCGTTCGTGCCGTTTCGCTAGTTTGTCAACCCAAAGGGCCACAATAAATTAAACGAACCACACTGGGACGATCTTCAACCACCATGTCATGCCCTCGTCGATTTTTTCCCCACTCCACACCCATACCCCGAGTCCACCCCCAAATCCGTGGGCTATAGCACACTGATTTTGCCCAAAAATGCACCGTTCGTGCCGTTTCGCCCGTTTGTCTACTCAAACGGCCACGATAAATTAAATGGACCACACTGGGACGATCACCAACCTCCCTAGCATGCCCCTATCAATTTTTGTCCCACACTACACCCGGACCCCAAGCCCACCCCCGAAACCGTGGGCTATAGCACACCGATTTGGCCTTAAAATGCCCCGTTCGCACCGTTTCGCTCGTTTGTTAAACCAAATGGCCACGATAAATTAAACAAACCATACTGGGATGATCACCAACCACCCTGGCACATCCCCATTGATTTTTGGCCAATACTACGCCCGAACCCCAAGGCCACCCCCAAAACCGTGGTCAATAGCACATTGATTTGGCCCAAAAATGCCTCATTCATGCCGTTTCGCCCGTTTGTCCACCCAAATGGCCACGATGAATTAAACGGACCATATTAAGATGATCCCCAACCTCCCTGGCACTCCCCAGTCGATTTTTCGCCCGCACCACGCAAGACCCCGGGCCCACCCCGAAACCGTAGGCTATAGAACATTGATTTAGCCTGAAAATGCCCTGTTCGCGCCATTTTTCGCGTTTGTCCTCCCAAATGGCCAAGATAAATTAAACGGACCAACTAGGACGATCCACAACCTCCCTGGCATGCCTACGTCGAATTTCGACCCACACCACGCCCGAACCCCGGGCCCACCCCTGAAACAGTGGGCTATAGCTCACTGATTTGGCCCAAAAATGCCTCGTTCGCACCTTTTTGCCCGTTTGTCCACCCAAGTAGACACGATATATTAAATGGACCATACTGGGATAATCCCCAACCTCCCTGGCACGCCACCGTCGATTTTTAAACTACACCACGCCCGAACTCCGGGCCCACCCCAAAATCGTGTGCTATATCACATCCATTTGGCCCAAAAATGCCCTGTTCACGCCGTTTTGCCCGTTTGTTCAACCAAATGTCCAATATAATTTAAATGGACCAATTGGGACGATCCTTAACCTCCCTGACATGCCTCTGTCGATTTTCGGCCCACACCACGCCCGGACCCCAGGTCGACCCTTGAAACCGTGGGCTATAGCTCATTGATTTTGCCTTAAAATACCCCATTCGCGTTGTTCTACCCGTTTGTCCACCCAAATGGCCACGATAAATTGAACGGAATACGCTAGGATGATCCCCAACCTCCCCAGCATGCCCTCGTTGATTTTTTGCCCACATCACGCCTGGACCCCTGGACCAGCCCCAAAACCGTGGGCTATAGCACACCGATTTGGCTTAAAAATGCCCCGTTCACGATGTTTTGCCGGTTTGTCCTCCCAAATGGCCACGATAAATTAAACGGTCCAACCTGGTATGATCCCCAATCTTTTTTGCACGCCCCCATCGATTTTTGACCCACACTAAGCTCGGACCCCGGGCGCATCCCCGAGACTGTGGGACCGATTTGGTCTGAAAATGCCCCATTAGCACTGCTTTACCCATTTGTCCACCCAAATAGCCACGATAAATTAAACGGACCACACTGGGCTGATCCCCAATCTCCTTGGAATGCACCCATTAATTTTCAGCCCACACCACGCCTTGACCCTAGGCCCACCCCCAAAACCATGGGCTATAGCACACTGATTTAGCCTGAAAATGCCCCGTTTGTGCCATTTTTCCAGTTTATCCACCCAAATTGCCATGATAAATTAAAAGGACCACACTGGGATTATCCGCAACCTCCCTGGCATGCCCTCGTTGATTTTTGGACAACTCCACGCCTGGACCTCGAGCCCACCCCCAAAATCGTAGGCTATAGCACACCGATTAGGCCCAAAAATGCCCTGTTCACTTCGTTTTGACCGTTTGTCCACTCAAACGTCCACGATAAATTAAACGGACCATACTGGGATGATCCTCAACCTCCCTAGTATGCCCCCGTCTATTTTTGGCCCACACCACACCCGGAACCCGGGCCAACTCCCAAAACCATGGGCTATAGCACACCGATTTGGCACAAAAATTCCCCGTTCATTCCATTTTGCCCGTTTGTCAACCCAACTAGCCACGATAAATTAAAAGGACCACACTGGGATGATCTCTAACGACCCTGGCATGCCTCCGTCGATTTTTGGCCAACTCCACACCTGGACCCCGAGCCCACCCCCGAAACTGTAAGCTTTAGCACACCAATTTGGACCAAAAATGCCCCGTTCTCGCCGTTTTGCCCGTTTGTCCACCCAAACGGCCATGATAAATTAAATGGACCACACTAGGATGATCCCAACCTCCCTGGTATGCCCTCATCTATTTTTTCCCCACACCACGCCCGGACCCAGGGCCCACCACCAAAACCGTATGCTACAGCACACTAATTTAGCCCGAAAATGCCCTGTTCGCGTCGTTTCACCCATTTGTCTACCCAAATGGCCACGATAAATTAAACAAACCATACTGGGACAATATCCAACCACCCTGGCATGTCCCCATCAATTTTTGGCTCGCACTAAGCCCGAACCCCGGGCCCACCCCTAAAACCGTGGGCAATAGCACATTGATTTGTTCCGAAAATGCCTCATTAACGTCGTTTAACCCGACTGTCCACCCAAATGGCCACGATAAATTAAATGGAATACACTGGGATGATCCCCAACCTCCCTGCCATACCTCGGTCAATTTTTGGCCCCACACCATGCCCGGACTCCGGGCCTACCCCCAAAACCATGGGCTGTAGCACACCTATTTGGCCCGAAAATGGCCCGTTCGCGCCGTTTTGCCCATTTTCCCACCCAAATGGCCAAGATAAATTAAATAGACTACACTGGGATGATCCCTAACCTCCCTGGCACGCCTCCGTCGATTTTCGACCCACACCACGCCCGAACCCCGGGCCCACCCCTGAAACAGTGGGCTATAGCTCACCAAATTGGCCCAAAAATGCCTCGTTCGCACCGTTTTGCCCGTTTGTCCACCCAAGTAGAAACGATATATTAAACGGACCACACTGGGATGATCCCCAACCTCCCTGGCATACTCCCATAAATTTTTAACCCACACTGCTCTCGGACCCCGGGCCCACCCCCGAAACCGTGTGTTATAGCACACCGATTTAGCCTGAAAAAGCCCCATCCGCGCCATTTCATCCGTTTGTCCACCCAAATGGCCATGATAAATTAAACGGACCATACTGGGACGATCCCCTACCTCCCTGGCATGCCTCGATCAAATTTTGGCCCATACCACGCCCGAAACCTAGGTCTACCCCCGAAACCGTGGGCTATAGCACACCAATTTGGCCCAAAAACACCACGTTCGCATCTTTTTGCCTGTTTGTCCACCAAAATGGCCATGATAAATTAAACGGACCACACTGGGATGATCTCCAACCTCCCTGGCATGCCCCCGTTGATTTTCGGCCCACACCATGTATGGACCTTGGGCCCAACCCCAGAACCGTAGGCTATAGCACACTGATTTGGCCCAAAAATGCCCCGTTCGCACCGTTTTGTCCGTTTGTCTACCCAAATGGCCACGATAAATTAAACGGACCACACTGGGACGATACTGATGTTGGGCGTATTTATACGTCTAAGCACCATAACTTACCCATGTTTTAGCTAAGTTTTGAGGATAAAATACATAATTCCTGCACTTTTAGTCTACTTTCAATTAAGTGAGCTGACCTATGTGATTAGCATGCTTTTCAGGTACTAATACGGAAGATTTCAGCACTTTGGGGACCTGTGGACAACAAAGGAAAACTTCACATAAAAGGGAAGACAACTTTTGGACTAAATGTGATGCATGAAAACTTTTTCCTGGGAAAATTCAATATTTTTAAATAGTTAAGGATGTAGTAGAAACTTAGTAGAGAAGGTTGTTATTAAAAAACTTATTGCTGAATTTTCAGCCATTATTCACAAAAATTCAGATTCGGTATTATTTTGGAAGAGAAGAAACACTTAGTTTGAGGAGAGAGGGAGAAACGTTTTTCTCTCTCATTGTCGCTAATCCTCTTCATCACCAAGTTCGTTCTAAGTTTTGGTATGATGAATATTTCGATGTTGATTTCTGTTTTATTCATGAGTAGCTAAACTTATATGTTAGGGTTATGGAAACCTTGTAGTATACTCTCTATTGCTATGGGTTTGTGAATTTATGATGTGTAATGCACTTATATCATTACTCTCTTCATTATAATTGAATTCTCGTGGTTGCAAACATAGGGAATACGCCAGTATAGCAATAACTTGTTCGAGAGAAAAGTTGTTGTTTGGAAAAGAGAGTGTGACAAGAAATTAGGGTTTCCAACCTCTAGTTTACACGTTAATGCCCTAGCAGGATTGACTACTTGGAGAGTTCGTATAAGTTTTTGTACACTTTAGGTTCGAGAGAACTATGGTGAATAAATCCTTGATGGTTGAAAAACACTTGGATTTAGAATTAGAATACGTCTCTCTATAAGTGCATGCATGTATAAAATTCGTATTACCCATAGTTAATATAGAAGTAGAAGCTACAAGGTGGAAATAACCCTAACTTGTCATTCTCTGTGATCAATTACTTTTACATATATCGTCTCATTCGTTACACTAATAATACTATTGTGCACTTAAGCCAAAACCCCCTTTATCTTGGAATCTTCGACCAACAGTCTAATAATAATCACAATACTTAGTGATCATAGTATTCCCTGTGGGATTCGACACCCAACCCAGTTGGGTTCTATATTTGACAGCGACCACTTACATTTTCTAACGAGAGTTGTAATTTGGGCGTATCAAATTTTGGCGCCGTTGACGGGGAATACGGTTGACAACTAAATTTGTGATAGTTAATAGATCCTTTGGTCAAAGATTCTCAAATTTTACTTTTTGTTTGTTGTTTTTGTTTTGTTCAGGTTTAGTGGATTGCATGCCAAATACACGAAGATCTGGTCAGCCATTATTACCTATAAATCCTGAACCACATCTCATTGGCAGAATGGATACGCTATGAGACCCTGAAAGGATAGCTGCTCAACAGGAGCAGGCTAGATTAGCTTCATTGGCAGCTGCGCAAGTAAATCTACAGAATGCTGATAACCCAGGTCGGGTACCAAATCCTGATGATGAGGACCTGGGCGATGATGAGTTATTAAATCCAAGGCGTGTAGATAATGTGGTTGCACCAGTGAACAGGAATGTCAACAGAGATCATCAAGCTAGGATGAGACCCGAACGCCGAGCTGTGCAAGTTGCTTTTGATGATAATGATGACGACTTGGATGGGACTGGTGCCACAGGGGCTATTATTCCTCCTCCCTTGGCACCCGGAGCCAAGTTCAATATCACTAGCTCTATGATCCAGCTATTGCAACTCAAAGGGTTATTTGGTGGACTTGCAGGCGACGATCCGAATATGCATCTGATTAATTTTATCTCAATATATAAATTATTTGACAATCCAGGGGTTGGACAGAATGTGATCCGGCTGCGCTTATTTCCACTGTCTCTATCTGGAGAGGCAACTCTATGGTTAAACGGGCTAACTCCTGACTCTATTACTAATTGGAGGCAACTGAAAGACGCTTTCCTAGAAAGATTCTTTCCGCCATCCAAGAGGGCACAATTGAGAGATGAGATAAGCAATTTCAGACAGTTTCCAAATAAAGCTCTCCACGAGACTTGGGAGAGGTTCCAGAAGAAGCTTATGCGGTGCCCAAACCATCAGATGACCAATGTTCACTTGATGGAAATATTATATAGGTCTTTGAACTCGGTGACTAAGCCAGTGGTAGATAATGCTGCGGGTGGGTCATTCATGGACCTTACTTTTCTTGAGGCATCTGACATGCTGGATCGTATGACAAAGCAGAGTAGAGCTTGGCATACCAGGGATTTTGAGGTAGCAAGATCTACTATATCTATTGGCATGGCGGCAGAACAGAGGCGCAGAGAAGAGGAACGTGACCAGGATATGGCTCATATGAAAATACAGATGGACCTTCTTACCAAGCATTTATTATCAGGGAAGACAAAAAAGGTCAAAGCTATTGTATCACAGGGAAGAGACGACTCCGATTCTGAGGAGGAAGAAAATTACTTGAATAATTAGGGGGTTTTCCGAGGCAATGTCCAAGGAAATCAAGGTCAGAACTATTATGAAAAATCCGGATACAAGGATCGAGACCAAGGGAATTGGAAGAATAAAAATGATAGGAGCGGTTTGTATGTCCCCCCTGGAAATCGTGAAGCTGCTACCAGTTCAGGAAAATGGTCTATGGAGGACATGATGGAGAAAGTATTAAAGGGAGTTGAGGCGGCAAATTCTGGGGTGACTACAATAAAGAGTGACGTATCTTCCATAAGCCAACTTGTAAATTTGCACTCAGTTGCTATTAAACAATTGGAGCAGCAGATGAGCCAGTTATCCACAGCATTCAACCAAAGAAAGAATGGGACTCTACGAAGTGATACAGTTCAGAATTCGAGGACTGATGGATCGTGTATGGCCATTACCACTAGGAGCGGTAAGATGTTATCTAGTCCAGGTTTGGGAGCTTCCTCTTATACTGATGAGGTTAAAATGGATTGGGAGATGGTTGATGAATCTCTAGTGGTGCCTGTGGATTTGGGAGGTTTGAAAAAGAAAAGTGCGGAAGTTGAACAACCAACTAAGCCGAAGCATGTTAGTGATGTGGAGCAAGGCATAAGAAAGGAGGTAAAAGTTGCTCCAACTGAAATTCCAAGGCCGCCACCTCCATTTCCACAATGATTAAAGAAGAAAAAAGATGATGGCAAGTTTAGCAAATTCATGGCTATGTTGAAGCAGTTGACTATTAATGTGCCTTTGGTGGAGGCACTGGAGCAAATGCCAGGGTACACCATTGCCACGAGATCTTTAGTACAGAAGAAGGCAGATCCGGGTGCTTTCACTATTCCTTGCATGGTTGGATATTTAAATTTTGCTAAGGCGTTATGTGATTTGGGGGCTAGCATTAATTTGATGCCACTAGCCATTTATAGACAGTTGGGGTTGGGGGATCCTATACCAACCAACATGCGACTGGTAATGGCAGATAGGTCGGTAAAATGACCTGTTGGTATCTTACATGATGTATTAGTGAAGGTTTCTACCTTTATTTTTCCTGCAGACTTTGTTATTTTGGATTGCGAGGTGGATTTTGAGATGCCCATAATCTTGGGTTGACCTTTCCTCGCAACAGGAAGTGTGCTTATTTATTTACGAGCAAATGAGCTTTTATTTTAGATGAATAACGAAGTGGTACATTTTGATGTATGCAAATCAATGAAGCAGCCCAAAGATATGAATGTGTTCTTTATAGCTGATATTTATTATGAGGATGAGAAGGAATTATCTTTGGAGAAGCAGCTTACTGTTGAGCCATTGGCTTCTATGCTTTTGAACTTTGAGCGTGAGGATGTTGAAGAGTATGAAGAAACTATCTGTGCTTTGACAGGAATGGGGTCGTATTCATATGCCCCCAAGAAGCTGGACCTTGACCTTAAGAATCGACCCTCACCACCGGCGAAGCCACCATATATCTTGATGAAGTCTGAGTAATCAAGATAACTATGTCGTGCCGCGACAATAAATCAAGCGCTACATGGGAGGCAACCCATCATTTTACTAGGATTTTGTTTTCGGTAAATAAAAATTCAAAAAGAATAGTCGAGCCACGACCAAAACTAAGGCGCTTGGTGGGAGGCAACCCATCCTTCTAATCATTTTTGTTGTTTTTGATTAAGTGTAGGTGCACGAAGTACAAAAGAGGAGATTAGTCCCAATTTTGATTTGGAAGTGAGTCATGTCAATGGTGGTAAGTCTAGGAATGATGGAACAATATAGGTAAGTGGGAGTGGTCAAATGTGTAAGGTTCAAGTATGATTTGCATTAGAGTCGCACCACGAATTATGAAGATTCGACCCAAAAGTTTCGCGGTGCGACTTTATTTTGTGACTTTCAAGTATGGACCTTTTTGACCAAGAGTGCGCCGTTTTTCCAATTGCCTATGCCAACATAGGCAATAGGCTAGGCGCCACCTATACCTACATAGGAAATGGGCAAGGCACCGCCTACTCCATTGCCTATGCGCACTGCCTCACATAGGTGATGGGAAAGGCGCCGCCTATGCCAACATTGGCAATGGGAAAGGCGCTGTCTATGCCATTACCTATGCTCACTGCCTCACATAGGCGATGGGCAAGGTGCCGCCTATGCCAACATAGGCAACGCTATAGGCGCCGCCTACTTATGCTTAGGCAATGCTATAGGCTCCGCCTACTTATGCCTTTTTGCCCAATAACCCGTTTGTGAATGGACCAACCCGACCCATGGCTCATCCTTTAAACATATTCTCTACTCTTAAATCCCACTCCACTCTTCTTTTACCTAAGCTCCTCCCAACCCCTCCTCTCTCAAAACCCTTCTCTTTGCTCTACTAATCTTACAAGCTCCTCACCACTTTCAAAACCCAAGAACATCGACTCACTTTCTTCAATCCTTCATCTTCAAGGTAAGTGTTCTTTTATTAATCCTTAGGTGTTTTGAATTTATGATGTAGTTATTAATTGATCACTTGAGGATTATGAATTAAATTTTTGCCATGGCTATGTTGGGAAAGTGATGGTGTTTTGTATATCTTGATATGGTTGAAAGTGTAGGGTATGATTTTGATAAAAAAAAGTGTTTCATTGAAATAGAAATGGGGAAATTGAAGTGATTGAATTGTATTGTGACTAACGTGGTGCACCATGTCAAAGTGTATGTCGGTGAAGTCTGAGTACCCGATAATAACACAAAATTAGTTGATACTAACAAATTAAGTGTGGGGTGGTAACTTCACCACCCACATATTAATTATAGTTAGTTTCATTATGTGTGGATGACATGGATGACAGGATGAATACAGGAAAAATGGCTCCAATGATGATCTCCATGCAGGTGGCATGACTCCTAATGTGGATGAGAAGTACTACTATCCAGGTTCTTTCTCTTGTTATTTACACTGGGGACAGTGCAGAGCTTAAGTGTGGGGTGGCTGGTTACTTTGCTACTTGTTTCGTAAGAAAATAGGACCTTCTCCTTAGTATACTTGTGGATAGGATTAGTTATTTTGTTCATTTTGTTAGTTATTTAGTCATAATTAGGTGTTTTTCTTGATGATGGATGGATGACGACCGTCTTAAGAGAAATGTAGTCGTTCAATTACATGTAACTGCTCTTGTGGATCATATGACATTATAACCTAAGTATATGATGGATCATTACGTTTGAAACACCTAGGCTCTAGTTGTGACTCTTGTTGTGATTGTTGGTTTTAATTGAATTCATGTAATTGTTCGGTCGAGAATCTATAATGCTCCTAATTGAGTTGACCATGTGCCATGAGTGTGTAAGACTGTTGTATATTCCTTATTATAACTGATGCTAGAACTTTCCTGGTGTGTATGCAAAGCGAAATAAAGATTGTGAGTTTAGGAGATGTTTTAGGCATTTCTTTGATAGTCATTGTTCATACCTTGTTTTGACCTACCTTTGTACATTATCTTAGATAGCCCCGTTGAGCCTTTAGCTTGTTCTTTTTTTAGCCTCATATGTAGCCTAATCCGTTCATTAATAGACCGTAATTTGATCCAAAAATCTCCTAAGCGCTTTAATGTAAAATCAATGTGAGTTAAGAGTTTGAGAATAAGAGGAAAAAGGTGAAATTGATGCCCCAAAGTCTAGTTATTGGCGTGAGTAATTGATGTGGTTGGGAGTAGCTAAAATTGTTGAAAAAGTTCAAAATTTTATCCCGGACATGTTACAATGAACCTGTTTTGGCCCTGGTCCTTCTTGGACATTGTGCACCTCAACTAAGGCAAAGTTCTTAAGTTGAGGGTGGCTTGTATAGGGGTGCGTAACGTGAAAAGGGTGCAAATAAAAAAAAGAAAAAAAAGGAAATACTTGAAATGGTTGCATACTCCCACCATAGTGTTATTAATTAAGCTTAATGAGTTGGGGTGAAAAGCAAATCCGTGAAGATAGAAGAAGTGGAAATTGGTTGTTTGAGATTGATCTTAATTGCATAATGTAGTGTATTAAAGCGCTTAGGGAAGATAGTCACTATTTCTGGCCAAAATAGTTCCTACCCATCCTTTAGCCTGCATTACAACCCGTAAAAGACCTATTTGATCCTAATTTTAGCATTCTAATATTAGTGGAGTATTTCACTAAGGAAAAGCATATGGTCATCAGTTGTAATTTGATAATTCTTTGTGAGAGTGAACACAACTTGATTCTTGTGCCCATTTTGTTAGAAATTGCATAATTGTGAGTGATTATGGGTAACTCTCTTGTTGTGAGGGCACATGGTTGATGAAGGTTGGGTAATTTATATGATTTTCTTGAATGATATGCATGAAATTTCCAAATTAATGAGTCTATTCTTGAGGGTAGGTTGTATCTAGGAATGATTCCTGAAGCTACTTCTTGTTCAGAATTGTTGTGTGAGCCTATTTGAGCATCTTTTCTTCCTTTGTGGGTGTTAAGACTTGTGTAGTATGCATAAATAGATATGTTGTTCGAGGACGAACAAAGCTTTAAGTGTGGGGTGGTGATGTTGGGCGTATTTATACGTCTAAGCACCATAACTTACCCATGTTTTAGCTAAGTTTTGAGGATAAAATACATAATTCTTGCACTTTGTCTATTTTTAGTTAAGTGAGCGGACCTATGTGATTAGCATGCTTTTCAGGTACTAATGAGGAAGATTACGACACTTTGGGGACCTGTGGATAGCAAAGGAAACTTCACATAAAAGGAAAGCAACTTTTGGACTGAATGTGATATATGGGAACTTTTTCCCGGGAAAACTCAATATTTTTAAATAGTTAAGGATGCAGTGGCAATTTATTAGAGAAGGATGTTATTAAAAGCCTTATGGCTGAATTTTTAGGGAGAATTGACATTCTGTATTTTTTTGAAAACAAGAGAAAGCGGCTTAGCTTGAGGAGAGAGAGACAGAGAGAAACGTTTTTCTTTCTTATTTTCGCTATTCATCTTCTCCACCAAGATCGTTCTAAGTTTTGGTATGATGAATATTTCTATTGTGATTTCCGTTTTATTCATGAGTAGCTAAGTTTATTTGTTAGGGTTATGGAAACCTTGTAGTATACCCTCTATTACTATGGGTTTTTGAATTTATGATGTGTTATTCCACTTATATCATTACTCTCTTTGTTATGATTGAATTCTCGTGGTTGCAAACATAGGGAATGTACCATTATAGCAATAACTTGTTCGATAGAAAAGTTACTGTTTGGAAAAGAGAGTGCGACAAGAAAATAGGATTTCCAACCTCTATTTTACACGTTAATGCCTTAGCAGGATTAACTACTTGGAGAGTTCGTATGATTGGTTGTACACTTTGGATTCGAGAGAACTAAGGTGAATAAATCCTTGATGGTTGAGAAACATTTGGATTTAGAATTAGAATACATCTCTCTATAAGTGCATGCATGTATAAATCCTTATTTCTCATAGTTAATAGAGAAGTAGAAGCTACAAGGTGGACATAACCCTAACTTATCATTCTCTGTGATCAAATATTATTACACATATCATCTCATTGTTACACCGATAATATTATTGTGCATTTAAACTGAAACCCCCCTTTACTTTGGAACCTTCGATCAACAGTCTAATAATAATCACAATACTTAGTGATCATAGTATTCCCTGTGGAATTCGACACCCAACCCAGTTGGGTTCTATATTTGACAGCGACCGCTTGCACTTTCTAACGAGAGTTGTAATTTGGGCGTATCATTTGTCCACCCTAATGGCCACCATAAATTAAACCGGCCACACTGGGACGATCCCCATCTTCCCTGGCACACCCCCATCAATTTTTCGCCTATACCACACCCGGACCCCGATCCCACACTCAAAACCATGGGTTATAGCACACCGATTTTGCTCGAAAATGCCTCATTCTCGCTGTTTCACCCGTTTGTCCACCTAAATGGCCACGATAATTTAAACGGACCACACCGAGATGATCTGCAACCTTCCTGGCATGCCCGCATCGATTTTTGGACCACACCACACTCGGGCCCCAGGAACACCCCTAAAACCGCGGGCTATAGCCCACCTATTTATCCTGAAAATGCCCCATTTGTGTCGTTTTGCCCGTTTGTCCACCTAAATGGCCACGATAAATTAAATGGACCATACTAGGATGATTACCAACCTTACTGGCATGCCCCCATCGATTTTTGGCCCACACCATGCCCGGACCCCGGGCCGACCCCCGAAACCGTGGGCTATAGAACACCGATTTGGCCCAAAAATGCCCCGTTCGTGCTGTTTCGCCCGTTTGTCCACCCAAATGGCCACGATAAATTAAAAAAACCATACTGGGATGATCCCCAATCTCCCTGGCACGCCCCCATATGTTGTTGACCCACACCACGCCCAGACCCGATCCCACCCCTAAAACCGTGGGCTAAAGCACACCGATTTGGTCCGAAAATGCACCATTCACGTTGTTTTGCCCATTTGTCCGCCCAAATGTCCACGAAAATTAAACGGACCATACTAGGATGATCCCCAACCTACCTGGCATGCCCTCATTGATTTTCGTCCCACACCACGCCCGAACCCCAGCCCACCCACGAAACAGTGGGCTATAGCACACCGATTAGGCCCGAAAACTAACCGTTCGCGTCGTTTTGCCCGTTTATCCCCCAAAATGGCCACGATAAATTAAACGAACCATAGTAGGATAATCCCCAATATCCCTGGCATGCCCCTGTCAATTTTCGGTCCACACCATGCCTGGACCTCGGGCCCACTCCCAGAACCGTGGGCTATAGCAAACTGATTTAGCCCAAAAATGCCCCATTCGCACCGGTTCGCCCGTTTGTCCACCCAAATGGCCACGATAAATAAAATGGACCACACTGGGATGATCCCCAACCTCTATGGCATGCCCCTATCAATTGTCGACCCACACCACGCCTGGACCCCAGGCTTACCCTCGAAACCGTAGGCTATAGCACACTGATTAGGCCCAAAAATGCCCCGTTCGCACCGTTTCACCCGTTTGTCCACCCAAATAGCCACGATAAATTAAACGGACCATACTGGGACAATCTCCAACCTCCCTGGCATGCCCCCATTACTTTTCAAACCACACCATGCCAGAACCGGGACCACCCCCAAAGCCGTGGGCTAAAGCACACCGATTTGGCCCAAAAATGTACCGTTTGTGTCGTTTCGCCCGTTTATCCACCCAAATGGCCACGATAAATTAATCGGACCATACTAGAACGATCCCAACCTCCCTGGCATGCCCCCATTGATTTTCGGCCCACACCATGCCTGGACCTCGAGCCCACCCCCAAAACCGTGGGCTATAGCACACTGATTTGGCCCAAAAATGCCCCGTTCGCGCCATTTTGCTCGTTTGTCCACCCAAATGGCCACGATAAATTAAACAGACGACACTGGGATGATCCCCAACCTCCCTGGCATGCCCTCATCAAATTTTGGCCTATACCACGCCCGGACCCCGGGCCCACCCCTAAAATCGGGGGTTATAGCACACCGATTTGGCCCAAAAAAGCCCCGTTCGTGCCGTTTTGCCCGTTTGTCCACCCTAATAGCTACCATAAATTAAACAGGCCACACAGGGACGTTCCTCAACCCCCTTGGCATTTCCTCGTTAATTTATGGCCCATAACAAGCTCGGACCCCGAGCCCACCCCCAAAACCGTGGGCTATAGCACACCTATTTGGCCTAAAAATTCCCCATTCGCGCTTTTTCTCCCGTTTGTCCACCCAAATGGGTACAATAATTTAAACAGACCACACCGGGATAATTTCCAACCTCCCTGGCACGCCACCATTGATTTTCAGCCCACACCACTCCCAGACCCAAGGCCCACCCCCAAAATCGTGGGCTATAGCACACCAATTTGGCCTGAAAATGCCCCATTTGCGCCGTTTCACCCATTTGTCCACCCAAATGGCCACGAAAAATTAAACCGACCACACAGGGATGATCCCCAACCTCCCTGGCACATCTCCATTGATTTTTGGACCATACCACAACCCAGACAATGGGCCCACCCCCAAAACTGTGGGCTATAGCACACTTCTTTGGCCGAAAATGCCCCGTTAGCGCCGTTTTGCCCGTTTATCCACCCAAATAGAAACAATAAATTAAACGGAACACACTGGCATGATCCCCAACCTCCTTAGTATGCCCCCGTCGATTTTTGGAGCATACCATGGCCGAACTCTGGGCCCACCCCCAAAACCGTGGGCTAAAGACACCGATTTGGCCTAAAAATGCACCGTTCGCGCCGTTTCGCCAGTTTGTTCACCCAAATGGCCACGATAAATTAAATAGACCATAATGGGATAATCCCAACCTCCCTGGAACGCCCCCATAAATTTTTGGCCCACACTACGAATGAACCCCGGGCCCACCCCTTAAACCATGTGCTATAGCACACCGATTTAGCCCGAAAATACCCCGTTCATGCCGTTTCGCCCGTTTGTCCATCCTAATGGCCATGATAAATTAAATGGATGATACTTGGATGATCCCAAACCTCCCTGGTATGCACCCATCGATTTTCGGCCGATACCACGCCCAGACCCCGTGCCTACACCCAAAACCATGGGCTATAGCACACCGATTTGGACAGAAAATGCCATGTTTGCACTGTTTTGCCGGTTTGTCCACCCAAATGGACACGATAATTTAAACGGACCACAGTGAGATGATCCCCAACCTCCCTGGCATGCCCCCATCGATTTTCAGCCCACACCACGCCTAGACCCCAAGCCCACCCCCAAAACCGTGGGCAATAGCACACCGATTTGGCCCAAAAATGACCCATTTGTATCGTTTCACCCGTTTGTCCACCAAACTGGCCACAAAAAATTAAACGGACCACACTGGGATAATCCCCAACCTCCCTGGCATACCCCCATCGAAATTTGGCCCACACCACGATCGGATCCCGAGCCCACCCCTAAACTGTGGGCTATAGAACACTGATTTGGCTCGAAAATGCCCCGTTCGCACCGTTTCTCCTGTTTGTCCACCCAAATAGCCACGATAAATTAAACGGTCCACATAGGGACGTTCCCCAACCTCCTTGGCACGCCCCCATCAATTTTTGGCACACACCACGCCCAGACTCCGAGCCCACCCCCAAAACCATAGGGTATAGCACACCGATTTAGCCTGAAAATGCCTCATTTACGCCGTTTTGCTCGTTTGTCCACCCAAATAGACACGATATATTAAACGGACCATACTGGGATGATCCCCAACCTCCCTGGCACGCCCCCATCGATTTTCAGCCCACACCATGCCCGAACCCCGTTCCCACCCCCGAAATCATGGGTGATAGCACACTGATTTGGTCTGAAAATGCCCCGTTCGCGCCGTTTTGCCCGTTTGTCCACCCAAATTTCCACGATAAATTAAATGGACCATACTGGGATAATTCCCACCTCCATGGCAAGCCCCAACGATTTTTGGCCCAAACCACGTCCAGACCCGATCCCACCCCCAAAACCGTGGGCTAAAGCACACCAATTTGGCCCAAAATAGCACCATTCATGTCGTTTTGCCCGTTTATCCACCCAAATGTCCACGATAAATTAAACGGACCATACAAGGATGATCCCCAACCTATCGGGCATGCCCCTATCAATTTTTGGCCCACACCATTGATAACGCTCAAACTACAGCTCTCGTAAGAGTGTAAGCGGTCGTTGTCAAATATAGAACCCAACTGGGTTGGGTGTCGAATTCCACAGGGAATACTTGGTCACTAAGTATGCAACGATTAGTAAACTGTTGATTGAAAATTCTATGAAAAAGGGGGGATTTAATTGTAGCGTGAGTTAAGAGTATCAAAGTAACAAAGAAAAACGGAATGTTTTGTAGGTTTTAATCAATGAGAATTGTAAGTTAGGGTTATGTCCACCTTATGAGTTTTACGTATCTATTGGCTATGAGTTATGCGGAATTCAGACATGCATGCGCTTATAGAGATTCGTATTCTATGGTAAATCCTAGTGTCTTTCGACCATCAAGGATTATATCAATTTAACTCTTTCGAGCTTAAAGCCTATACTAATGGTACGAATTCTCCAAGAGGTTAATCCAGTTACGGTACTAACTTTTAAACAGGGGTTGGTATCCCTATTTCCTTGTCATTCTCTCTTTTCCAGACATGTAACTTTTCTTTCGAACAAGTTAATGCTATACTGGCGTATTCTATATATTTGCAACCACAAGAATTCAATTAAGATGAAGAGAGTAATGATATAAGCAGCATATGTATCAAGAATTCACAAACTCATAGCAATAGATATTATCTCATAAGGCTTCCATAACCCTAACAGAGAAGTTTAGCTACTCATGAGCGCAACGGAGATCACAATAAACATCATCATCATATCAAAACTAGAATGATCTCACGTTGGAGAGGAGTGTGGCGTCACAACAAGGTTGACGTTTTTCCTCTTGGTGTTTCCCACGAGTTAGCATTTTTCTCTGTTAACAATTGTAACGTGAATTAGGAGCGGAAGTTGAATGAAAAAGAATTGAATTAATGAATGAGTCGATAATAAAAGCTTGCTGAAAAATTCAGCAAATAGGGTTTTTATAACATCCTTGTCCTAGTCCTACTGAAATAGGGTTTTTATCCTTGTCCTAGTCCTACTGGGTTATTGCATACTTGTCCTAATCCTACTAAGTTACTGTTGATCCCCCAAGTCTTTAGAAATGCTATTTTTGCCCGGGACAAGTTCTCCATGCATCACTTTCAGTCCACAAGCTTCCAGAAGCTGCCTTCCTTCTTTCGTGAAGTTTCCTTTGGCGTCCAACAGTCCATAAAATGCTGAAATCTTCATAATAAATACCTGAAATCTTGCTAATCACGTTGGTTAGCTCACTTACAGGAAAATGGACTAAAAGTGCAGGAATTATATATTTTGTCCTCAATACTTAGCTAAAATATGGGTACATTAAGGTGCTTTTGGCGTATAAATACGCCTATCATCAACACCCCACACTTAAAGCTTTGTTCGTCCTCGAATAATATATCATGTCCATATAAACATCTACTTAGGGTTTCACAGTAACAGCACAAAATATTCATCAAGACAGGCACAACAATTATTAACAAAGAGTAGTTTTCTAATCACTTCTAGAAACAATTCAACCTCCAACATAGACTCGTGATGATGGTTAATTCGTATTCAAAAGTTAAGGCACAAAGAATCATACAAGACTACCCAAAACTCATCAACCATGTGTGTCTCACATAAGATATTACCCATAATCACTCACAAGTATTGCATTTTTCAGAACATGGGTATAAGCTTCTCCCTGCTCTCACTCTCAAAAAGAATTCATATGTTGCAACTGATGACCATAGGCTTGCCCTTAGTGTAATGCTCTACTAAAATTAGAATGTTAATCTTAGGATCAAATAGGTCTTTACAGGTTGTAATGTAGGCTAAGGGACGGGTAGGACTATTTTGGCCAGAAATAGTGACTAAGTTCCCTAAGCGCTTTAATACATCACATTATGCCATTTACACTTTCTTTCAAACGACCTTTCTACTTTCTTTTAATATACCACCCCTTGTCACCTCTTTTGTTATTCAATTTTAAATAGAATCAACTTTGTATTTTTATTTTTCATTTTTTTTTATAACACACCTCTATAATAGTCATTCTTTTTCATAACAAATTCAAGTACCAATTCACTTTAAGGCATCACTCTCACCCAATTTCCTTTTATTTTGTCACATGACTTTACAATTTAAAGCGCTTAGGAATTTGGATCAAATTATGGTCTTAAAAAATGGATTAGGCTACATATGAGGTTGTCAAAGAAAATAGCTAAAGTCTCAAAGGGGGTAAACTAGGATAATGTCCACGGGTAGGTAAAAAGAAGGTAAACAATCACAGGTTGTCAAAGAAATGCCTAAATCATCTCCTAAACTCACACTCTTTATTTCTCTTTACACACACACCGGGCAAGTTCTAGCATCAGCCACAAACATAGAATATACTATCATCTCACACACACAAGGCACATGGTTGACTTTATTAGGAGCAGTATAGACTCTTGACCCAACAGATGAAGGAATTAACCGACACATTTATCACATACTGAGTCACATTTAGAGCCTAAATGTCTCAATAGTAATGATTTTATCATAGACTCTTGTCATGAAAAAAATTTCTAAAATTTAACTACTAATAAACAAAACAAACAAACATAAATAAATGCAAATGCAGATAAAGAAGTATAGCATACAAATACCAGCACCCCACACTTAGACGGGACACACTGCCCTCAGTGGAAAATAAATAAGAAGAACCTGGTTAGTCGGACTCCTCCTCTATGTATGGGGTCATACCCCCTGCATCGGAATCATCATAAGAGTCGTCGTCATCAGAGTTCTCCTCCACGTCGGAGTCTGGCATTCGTCGATCATCATCGGTTGGCATGTCGTAATCAAGAGGTTCCTCAAAGTATACACCTACTCCACACATAGCCCTTGTATGCTCATTCATTGGGTAGTCATAATCCAATTATTGGAGCTCTGCAGAAGTTGGAACACAACCCCCTCTCATCGTGGTAAACCTCGTCATGCCATATAAATGGTGGAAGAAGCTTTCGTCACGAACATGTCTTTCTGCAGTGGTTAGATTGACGCCATGCATGGATTCAACATCTTTAACCTTTGTGAGGTCAACCTTCTTCGGGTTGTGTGGAAGCTTATGATCTGCAGGTTCCTCTTCGATATCTTCCTTCCTCAATATTGCAGTCAACAGATTGCCAAAGCTGAAGTGGGACCTCTTGTGCAGCCTGGCCTTACGCATTGAAGATCGAATAATTGCCCCAATGTTGATGGGGATGTTCGTCATCAAAGCGTACACCAAGCACACTCTATCACGTGTGATCTTTGTGTACTGTGACCCTGGAATCAGGCAAAAATTGACTATCCGCTACTATATCCGAGCTTCTCTATTCAAGGAGACATACAGAAAGATATTGTGCCGACCGGTATCCTTGTGACGACTCCACCATGCCATTGATCTTTTTCCGCATAGTGTGTGTATGATTGCCCTGTATGGAGGTCTGTGATAAAGCTCCTTGAGAGGTGATGGATCCACAGATGGAAGACCCAGAAAAGAGTTAAAGAACTCCGCATTTAGTTGCAGGACTTGGCCCCAAATCTTTACTTCACTCCCTGTAGTTTTTGGTGACCAGTTGGCATAAAATTCTCGAGTTAGATCGATATTGCAATCTCCCATATCTCAGAAGATGAAATCAAGATGTAACACCATTATCTTAGCCAAAATGCGGGGTTCTTTCTTTGCTAGGCTCTCCTTTTGTATCAACTCCACATGAACATATTTTTTTACTTTATTGTTCTTGTACCACTCCTTTCCTTCCTCCTCTAGGACCCATTTTATCCCGTACATGCGTCGAGGTATTTGCAGCGAGGAGGATTCAGCTTGCTCTTTTCTTCCCCTTTTCTGGCCTTTCTGTGAGGTAGATGCTTTTTCTTTTCCGGGTCGACTTTTTGGTGCCATTGTACCTGAGATTAAAATAATAGTCATGTTAGCTTCATCTCGGTAGATAAAATCGACAAACCAACAGTAGTGGCACTACCCCACACTTAATTTGTTGGCACAAACTTAATTAAGTGAAAGATGTCGATTACTCAGACTTCATCGCCCTACATTTAGGTGTTATGTTCCAACAATATATTCAGCGCAGTCATAATTTTCTTGTCATCTTCACTATCCTTTTTCAATTCTTTTTCATGTATTCTTAAATATGTTTTCATGTTTGGACTAATGCATCTCTTTGAACGAAACTACTACATTGATATCGTATCAATTTATGGCTTACAGCACCAATAGAAATAATCACAACATCTCATGTTTGCAGTTAACCATGATTTTCATCTCGATGGACAAGTCATTCAAACATACAAGCTTTCGAGTTACAAGATTTTGCAATTATCTTAACCATGTCGATTCCGCAAAAGTATGACAGTGTATCAAAATCAAATTTAGGTTGGAACCAAGTCTAGAACATCCTTACGTATTCTTTCACTCACTTAGTTGTATCACAACAAATCAACCATATTCAAATCACCAACACTACTTCAAGATTTAACAATTTCTTATAGGCGTAGTAGTGTAGTACTTTACGGAATATAAAAGAAGAGCAAAGAAGTACTTACTTGGTTGATGGCCTCGGAAGATGTTCTTGCAAAGTTAAAAGAGCAAAAGGAAAATTTTTGAGAGATTTTGGAGAGGTAGGCGGCGCTTAGGTTGAATTTGCAATAAATTTTTGTTCTAAGACTAAGGTTCTATTTATAGGACAAGCTTGGGTCGGGTTTTGATCCGTTTGGAATCGGATTAGGAGACCAAAAAGTGAGCATAGGCGGCGCCTATGCTATGGTATTGTTAGGCATAGGCGGCGCCTATGCCATGGCATTCTAGATTCAGAGACAAAAGGCTTTTGCATAGGCGGCGCCTATGCTATGGCATTGTTAGGCATAGGCGGCGCCTATGCCATGGCATTCTAGATTCAGAGACAAAAGCCTTTTGCATAGGCGGCGCCTATGCTATGGCATTGTTAGGCATAGGCGGCGCCTATGCCATGGCATTCTAGATTCAGAGAGCTTAGGCCATAGCATAGGCCTTGCCTTGTTCGTTGCCTAGATTTTCATAGGCAATGCCTAACTCATAGCCTTTTGCTTCTTCATTCCCAACTTACCACCTTCAACATGCAATACTTCCAAATCAAAATTTGAAACCAATCTCCTCCTTTACACCTCTTGCACCTACACTTATTCAAAAACAACAAAAATGATTAGAACGATGGGTTGCCTCCTACAAGGCGCCTTAGTTTTGGTCGTGGCTCGACTCTTCTTTTTGGAATTTTTTTTTAACAAAAACAAACTCTTAGTAAAACAATAAAAAAAATGAAAAAAATGGGTTGCCTCCCATCTAGCACTTGATTTATTGTCGCGGCACAACATAGTTACCTCGAGTACTTAGATTTCGTCGAGATAGATGGTGGCCATACATTTTATCGAGTCAAGAGGACCGATATATGGTTTTACTCGTTGGCCATTCACCTTAAAGACAACACCATTATTGTCTTCTAGCTCAATTACTCCAGACGAGTAGACTTGGCTAATTTTGTACGGACCAGACTATTTGGACCTTAACTTACCTGGGAATATCTTCAGTCTGGAATTGAAAAGAAGTACCATATCACCCTTTTGAAAGTTTCGTTGAAAAATCCGTTGATCATGATACTTTTTCATCCGCTCCTTGTAGAAGTCTGATATTTCATACGCATGTAGACGGAATTCATCCATCTCATTCAGCTGCTCCAATCTCATATTCATGGCATCATCCCAATTCAAATTCAGTCGCTTCAACTCCCATAATGCTTTATTCTCGAGCTCAATGGGCAAGTGACAAGCTTTCCCATAAACTAGTTGGTACGGGGACATGCCAATTGGCGTTTTGAATGCAGTCCTATAAGCCCATAGTGCATCGTCCAGCTTCCGAGGCCAATCCTTCCTATTTGCGTTTACAGTCTTAGCAAGGATCTGCTTGATCTCTCGATTAGAAACCTCTACCTGTCCACTAGTTTATGGGTGATAAGGCGTGGCTACCTTATGTTGCTTGACCCCATATTTCACCAACACGAATTTGAACATCTTGTTGCAAAAGTGTGATCCTCCATCGCTTATGATGGTACGTGGTACCCCAAAATGAGAGAAGATATTTCTCTTCAAGAATGCTACAACACGCTTTCCTTCATTATCGGCCAACGCTACTGCTTCGACCCATTTGGATACATAGTCGACAACAACAAGGATATATTTCATCCCAAACGAATTTATGAATGGGCCCATGAAATCAATACCCCACACATCAAACAGCTCTACTTCAAGAATTTTTGACATGGGCATCTCATGGTGCTTCGAAATCGTGCCTTGTCTCTGACATTGGTCACATCTTCTCATAAATTCGTAGGTATCTCTAAATATCGAAGGCTAATAATAGCCGCTTTGCAATACCTTCCTTGTTGTTCGACCACCTGCATGGTGTCCCCCAACTTGGGAAGCATGACTTTCTTCCAAGATACTCGGCACTTCCACATGAGATATGCATCGCCTGATAACACCATCCGCGCATCGTCGAAACAAATATGGCTTATCCCAGAAGTAGTGTTTTACATCATACATGGTAATTCTTCCACCATCGTGGCTAGGATCTCTTCATCGGGGAATGCATCATTAATCTCAAGATCGAGCTGCGCTGTGTGCTCATTCTCAATTCTAGATAGGTGATTAGCCACTTGGTTTTCGCAACCTCTTCTATCTTTTACCTCGAAATCAAATTCTTGCAGCAATAACACCCATCGAATTAGCCTCGGCTTTGCATCCTTCTTCGTCATTAGGTTTCTCAGGGCTGCATGATCGGTATGAACCACCATTTTAGTCCCCAACAGGTAAGCACGAAACTTTTCAAAAGCATAAACAACTGCTAGAAGCTCTTGTTCCGTGACAATATAGTTCTTCTGGGCTCCGTTCAAGACCTTGATCGCATAGTAGATTGGATGAAATAACTTTTCTCTTCTCTGGACAAGTACAACACCCAAATCTACTCCGCTTGCATCACACATAACTTCAAATGGTAGGGACCAATCAGGTGCTACAATGATAGGAGCTTCAATTAGCTTCCCTTTGAGGCATTTGAATGCCTTCAAGCAATCTTCACCGAAGTTTAACTTTGCATCCTTCTCCAAAAGTTTGCATAACGGACTAGCAATCTTGGAGAAATCTTTAATGAACCTTCGATAAAAACCTGCATGCCCGAGGAAACTACGAACTCCCTTTACAGAGATTGGAGGTGGTAGTTTCTCGATGACTTCAATTTTAGCTCGATCCACCTCAATTCCTCTTTCGGAAATTTTATGCCCAAGAACAATACCTTATTTAACCATAAAGTGGCATTTCTCCCAGTTTAGCACTAAGTTGAATTCAACACATCTCTGTAACGCCATACTTAGATTCGCCAAGCACTATTCAAATGACTCACCCACAACTGAAAAATCATCCATGAATACCTCCAAGGTGTCTTCAACCATATCAGAAAAAAAGGACATCATACAACGCTGAAAAGTGGCGGGTGCATTACATAGCCCAAATAGCATACGTTTGAAGAAAAACGTACCATATGGGCATGTAAACGTTGTCTTCTCTTGGTCTTCGGATGCAATACAGATCTGATTATAGCCGAAATAACCATCTAAGAAGCAAAACCATCCTTTCCCTGCCAATCGATCAAGCATTTGGTCCATGAATGGCATTGGGAAGTGATCCTTAAGCGTCCATGAATTCAGCTTCCGGTAGTCCATGCATACTCTCCACCCTGTGACAGGTCTGAGTGGAATTAGCTCATTCCTTTCGTTTGCAACTACCGTCATGCCCCTTTCTTGGGCACACACTGTACCGGACTCACCCATTTACTGTCAGAGATTGGATACACTACTCCTGCATCTAACCACTTAATAATTTCTTTCTTCACCACCTCTTGCTTAGGTGGATTCAAACATCAATGATGCTCAATAGTGGGTATGCAATTTTCTTCAAGCTGAATCTTGTGCATACATATCCCAGGCGGAATACCAATAATATCAGCGATGGTCCAACCGATGGCTCTCATGTATTTCCTTAGAACAACGATGAGAGCTGCAACTTGCTGCTCACCTAAGTCAGCCTCCACAATAACCGGGAGGGTGTTTCCACTTCCCAAGAATGCGTACTTTAGATGACTGGGCAGCTCCTTCAATTCGAACGTTGGTGGCTCTTCAATGGATGGTTTAGCTGGTGGTGTCGGTCGATTTTTTATATCAAGGTCCAGCTTCTTGGGAGCATGAGAATACGACCCTATTCCTCTTAGAGCACAAATAGTTTCATCATAATCTTCAGCATCCTCCCGCTCAACATTCATAAGTACAGCTGCCAATGGATCAACAAAAAGTTGTGTCTCTATAGATACTTCTTTCTCATCATTAAAATAAACATCAGCTACAGAGAACACATTCATATCTTTGGGCTGCTTCATTGATTTGCACACATCAAAGCGGACCACTTCGTTATTCATCCGAAATAAAAGCTCATTAGCTCTTAAATCAATAAGAACACTTCCTGTTGCAAGGAAAGGGCGCCCCAAGATTATGGGAACTTCAGAGTCCACCTCACAGTCCAGAATAACGAAGTCTGCCGGAAAGATGAATGAAGAAACCTTCACCAATACATCATATAAAATACCAAAAGGTCATTTTATCGACCTATCTGCCATCACGAGCCTCATATTGGTTGGAGTAGGATCACCCAACCCCAACTTTGTGTAAATAGATAGCGGCATCAAATTGATGCTGGCTCCTAAATCGCATAATGCCTTGGAAAAATTCAAAGATCCGACAGTGCAAGGAATAGTGAAGGCACCGGGGTCAGCCTTCTTCTGAACTAGTGATCTGGTAGCGATTGCACTGCAATGATGAACAGTATCCGTCAACTCATAACTTGCTGCCTGCTTCTTTGTCAAAAGATCCTTCATAAATTTTGCGTACCCAGGCATTTGTTCCAGTACCTCGACCTAAGGAACATTAATAGTTAGCTGCGTCGACATAGTCATAAACTTATTGAACCTGGTATCGTCAGCTTTTTTCTTCAATCTCTGAGGAAAAGGTGGTGGTGGAAGGGGAATAGTTTTCTCCACCACTTCCTTTTCATCTTGCTTCAGTTCGGCGATCTTTTCAGGCTGTGGACGTTGAGAGGTAACGTCACGAACAACCTCATCAGCTGCTTCGACATCTTTTGGTTCTGCAATGATCTCATTATCTTCTATATCATCAACCACCTGCTTGCCTTTGGCTGGATTTTCCAACACTTTACCACTTTGGGTGGTGATAGCCATACACAATCCATCATTCCTTGGATTTTGCACTGTGTCGCTAGGTAGTGTTCCAGCTTTTCTTTGATTTAATGCCACTGAAAGTTGACTCAACTGCTGCTCTAGTTGCTTTATTGCAATAGAATGCGAGTAAACCAATTGATTTATTGAAGACAAATCGTTCTTCACCTCATTCACTCCCGTATTAGTTGCCTCTACTCCCTTCAACAGCTTCGCCATCATATCTTCCATCGACATCTTCCCAGAGCCAGATGCCACAGCCTCACGGTTTCCAGGAGAAACATACAAACCACTCTTATCAGTCTTATTCTTCTAAACACCTTGATCGCGGTCCTTGTTTCTAGATTTATCATAATAGTTCCGACCTTGGTTTCCTTGGGCATTGCCTTGGAAACCCCCCTGATTATTCAAGTAGTTAGCTTCTTCCTCAGAATCAGATTCATCTCTTCCTTTTGACGCAACCGCTTTTACTTTTTCGGTCTTCCCTGATAATAAATGCTTGGTAAGAAGATCCATCTGTGTTTTCATGTGCGCCATATCTTGATCACGTTCCTCTTCTCTACGCCTCTGCTTAGCAGTCAAGACCATAGATACGGTAGAGCTTGCTACCTCAGAATCCCTGGTATGCCAAGCTCTACTCTTCTTTGTCATACGTTCTAGCATATCACTTGCCTCAAGAAAAGTAAGGTCCATGAATGACCCACCTGCAGCATTATCAACCACTGGCTTAGTCACTGAGTTCAAAGCCCTGTATAATATCTCCATCAAGTGGATGTTGGTCATCTGATGATTTGGGCACCGCATAAGCTTCTTCTTGAACCTCTCCCATGTTTCGTGGAGAGCTTCAGTTAGAAGCTGTTGGAAATTGCTGATCTCATCTCTCAACTGGGCTCTCTTGGATGGCGGAAAAAATCTTTCTAGGAAAGTGTCTTTCAATTGCCACCAATTTGTAATAGAATCAGGAGTTACCCCGTTCAGCCATAGAGTTGCCTCCCCAGACAGAGACAATGGAAATAAGCGCAGCCGAATTACATTCTGCCCAACTCCTGGATTGTCAAACGACTTGCATGTTGAAATAAAGTTGATCAGATGCATATTCGGATCATCGCCTGCGAGTCCACCAAATAACCCCTTGAGCTGCAATAACTGAATCATGGTGCTAGTGATATTGAACTTAGCTTCGGGTGACAAGGGTGGAGGAATAATAGCCCCTGTGGAACCAGCTCCATCCAGATCGTCTTCATCATCATCAAAAGGAATCTGCATAGCTCGGCATTCAGGTCTAAATCTAGCTTGACGATCTCTTCTGTTAGCAGGTGTTGCCACCTCAGCATCACGCCTAGGGTTTAGTAACTCATCATCACCTAGGTCCTCATCGTCAGAATTTATTGCTCGCCCAGGGTTATCAATATTTTATTGATACACTTGAGTGGCGGCCAAAGCAGCTAATCTATCCTGCTCCTCTTGAGCAGCCCTTCTTTCAATGTCACGTTGTGCCTCGGATGCCAATAAGTTGTAGTTCAGGGTTTATGGGTAATAATGGTTGTCCCGAACTTCGAGTATGGGGCATGCACTAAACAAAACCTGCAGAAAACAAAAACAACAACTAAAAGTAAAATACGAGAAATTTGACCAAAGGGTCTAGTAATTATCACAAACTTAGATGACAACTATATTCCCCGGCAACGGCACCAAAATTTGATAACGCTCAAACTACAGCTCTCGTAAGAGTGTAAACGGTCGTTGTCAAATATAGAACCCAACTGGGTTGGGTGTCGAATCCCACAGGGAATACTTAGTCACTAAGTATGCAACGATTAGTAGACTGTTGATCGAAAATTCTACGAAAAAGGGGGGATTTCATTGTAGCGTGAATTAAGAGTATCAAAGTAACAAAGAAAAACGGAATGTTTAGTAGGTTTTAATCAATGAGAATTGTAAGTTAGGGTTATGTCCACCTTATGAGTTTTACGTATCTATTGGCTATGAGTTATGCGGAATTCAGACATGCATGCGCTTATAGAGATTCGTATTCTATGGTAAATCCTAGTGTCTTTCGACCATCAAGGATTATATCAATTTAACTCTTTCGAGCTTAAAGCGTATACTAATGGTACGAATTCTCCAAGAGGTTAATCCAGTTACGGTACTAACTTTTAAACAGGGGTTGGTAGCCCTATTTCCTTGTCATTCTCTCTTTTCCAGACATGTAACTTTTCTTTCGAACAAGTTAATGCTATACTGGCGTATTCGATATGTTTGCAACCACAAGAATTCAATTAAGATGAAGAGAGTAATGATATAAGCAGCATACGTATCAAGAATCCACAAACTCATAGCAATAGATAGTATCTCATAAGGCTTCCATAACCCTAACAGAGAAATTTAGCTACTCATGAGCGCAACGGAGATCACAATAAACATCATCATCATATCAAAACTAGAATGATCTCACGTTGGAGAGGAGTGTGGCTTCACAACAAGGTTGACGTTTTTCCTCTTGGTGTTTCCCACGAGTTAGAGTTTTTCTCTATTAACAATTGTAACGTGAATTAGGAGCGGAAGTTGAATGAAAAAGAATTGAATTAATGAATGAGTCGATAATAAAAGCTTGCTGAAAAATTTGTGAAGTTTCCTTTGGCGTCCAACAGTCCATAAAATGCTGAAATATTCATCATAAATACCTGAAATCTTGCTAATCACGTTGGTTAGCTCACTTACAGGAAAATGGACTAAGAGTGCAGGAATTATATATTTTGTACTCAAAACATAGCTAAAATATGGGTACATTAAGGTGCTTTTGGCGTGTAAATACGCCTATCATCAACCATGCCCGAACCCTGGGCTTACCCCCAAAATAGTGGGTTATAGCACACTGATTTAGCCTAAAAATGCACCGTTCGCGCCATTTTGCCTGTTTGTCCACCCAAATGGCCACGATAAATTAAACGGACCAGACTAGGATGATCCCCAACCTCCCTGGCATGCCCCCATCGATTTCCAGCCTACACGGTGCCCAGACCCAGGCCCACCCCTAAAACCGTGTGTTAAAGCACACCGATTTGTCCCAAAAATGCCCTGTTCGCGTTGTTTTGCCCGTTTGTACACCAAAATAGCCACGATAAATTAAACGGACCACACTGGAATGATCCCCAACCTCCATGGCATGCCCCCGTCGATTTTCAGCCCACACCATGCCTGGACCTCGGGCCCACCCCCAGAACCGTGGGCTATAACACACTAATTTAGCCCAAAAATGCCCCGTTCACTCCGTTTCACCCGTTTGTCCACCCGTTGAACACGATAAATTAAATAGACCATACTAGGATGATCCCCAACTTCCCTGGCACGCCCCTGTCAAATTTCGGCCCACACCACGCCTGGACCCCGAGCCCACCCCTGAAACCGTGGGCAATAGCACACCATTTTGGCCAAAAAATGCCCCGTTCGCGCTGTTTTGCCTGTTTGTCCACCTTAATGGCCACTATAAATTAAACGGGACATACTGGAATGATTCTGAACCTCCTTTGCATGCCCCCATCAATTTTTGGCCCATACCATGCTCGGACCCCGAACCCATCCCCAAAATAGTGGGCTATAGCACACCGATTTGGCCCGAAAATGCCCTGTTCGCGCTGTTTCACCTGTTTGTCCACCCAAATAGCCATGATAATTTAAATGGACCATACCAAGATGATCCCCAACCTCTCTGGCACGCCCCCATCGATTTTTAGCCCACACCAAGCCCGCACCCCAGGCCCACCCTCGAAACTGTGGGCTATAGCACACTAATTTGGCCCTAAAATGCCCCATTTACGCCGTTTCGCCCGTTTGTCCACCCAAATGGCCACGAAAAATTAAACAGACCACACTAGGACGATCCCCAACCTCCCTGACATGCCTGCATCAATTTTCATCCCACACCACTCTCGGACCACAGGCCCACCCCTAAAACCGTGGGCTATAGCACACTGATTTGGCCCGAAAATACCCCGTTCAAGATGTTTCGCCCGTTTGTACACCCTAATATACATGATAAATTAAATGGACCACACTAGGATGATTCCCAACCTCCTTGGAATGCCCCCATCAATTTTTAGTGCACACTATGCTCGGACTCCGGGCCCACCCCCAAAACCGAGTGCTAAAGCACACCGATTTGGCCCAAAAATGCACCGTTCGCGCTGTTTCACCCGTTTATCCACCCAAATGGCCACGATAAATTAAACAGACCATACTGGGGTGATCCCCGAACTCCCTGGCACGCCCCCATTGATTTTTGGCCCACACCACACCCGGACCCCAGGCCCACCCCCAAAACCGTGGGCTATAGCACACCGATTAGGACAGAAAATGCCCTGTTTGTGCCATTTCGCCCGTTTGTCCACCCAAATGGCCACGAAATATTAAACGGACCACACTGGGATGATCCCCAACCTCCCTGGCCTGCCCCTATTGATTTTTGGCCCACACCACGCCCAGATCCTGGTCCCACCCCCAAAACCGTAGGCTAAAGCACACTGATTTGGCTCAAAAATGCCCAGTTTGTGCCGTTTTGCCGGTTTGTCCACCCAAATGGCCACGATAAATTAAACGGACCACACTAGGATGTTTCCCAACCTCTTTGGCACACCCCCATCGATTTTTGGCACAAACCACGCCCGAAATCCGAGCCCACCCCAGAATTCGAGCCTACCCCGGAAACCGTGGGCTATAGCACACCAATTAGGTCCGAAAATGCCTCATTCGTGCCATTTCGCACGTTTGTTCACCCAAATAGACACGATATATTAAACGGAACACACTGAGACGATCCCCAACCTTCCTGGCATGCCCTCATCAATTTTTAGCCCACACCACACTTGGACCCCGGGCCCACCCCTAAAACCGTGGGCTATAGCACATCGATTCAGCCCGAAAATGCCCTGTTCGCTCCGTTTTGCCCGTTTGTCTATACAAATGGCCACGCTAAATTAAACGGACCACACTGGGATCATCCCCAACCTCCCTGGCACGCCCCCGTCGATTTTCGGCCGACACCACGCCTGGACCCTGGGCACACCCCCGAAACAGTGGGCTATAACACACCAATTTGGCCTAAAAATGCCCCGTTCACATCGTTTCCCATGTTTGTCCACCCAAATGGCCACGATAAATTAAACGGACCACATTGGGATGATCCCCAACCTCCCTGGCATGACCTCATTAATTTTCGGCCCACGCCCGAAACCCGGGCTCACCCATGAAACCGTGGGCTATAGCACATCGATTTGGCCTGAAAATGCCCCGTTCGTGCCGTTTCGCCCGTTTGTCCACCCAAATGGCCAGAATAAATTAATCGGACCATATTGGGAAAATCTCCAACCTCCCTGGCACTCCCCCGTAGATTTTCGGCCAACACCACACCCGAACCCCGATTCCCACCCCAAAAATTGAGGGCAATAGCACATCGATTTGGCTCGAAAAATGCCCCGTTCACGCCGTTTCGCCAGTTTGTCCACCCAAATAGCTACGATAAATTAAACAGACCATACTGGGACGATCCCCAACCTCCATGGCACGCCTCCATTGATTTTTAGCCCACACCATGCTCGAACCCCGAGCCTACCCCCGAAACCATGGGCCATAGCACACCTATTTTCCTCAAAATTGCCCCGTTCGCATCGTTTTGCCAGTTTGTCCACTCAAATGGCCAAGATAAATTAAACAGACCATACTAGGATGATCCCTACCTCCCTGACATGCCCCTGTAGATTTTTGGCCCACACCACGCTCGTACGACGGGCCCAGCACTGAAACCGTGGGCTATAGCACACCGATTATGCTCGAAAACTCTCCGTTCGCGCCGTTATGCCTGTTTGTCCACCCAAATGGCCAGAAAAAAATAAACGAACCATACTGGGATGATCCCCAAACTCCCTAGCACGCCCCCATTGATTTTTGGCCCACACCACTCCCAGACCCCGGGCCCACCCCCAAAACCGTGGGCTATAGCACACCAATTTGGCCCAAAAATGCCTTATTTGCGCTGTTACGCCCGTTTGTCCACGCAAATGGCCACAAAAAATAAATGGACTACACTGGGATGATTCCCAAACTCCCTGGCACGCCCCCATCTATTTTTGGCCCACACCACGCCCAGACCCGATCCCACCCCTAAAACCGTGGGCTAAAGTACACCGATTTGGCCCAAAAATGCACCATTCGCGTCGTGTTGCCCGTTTGTCCACCCAAATGGCCACGATAAATTAAACGGACCATTCTAAGATAATCCCCAACCTCCCTGGCATGCCCCCATCGATTTTCGGCCAACACCACGCCCGAACCCCAACCCACCCCCGAAACCGTGGGCTATAGAACACCAATTAGGCCCGAAAACATCCCGTTCGCGTTGTTTCGCCCGTTTATCCCCCAAAATGGCCACGATAAATTAAACGGACCACAGTAGGACGATCCCAACATCCCTGGAATGCCTCCGTCAATTTTTGGTCCACAACATACCTGGACCTTGGGCCCACCCCCAGAACCGTGGGCTATAGCACACTGATTTAGCCCAAAAATGCCCCGTTCACGCCGGTTCGCCCGTTTGTCCACCCAAATGGACACGATAAATAAAATGGACCACATTGGGATGATCCCCAACCTCTCTGGCATGCCCCTATCAATTTTCGGCCCACACAACGCCTTGACCTCGGGCCCACCCCCGAAACCGTGGGCTATAACACACAGATTTGACCAGAAAATGCCCTATTTGCGCTATTTCACCCGTTTGTCCACCCAAATAGCCACTATAAATTAAACGGACCACACTGGGACGATCCCCAACCTCCCTGGCATGCCCCCATCGATTTTTGGCCCGCACCACTCCCGAACCCCCGGCCCACCCCCAAAACTGTGGGCTATATAGCACACTAATTTTACCCGAAAATGCCATGTTTTTGTCGTTTCACCCATTTGTCCACCCAAATAACCACGATAAATTAAACGAACCAATTAGGACAATCCCCAACCTCCCTGGCATGCCCCCGCCGATTTTTGACCCAATCCATGCCCGGACCCTCGTCCCACTCCCAAAATCGTAGGCTATAGCCCATCGATTTGGCCTGAAAACGCCCCGTTCATGCCGTTTCACCTGTTTGTCCACCCAAACATACATGATAAATTAAAAGGACCACACTGGGACGATCACCAACCTCCTTGGCACACCCTCATAGATTTTTGGCCCACACCACTCCGGGACCCCGGACCCACCCTCAAAATCCTCGGCTATAGCACACAGATTTGGCACGAAAATGCCTCATTCGTGCCGTTTTACCCGTTTGTCAATCCAAATGGCCACGATAAATTAAACGGACCAGACTGGGATGATCCCCAACCTCCCTGGCACGCCTCCGTTGATTTTTGGCCCACACCACGCCCGGACCCCGGGCCTACCCCCAAAACCGTGGGCTATAGCACATCGATTTGCCCTGAAAATGCCCCGTTACCGCCGTTTTGCCCATTTGTCAACCGAAATGGCCACGATAAATTAAACGGACCACACTAGGACGATCCCCAATCTCCCTGGCATGCCCTCATCAATGTTCAGCCCACACTATGCCCGGACTCGTGCCCACCCCCGAAACCATGGGCTATAGTACACCGATTTAGCCTGAAAATGCCCCGTTCCCACTGTTTCGCCCGTTTGTCCACACAAATGGCCACAATAAATTAAACGGAACATACTGGGATGATCCCCAGCCTCCCTGGCATTCCCCCGTCAATTTTAGACCTACATCACGCTTGGAACCTGGGCACACCCCCGAAATTGTGGGCTATAGCTCACTAATTTAGCCCAAAAATGCCCCGTTCGCGCCGTTTCTCCTGTTTGTCCACCCAAATGGCCACGATAAATTAAACGGACCATACTGGGACGATTCGCAACCTCCTTGGTATGCCCTCATTGATTTTTGGTGCACACCATGCCTGGACCCCAGGCCCACCCCTGAAACCTTGGGCTATAGCACACCGATTTGGCATGAAAATGCCCATTTCACCCGTTTGACCACCCAAATGGCCACGATAAATTAATCGGACCATATTAGGAAAATCTCCAACCTCCCTGGCAAGCCCCCGTCGATTTTTGGCCCACACCATGCCCGAACCCCAGCTCCCACCCCCAAAATCGAGGGAAATAGCACATCAATTTGGCTCGAAAATGCCCCGTTCGCACCGATTCGCCTGTTTGTCCACCCAAATGGCCACAATAAATTAAACTAACCATACTGGGATGATCCCAAACCTCCACGGCATGCCCCCATCAATTTTTGGCCTACACAATGCCCGGACCCCCAGCCTACCCCCGAAACCGTGAGCCATAGCACACCTATTTGGCCCGAAAATGCCCCGTTCACGTTGTTTTGCCCATTTGTCCACACAAATGGCCAAAATAAATTAAACGGACTACACTAGGATGATCCCCAACCTCCCTGACATGCCTCCGTAGATTTTCGTCCCATACCATGCCCGTACCCCGGGCCCAACCCTAAAATTGTGGGCTATAGCACACCGATTTAGCCCAAAAACTCCCCGTTCTAGCCGTTACGCACTTTTGTCCACCCAAATGACCAAAAAAAATTAAACGGACTATACTGGGATGATCTCCAACCTCCCTAGAATGCTCCCGTCGATTTTTGGCCCACACCACGCCCGGACCCCGGGCCCAACCCCAAAACCGTGGGTTATAGCACACCTATTTGGCTTGAAAATACCCCATTCGCGCTGTTTCAGACGTTTGTCCACCCAAATGACCACGATAAATTAAACAGGCCACTATGGGATGATCCCCAAGATCCCTGCTATGCCCCCGTCGATTTTCGGCCCACACCACGCCCTAACCCCAGGCCCACCCCCAAAATAGTGGGCTATAACACACTGATTTAGCCCAAAAATGCCTCGTTCACTCCGTTTCGCCCGTTTGTCCACCCTAATGGCCACCATAAAATAAACGGGCCACACTGGTACGATGCCCAAGTTACCTGGCACGCCCCCATCGATTTTCAGCCCATATCACGCCCGAACCTCGATCCCACCCCAAAAACCGTGGGATATAGCACACCGATTTAGCCTGAAAATGCCCCATTCGCGCTTTTTCACCCGTTTGTCCACTAAAATGGACATGATAATTTAAACCGACCACACCAGGATGATCCCAACCTCCTTGGCATACCCCCATCAATTTTTGGCCCACACCACGCCCGGGCCCCAGGTCCACCCCCAGAACCGTGGTCTATAGCACACCGATTTGGCCCAAAAATGCCTCATTTGCGCCGTTTCACCCGTTTGTCCACCCAAATGGCCAAAATAAATTAAACAGACAATACTGGGATGTTTACAAACCTCCCTGACATGCCCCCGTCAATTTTTGGCCCACACCACGCCCGAACCCCGGGCCCACCCCTGAAACCATAGGTTATAGCACACCGATTTGGCCTGAAAATGCCCGTTCATGCTTTTTCACCCGTTTGTCCACACAAATGGCTACGACAATTTAAACGGACCACACCGGGCTGATCCCCAACCTCTTTTACACACCCCCATCGATTTTTGGCCAACACCACGCTCGGGCCCCAGGCCCACCCCCAAAACCGTGGGCTATAGCATACAATTTAGCACAAAAATGCCCAATTTGCAATGTTTCGCCCGTTTGTCCACCCAAATGGCCACGATAAATTAAACAGACCACACTGGGATGTTTACCAACCTCCCTGGAACGCCTCCGCCTATTTTTGTCCCACACCACGCCTAGACCCCGGGCCCACCCCCAAACGAATGGTTTATAGCACACCGATTTGGCCTGAAAATGCCCCATTAGCGACAGTTCGCCCGTTTGTCCACCCAAATTGCCACGATAATTTAAATTGGCCACACTGGGACGATCCACAATCTCCCTGGCACACCCCCATTGATTTTCAGCCCACTCCACGCTAGGACCCCGGGCCCACCCCCAAACTGTGGCCCACACCACGCCCGTACCCCGGGCCCAACCCTAAAATCGTGGGCTATAGCACACCAATTTAGCCAGAAAATGCCCCGTTCGCGCCGTTTTACCCGTTTTTCCATCCAAATGGCCATGATAAATTAAACGGACCACACTGGGACGATCCCCAACCTCCATGACACTCCCCCATCGATTTTTGTCCCACACCACACCTAGAACCCGAGCCCACCCCTAAAACCGTGGTCTATAGCTCACCAATTTGACCTAAAAATGCCCTGTTCGCGCCGTTTCGCCCGTTTGTCCACCCAAATAGCCACGATAAATTAAGCGGACCACACTGGGATGATCCCCAACCTCTCTGGCATGACCCCGTTGATTTCAGCCCACACCACACCCAGAAACCGAGCCCATCCCTGAAATCGTGGGCTATAGCACACCGATTTGGCCCGAAAATGCCCCATTCACTCTGTTTTGCCCGTTTGTCCACTCAAACGGACACGATAAATTAAACGGACCACACTGGGATGATCCCCAACCATCCTGGCAGGACTCCATCTATTTTTGTGCCACACCACGCCCAGACCCGATCCAACCCCCAAAACCGTGGGCTAAAGCACACCGATTTGGCCCAAAAATGCACCATTTGTGTCGTTTCACCCGTTTGTCCACCAAAATGGCCCCGATAAATTAAAAGGACCATACTGGGATGATCCCCAACCTCCCTGAAATGCCCCCATCAAGTTTTGGCCCACCCCCAAAATTGTTGGCTATAGCACACCGATTTGGCCTAAAACGCCCCATTCACATCGTTTCGCCCGTTCATCTACCCAAATGGCCACGATAAATTAAACAAACCACAGTGGGATAATCCCAACATCCCTGGCATGCCCCAGTCAATTTTTGGCCTACACCATGCCTGGACCTCGGGCCCACACCCGAAACCGTGGGCTATAGCACACTTATTTGGCCTGAAAATATCCCGTTTGTGCCGTTTTACCCCTTTGTCCACCCAAATAGCCACGATAAATTAAACGTACCATACTGGAACGATCCCTAACCTCTTGGGCTTGCCCTTATCGATTTTCGTCCTACACCACGCCCGGACCTCGAGCCCACCCCAAAAACCGTGGGCTATAACACACTGATATGGCCTGAAAGTGCCTCGTTTGCGCTGTTTCGCCCGTTTGTCCACCCAAATGGCCATGATAAATTAAACGAACCATACTGGGATGATCCCCAACCTCCCTAGCACACCCCCATCAATTTTTATCCCACACCACGCGTAAGCCTGGGCCCACCCCCAAAATTGTGGGCTAAAGCACACCGATTTAGCTTAAAAACACACTGTTCGCGTCGTTTCACCCGTTTGTCCACCCAAATGGCCACGATAAATTAAATGGACCATATTGGGACGATCCCTAACCTCCCTGGCATGCCTCCATTGATTTTCGGCCCACACCACTCACAAACCCCTGGCCCACCCCCAAAACCGTGGGTTATAGCACACTGATTTGGCCTGAAAATGCCCCGTTCGCATTGTTTTACCCATTTGTCCACTAAAATAGCCACGATAAATTAAACGAACCACACTAAGATGATCCCCAACCTCCATGTCATGTCCCCGTTAATTTTCGGCCCATACCATGCCTGGACCTTGGGCCCACCCCTAGAACCGTGGGCTATAGCACACTGATTTTGCCCGAAAATGCCCCGTTCGCGCTGTTTTCCCCATTTGTACACCCAAATGGCCACGATAAATTAAACAGACCGCACTAGGACGATCCCCAACCTCCATGGCATTCCCCCGTCAAATTTCGACCCACACCACGCCGAGACCCAGAGCCCACCCCTGAAACCGTGGGTTATAGCACACCAATTTAACCAAAAAATGCCCCGTTCGGACCGTTTCGCCTACTTATCCACCCTAATGGCCACCATAAATTAAACGGGCTATACTGGGATGATTCCCAACCTCCCTGGCACGCCCCCATTAATTTTTAGCCATACCACGCCTGGACCTCGGGCCCACCCCTAAAACTGTGGGTTATAGCACATCGATTTAGCCCAAAAATACCCTGTTCGCGCCATTTTTCCCATTTGACCATCAAATGGCCAAGATAAATTAAATGGACCAACTGGGACGATCCCCAACCTCCCTGACACGCCCCTATCTATTTTTGGCCCATACCACGCCCGGACCCCGGGCCCACCCCTAAAACCGTGGGCTATAGCTCATCAATTTAGCCCGAAAATGCCCCATTCGCGTCGTTTCGCCTGTTTGTTCTCCCAAATAGCCACAATAAATTAAACGGTCCACACTGGTACGATCCCCAACCTTCTTGCCACACCCCCATCGATTTTAGACCCACACCACGCCCGAAACCCGAGCCCAGCCTCGAAACTATGGGCTAGAGTACACTGATTTGGCCTGAAAATTCCCTGTTCGCGCCGTTTCACCCATTTGTCCACCCAAATGGCCACGATAAATTAAACGGACCACACTGGGACGATCCTCAACCTCCCTGGAAAGTCCCCATCAATTTTTGGCCCACCCACGCTCGAACTTTGGGCCCACTCCCCAAACCGTGGGCTATAGCACACTAATTTGTCCCGAAAATACCCCGCTCGCGCTGTTTCACCAATTCGTCCACCCAAATGGCAACGATAAATTAAACGGACCACAATGGGACGATCCCAACCTCCTTGGCATACCCCCGTCGATCTTCAGCCCACATCACGCCCGAACCCTGGGCTCTACCCAAAACCGTGTGCTATAGCACACCTCTTTGGCCCAAAAATGCCCCGTTCACGCCTTTTGACCCGTTTGTCCACCCAAATGGCCATGATAAATTAAACAGATCACACTGGGATGATCCCCAACCTCCCTGACAGACCCCCAATGATTTTTGGCGCACACCACGTCTGGACCCCGAGCCCACCCCCTAAACCGTGGGCTATAGCACACTAATTTGGCCCGAAAATGCCTTGTTTGTGCCGTTTCACCCGTTTGTCCACCCAAAGGGCAACGATAAATTAAAAAGACCACACTGGGATGATCCTCAACCTCCCTGGCATGCCCCCGTCGATCTACAACCCACATCACGCCCGAACCCTGGGCCCACCCCCAAAACCGTGGGCTATAGCACACCTCTTTAGCCTAAAAATGCCACGTTCACCCCTTTTTACCCGTTTGTCCACCCAAATAGCAATGATAAATTAAACGGATCACACTGGGACGATCCCCTGCCTCCCTGGCATGCCCCCATTGATTTTTGGCGCACACTTTGCCCATACCCTGAGCCCACCTCTAAAATCGTGGCTATATCACACCGATTTAGCCCAAAAATGCCCCATTCACCCCGTTTTGCCTGTTTGTCCACCCAAATGGCCACATTAATTAAACGGACTATACTGGGATGATCCCCAACCTCCTTGGAATGCCCCCATTGATTTTTAGCCCACACCACGCCCGGACCCCGGTCCCACCCCCGAAACCGTGGGTTATAGCACACCAATTTGGACCGAAAATGCCCCGTTCACACCGTTTTGCCCGTTTGTCCACCCAAATGGCCACGATAAATTAAAAAGACCGCACTGGGATGATCCCCAACCTGCCTGGCATGCCCCCATCGATTTTTTGCCCACACCATGCCCGGACCCCGGGCCCACCCCCAAAACTGTGGGCTATAGCACACTGATTTGGCCCGAAAATGCTCAGTTCATGCTGTTTCGCCCGTTTGTCCACCCAAATCTCCACAGTAAATTAAACGGACCATACTGGGATGATCCCCAACCTCCCTTCCACGCGCCCATCGATTTTTGGCCCACACCACGCCCGGACCTCTGGCCCACCCCCAAAACCGTGGGCTATAGCACACCAATTAGGCCCGAAAATGCCCCATTCACGCCGTTTCGCCCATTTGTCCACCCAAAAATGCCCCAATCGCGTCGTTTCTTCCATTTGTCCACCCAAATGGCGATGATAAATTAAACGGGCCATACTGAGATGATCCTTAAACTCCCTGGCATGCCTCCGCTAATCATCGGCCCACATCACGTTGGGACCCTGGGCCCACCCCCAAAATCGTTGACTATAGCACACTGATTTGGCCCGAAAATGCCCCGTTCACGCCTTTTTGCCCATTTGTCCACCCAAATAGCCACGATAAAATAAACGGATCACACTGGGATGATCCCCAACCTCCCTGGAATGCCCCCATCTATTTTTGGCCCACACCATGCCCGATCCCGGGCCCACCTCCAAAACCATGGGCTATAGCACACCAATTTGTCCAAAAAATGCCCCGTTCGCATCGTTTTTGCCCGTTTGTCCACCCAAATGGCCACGATAAATTAAATGGACCACACTGGGATGATCCAAAACCTCCCTGGCATGCCTCCGTTGATTTTTGGCCCACATCACGCCTGGACCACGGGCCGACCCCCGAAACTGTGGGCTATAGCACACCGATTTGGCCCAAAACTGCCATGCTCACGTTGTTTTGCCTATTTGTCCACCCAAATGGCCATGATAAATTAAACAGACCAAACTGGGACGATCCATAACTTCCCTGGCACACCCCCATCGATTTTCGGCCCACACTACGCTTGGACCCCAGGCTCACCCCCAAAACCTTGGGCTATAGCACACTGATTTGGCCCGAAAATGCCCCGTTCACGCTGTTTTGCCTATTTGTCCACCCAAATGGCCTTGATTAATTAAACGGACCACACTGGGATGATCCCTAACCTCCCAGGCATGCCCCCGTCGATTTACAGCCCACACCTCGCCCGGACCCTTGGCCCACCCGTAAAATCGTGGGCTATAGCACACCGATTTGGCCATAAAATGCCCCATTCAAGCCTTTACACCCGTTTGTCCACCCAAATGGCCATGATAAATTAAACGGATCATAATAGGATGATCCCCAACCTCTCTGGCATACCCCGTTCGTGCCGTTTTGCCTGCTTTTCCATCCAAATGGCGACAATAAATTAAACGAACCACACTGGGATGTTCCCCAACATACATGGCATTCCCCCGTTGATCTTCGGCACACATCACGCCCGAACCCTGGGCCCACCCCTAAAACCGTGGGCTATAGCACACCTCTTTGGCCAAAAAATGCCTCGTTCATGCTTTTTCACCCGTTTGTCCACCCAAATAGCCACGATAAATTAAACGGATCACACTGCGACAATCCCAAACCTCCCTGGCCTGCCTCAGTTGATTTTTGGTGCACACCTCGCCCGTACCCTGAACCCACCCCCTAAATCATGGGATATATCACACCGATTTGGCTCTAAAATGCCCCATTCGCCCCGTTTCGCCAGTTTGTCCACCCAAATGGACACATTAATTAAACGTACCATACTGGGACAATCCCCAACCTCCCTGGAATGCCCCCATCAATTTTCGTCCCACACCACGCTCGGACCCCGATCCCACCCCTAAAATCGTGGGTTATAGCACACCGATTTAGTTCGAAAATGCCTCGTTCATGCCATTTTGCCCGTTTGTCCACCCAAATGGCCACGATAAATTAAACGGACCACACAAGGATGATCGCCAACCTGCCTGGCACGCCCTCATCAATTTTTGGCACACACCATGCCCGAACCCCGGGCCCACCCTAAAAATCGTGGGCTATAGCACATCGATTTAGCCCAAAAATGCCCCGTTCACGTTGTTTTGCCCGTTTGTCCACCCAAATGGCAACGGTAAATTAAACGGACCATACTGGGACGATCCCCAACCTTCCTAGCATGCCTCCATTGATTTTTGGCCCACACCACTCCCGAACCCCGGGCCCACCCCCTAAACCGTGGGCTATAGCACACCGATTAGGCCCGAAAATGCCCCATTTGCACCGTTTTGCCCGTTTGTCCACCCAAATAGCCACGATAAATTAAATGGACCACACTGGGATGATCCTCAACCTCCCTGGAACGTCCCCGTTAATTTTTGGCCCACCCACTCCCAAACCCTGGGCCCACCCCCAAAACTGTGGGCTATATAGTACACTGATTTGGCCCAAAAATGCCCTATTCGCGTCGTTTCGTCCGTTTGTCCACCCAAATGATGATGATAAATTAAACGGACCACGCTGAGACGATCCCCAACTTCCCTGGCATGCCTTCATCAATCTTCGGCCCACATCACGCCCGGACCCTGGGACCACCCCCAAACCCGTGGGCTATAGCACACTGATGTGGCCCAAAAATGCCCCGTTCACGCCTTTTGGCCTGTTTATCCACCCAAATGGCCACGATAAATAAACGGATCACACTGGGATGATCCCCAACCTTACTAGCATGCCCCCATCGATTTTAGGCCAACACCATGCCAGAACCCTTGGCCAACCTCCAAAACCTAAGGCTATAGCACACCAATTTACCCCAAAAATGCCCCGTTCGCGTTGTTTTTCCCGTTTGAACACCCAAATGGCCACGATAAATTAAACGGACCACATTAGGATGATCCAAGACTTCCCTGGCACGCCTCCGTCAATTTTTGGCCCACACCACGCCCAGACCACGGGCCTACCCCCAAAACTGTGGGCTATAGCACACCTATTTGGCCTGAAAATACCTCGTTCGTGCCATTTTGCCCGTTTGTCCACGCAAATAGCCGCGATAAATTAAATGGACCATACTGGGATGATTCCCAACCTCCCTGGCATGCCCCCGTCGATTTTTGGCCCCCACCATGCCTGGATCCTGGGCCCACCACCGAAACTGTGGGATATAGCACACCTATTTGGCTCGAAAGTGTCTCGTTCGCACCGTTTCGCCCGTTTGTCTACCCAAATGGCCACGATAATTTAAACAAACCACACTAGGATGATCCCCAACCTCCCTATCATGCCCCCATCGATTTTTGGAACACACCACGCCCGGGTCCCCGGTCCCACCCCCAAAATTGTGGGCTATAGCACACGGATTTGGCCAAAAAAAAACCGTTTGCGCCGTTTCGCCCGTCTATCCACCCAAATGGCCATGAAAAATTAAACGGACCATACTGAGATGATCCCCAACCTCTCTGGCATGCCCCCGTTGATTTTCATCCCACACCACGCTTGGACCCCCGGGCCCACCCCGAAACTCTAGGCTATAACACACCTATTTGGCCCAAAAATGCCCTGTTCGTGCCATTTCACCCATTTATCTACCCAAATGGCCACAATAAATTAAATGGACCACTTTGGGATGATCCCCAACTTGGCTGGCACGCCTCCATCGATTTTCGACCCACACCATGTCTGTACTCCGAGCCCACCTCCAAAACCGTGGTCTATAGCACACTGATTTGTCCCGAAAATGCCCCGTTCGCGTCGTTTTGCTTGTTTCTCCACCCAAATGGCCACGATAAATTAAACAGACCATACTGGGATGATCCCCAACCTCCCTGTCACGCCCCCGTTGATTTGCAGACCACACCACACCCGAACCCCGGGCCCACCCTCCAAAACCGTGGGCTATAGAACGTCGATTTGGCCTTAAAATGCCCTGTTCACGCCATTTCGCCCGTTTGTCCACCTAAATGGCCACGATAAATTAAACGGACAACACTGGGATGATTCTCAACCTCCCTAAAATGTCCCTGACAATTTTTGGCCAACCCACGCTCGGACCCCGTGCCCACCCCCAAAACTGTGGGCTATAGCAAACTGATTTGGCCCGAAAACACCCCGTTTGCGCTGTTCCACTGATTTGTCCACCCAAATGGTGAAGATAAATTAAACGGGCCACACTGGGACGATCCCAACCTTCCGGGCATGCCCCCATCGATCTTCACATCACGCGTGATCCCTGGGTCTTCCCCCGAAACCGTGAGCTATAGCCCACCTCTTTGGCCCGAAAATGCCCCGTTCACGCCTTTCACCCATTTGTACACCCAAATGGCAATGATAAATTAAACGGATCACACTGGGATAATCCCAAACCTCCCTAGCATGCCCCCATCAATTTTTGGCGCACAACACGCCCGAACCCCGGGCCCACCTCCTAAACCGTGGGCTATAGCACACCAATTTGGCCCGAAAATGCCCCATTCATGTCGTTTTGCCCGTTTGTCCACCCAAATGGCGATTATAAATTCAATGAACCATACTGGGACAATCCCCAACCTCCCTAGCATGCCCCCATTGATCTTCAGCCCACATCACGCCCGAACGCTGGGCCCACCCCTGAAACCGCTGGCTATAGCACACCTCTTTTGCCCGAAAAAGCCCCATTCACGCCTTTACACCCGTTTGTCCACCCAAATGGCCATGATAAATTAAAAGGATCATATTGGGACGATCCCAACCTCCCTGGCATTCCCCTGTCGATTTTTGGCGCACACCACGCACGGACCCTGGGCCCACCCCCTAAACCGTGGGGTATAGCACACCAATTTGGCCTGAAAATGCCCTGTACATGCCGTTTTGCCCGTTTGTCCACCCAAATGGTGACGATAAACTAAACGGACCACACTAGGATGATCCCCAACCTCCCTGGAATGTCCCCATCAATATTCAACCCACATCACACCCGAACCCTGGGCCCACCCCCAAAACCGTGGGCTATAGCACACCTCTTTGGCCCGAAAATGCCTCGTTCACGCCTTTTAATCCGTTTGTCCACCCAAATACCATGATAAATTAAACGGATCACACTGGGATGATCCCCAACCTCCCTGGCATGCCCCCGTCGATTTTTGGCGCACACCTCGCCCGTACCCTGAGCCCACCCCCAAAATCGTGGGCTATATCACATCGATTTGGCCCTTTAAAATGCCCCATTTCGCCCGTTTGTCCACCCAAATGGACACATTAATTAAACGGACCATACTAGGATGATCCCCAACCTTCCTGCCATGCCCCCGTCGATTTTTGGCCCACACCACGCCCGGACCCTTTTCCCACCCTCAAAATCATGGGTTATAGCATACCGGTTTGGCTCGAAAATGCCCCGTTCACGTCGTTTTGCCATTTGTCCACCCAAATGGCCACGATAAATTAAACGGACCACACTGGGATGATCCCAAACCTGCCTGGAACGCCCCCATCAATTTTTGGCCCACACCATGCTCGGACCCCGGGCCGACCCTCGAAACTGTGGGCTATAGCACACAGATTTGGCCCAAAAATGCCCTGTTCGCACCGTTTTGCCCGTTTGTCCACCCAAATGGCCACGGTAAATTAAACGGATAATTCTGGGACGATCCTCAACCTCTCTGGAATGCCCCCATTGATTTTCGGCCAACACCACGCCCGGACCTCGGGCCCACACCCAAAATTGTGGGCTATAGCACACCGATAAGGCCTGAAAATGCCCCATTCGTGCCATTTCACTCGCTTGTCCACCCAAATAGCCACGATAAATTAAATAGACCACACTGGGATGATCCACAACCTCCCTGGAACATCCCCATTAATTTTGGGCCCACCCACGCTCGGACCTCGGGCCCACCCCCAAAACTGTGGGCTATATAACACACTGATTTGGCCCAAAAATGCCCCATTTGCACCGTTTCATTCGTTTGTCCACCCAAATGGCGATGATAAAATTAAATAGACCACACTGAGTCGATCCCCAACCTCCTTGACATGCCTCCATCAATCTTTGGCCCACATCACTCTAAGATCCTGGGCCCAACCCCAAAACCATGGGCAATAGCACACCTCTTTAGCCCAAAAAAGCACTGTTCAAGCCTTTACACCCGTTCGTCCACCCAAATGGCCATGACAAATTAAACGGATCACACTGGGATGATCCCCAACCTCCCTGGCATGCCCCCGTTGATTTTTGGTGCACACCACGCCTGGACCCTGGGCCCACCCCCTGAACCGAGGGCTATAGCACACCAATTTGGCCCGAAAATACCCTATTCATGCTGTTTCTCCCATTTGTCCACCCAAATGGCGACGATAAACTAAACGGACCACACTGGGATGATACCCAACCTCCCTAGCATGCCCCCATCAATCTTCGGCCCACATCACGCCCGAACCATGGGCCCACCCCCAAAACTGTGGGCTATAGCACACCTCTTTAGCCCAAAAATGCCCCGTTCACGCCTTTTAATCAGTTTGTCTACCCAAATAGCCATGATAAATTAAACGGATCATACTGGGACGATCCCCAACCTCCCTGGCATACCCCCGTCTATTTTTGGAGCACACCTCGCTAGTACCCTGAGCCCACCACCAAAATCGCGGGCTATATCACACCGATTTGGCCCTTTAAAATGCCCCATTCGCCCCGTTTCACCAGTTTGTTCAACCAAATGGACACATTAATTAAATGGACCATACTGGGACGATAACCAACCTCCCTGGCACGCCCCCGTCAATTTTTAGCCCACACCACGCCCGCACCCTTGTCCCACCCCCAAAACCGTGGGTTATAGCACACCGGTTTGGCCCAAAAATGCCTCGTTCATGCCGTTTTGCCCGTTTGTCCACCCAAATGGCCACGATAAATTAAACGGACCACACTGGGATGATCCCAACCTGCCTGGTATGCCCCCATAAATTTTTGGCCCACACCATCCCCGACCCCGGGCCGACCCCAGAAACTGTGGGCTATAGCACACAGATTTGGCCCGAAAATGCCCCGTTCGCATTGTTTCGCCCGTTTGTCCACCCAAATGGCGACGGTAAATTAAACAGACAATTCTGAGATGATCCCCAACCTCTATGGAATGCCCCCATCGATTTTTCGCCTACACCACACCCGAACCCTGGGCCCACCCCCAAAACCGTGGGCTATAACACACCGATAAGGCACATAAATGCCCCATTTGTGCCATTTCACCCGCTTGTCCACCCAAATAGCCACGATAAATTAAACGGAACACACTGGGAAGATCCTCAACCTCCCTGGAACGTCCCCATCAATTTTTATCCCACCCACGCCCGGACCCCTGGCCCACCCCTAAAATCGTGGGTTATATAGCAAACTGATTTGGCCTAAAAATGCCCCATTTGCGCCGTTTTATCCGTTTGTCCACCCAAATGGCGATGATAAATTAAACGGACCACACTGAGACGATCCCCAACCTCCTTGTCATGCCTCCGTCAATCTTTGGCCCACATTACGCTAAGACCCTTGGCCCACCCCTAAAACCGTGGGTTATAGCACACCGATTTGGCCTGAAAATACCCCGTTCACGCCTTTTTGCCCGTTTGTCAACCCAAATGGCCACAATAGATTAAACAGATCACACAGGGATGATCCCCAACCTCCCTGGCATGCCCCCATCGATTTTCGGCCCACACCATGCCCGAACCCTTGGCCCACCTCCAAAACCATGGGCTATAGCACACCAATTTGCCCTAAAAGGCCCCATTCGCGTCATTTCGCCCGTTTGTCCACCCAAATAGCCACGATAAATTAAACGAACCATACTAGGCTGATCCACGACCTCCCTGGCACGCCCCCATCGATTTTTGGCCCACACCACGCCCGGACCACGGGCCTAACCCCAAAACCGTGGGCAATAGCACATCTATTTGGCCTGAGAATCCCTCATTCGTGCTGTTTCACCCGTTCATCCACCCAAATAGCCGCGATAAATTAAATGGACCACACTGGGATGATCTCCAACCTCCCTGGCATGCCCCTATTAATTTTTGGCCCACACCACGCTCGGATCCTGGGCCCACCCCCAAAACCGTGGGCTATAGCAAACCGATTTGGCCAAAAAAAAACCCTTCACGCTGTTTTGCCAGTTTGTCCACCCAAATGGCCATGATAAATTAAACGACCATACTGGGACGATCTCCAACCTCCCTAGCACGCCCCCATCGATTTTTGACCCAGACCACGCCAGGACCTCCGGGCCCACCCCCTAAACCGTGGGCTATAGCACACCTATTTGGCTCCAAAACACCCCGTTCGCACTGTTTCGCTTGTTTGTCTACCCAAATAGCCACGATAAATCAAACGAACCACACTAGGAAGATCTCCAACCTCCCTTTCATGCCTCCATCGATTTTTAGAACACACCACGCCTGGATCCTGGGCCCACCCCCAAAACCGTGGGCTATAGCACACCGATTTGGCAAAAAAAGAACCCCGTTAGCACCTATTCGCCCGTTTGTCCACCCAAATGGACATGATAAATTAAATGGACCGCATTGGGATGATCCCCAACCTCCCTAGCACGCCTCCGTCGATATTTGGCCAACATCACGCCCGGACCCCCGGGCCCACCCCCAAAACCGTGGGCTATAGCACACCGATTTGACCCGAAAATACCCCATTCGCTCCATTTCGCCCATTTCTCTACCCAAATGGCCACGATAAATTTAACGGACCATACTGAGATAATCCCCAACCTCCTTGGCACGTCCACATTGATTTTTGGCCCACACCACGCCCGGACCCTGGGTGAACCTCCGAAACCATGGGCTAGAGCACATTGATTTGCCCCGAAAATGCCCCATTCGCGCTGTTTCGCCCGTTTGTCAACCCAAATGGCCAGGATAAATAAAATGGAACATACTGGGATGATCCTCAACCTCCTTGTCATGCCCCCATCGATTTTTGTCCCATACCATGCCTGGACCCTGGGCCCACCCTCGAAGCCATGGGCTATAGCACACCTATTTGGCCCAAAAATGTCCCGTCCACGACGTTTTGCTCGTTTGTCCACCCAAATGGCCACGATAAATTAAACGGACCATACTGGGATGATCCCCAACTTTCTTGGCATACCCCCATCGATCTTCGAACCACACCACGTGCGGACCCCAGGCCCACCCCCAAAACCGTGGGCTATAGCACACCGATTTGGCCCAAAAATGCCTCATTCAAGCCGTTGTGCCCGTTTATCCACCCAAATGGCCACGATAAATTAAACGAACCACACTAGGACGATTCGAAACTTCCCTGGCATGCCTCCATCAATTTTCGGCTGAAATCACGCCTGGACCCCAGGCCCACACCCAAAACCATGGGCTATAACACATCGATTTGGCCCAAAAATGCACCGTTCGCGTCGTTTGTCCACCTTAATGGCCATGATAAATTAAACAAACCACATTGGGATAATCCACAACCTCCCTGGAATGCCCCTGTTAATTTTTAAATGACACCACGCCCGAACCCTCGGTCCCACCCCCAAAACCATGGGCTTTAGCACACCGATTAGGCTTGAAAATGCCCCATTCGCGTCGTTTCACCCGTTTGTCCACCCAAATAGCCACGATAAATTGAACGGACCACATTGGGACGATCCCCAACCTCCCTGGCATGCCCCCGTTGATTTTTGGCCCACACAATGCCCGAACCCTAGGCCCACCCTCGAAACCATTGGCTATAACACACCTATTTGGCCCGAAAATGCCCCATTCGTGTCGTTTCGCCCATTTGTCCACCCAAATGGCCACGATAAATTAAACGAACCATACTGGGATGATCCCCAACCTCACTGGCACTCTCCCATCAATTTTCGGCCCATACCTTACTCGGACCCTGGGCCCACCCCAAAACCGTGGGCTATAGCACACCGATTTGGCCAGAAAAAACCCTATTCGCATAGTTTCGCCTGTTTGTCCACCCAAATGGCCACTATAAATTAAATAGACCACACTAAGATGATCCTCAACCTCCCAGGCACGCCTCCGTAGATTTTTGTCCCACACCACGCACGGTCCCTCGGGCCCACCCCCAAAACCATGGGCTATAGCATGCCGATTTGGCCTGAAAATGCCCCATTCGCGTCGTTTTTCCCATTTGTCCACCCAAATAGCCATGATAAATTAAACGGACCATATTGGGACGATCCCCAACCTCCCTGGCACGCCCCCATTGATTTTTGGTCCACACCACTCCCGGACCCCAGGTCCACCCCCGAAACCATGGGCTATAGCGCACATATTTGGCCCAAAAATGCCTCATTCGCGCCGTTTCGCCAGTTTATCCATCCAAATGGCCACAATAAATTAAATGGACCACACTAGGATGATTCCCAACCTCCCTGGCACGCCCCCGATGATTTTTAGCCTACACCACTCCCGGAATTCTGGCCCACCCCCGAAACCACGGGCTATTGCACACCAATTTGGCCTAAAAATACCCTGTTCGCGCCCTTTCGTTCGTTTGTCCACACAAATGGCCACAATAAATTAAATGAACCACACTAGGACTATCCTCAACCTCCCTGGCATGCCCCCATCGATTTTTGGCCCACACCACGCTCGGAACCTGGGCGAACCCCCGAAACCATGGGCTAGAGCGTACCAATTTGCCCCGAAAATGCCCTGTTCACGCCGTTTTGCCCGTTTATCCACCCTATTGGCCACGATTAATTAAACGGACCATACTGGGACGATCCCCAACCTCTTTAGCACTCCCCCGTCAATTTTTGGCCCACACCACGCTCGGACCTTGGGTCCACCCTCGAAACTAAGGACTATAGCACACCAATTTGGCTTGAAAATGCCCCGTTCACACCGTTTTTCCCATTTGTCCACCCAAATAGCCACGATAAATTAAACGGATTACACTGGGACGATCCCCAAACTCCCTGGCACGCCCTCATATATTTTTGTCCCACACTACGCCCGGACCCTGGGCCCACCCCTGAAATCGTGGGCTATAGCACATTAATTTGGCCCGAAAATGCCCCATTCGCGCCGTTTCGCCCATTTTTCCACCCAAATGGCCACGATAAATTAAACGGACCATACAGTGATGATTCCCAACCTCCCTGGCATGCCCCCATCGATTTTTGGGCCATACCATGCCCGAACCCCGGGCCCACCCCCAAAACCATGGGTTATAGCACTCCAATTTGTCCTGAAAATGCCCTGTTCGTGCCGTTTCACCCATTTGTCCACCCAAATAGCCATGATAAATTAAACAGACTACACTGGGATGATCCCCAACCTCCCTGGAACACCTCCATCAATTTTCAGCCCACACCACGCCCAGACCCCGGGGCCACCACCAAAACTGTGGGCTATAGCACACCGATTTGGACCGAAAATGCCCCGCTCGAGCCGTTTCGCCCGTTTGTCAATCCAAATGGACACTATAAATTAAATGGACGACACTGGGATGATCCGCAACCTCCCTGAAATGCCTCCATTGATTTTTGGCCCACACAACGCCCAGACCCCAAGCCCACCCCCGAAATCGTGGGCTATAGCACATCGATTTCGACCGAAAATGCCCCGTTCGCACTGTTTCGCCCGTTTGTCCACTGAAATGGACACAATTGATTAAAAAGACCATACTGGGTCAATCTCTAACCTCCCTAGCATGCCCCCATGAATTTTTGGCCCACACCACGCCCGAACCCTGGGCCCACCCCAAAAACTATGGGCAATAGCACTTCGATTTGACCAAAAAATTCTCTATTTACGCCATTTTCCCCATTTTTCCACACAAATTGCCAAAATAAATTAAACGGACCATACTGGGATGATTCCCCACCTCCCTGGAAAGCCCCTGTCAATTTTTGGACCACCCCCAAAACCGTGGGCTACAGAACACCGATTTGGGCCAAAAATGCCCCGTTCGCACCGTTTTGCCCGTTTGTCCACCCAAGTGGCCTTGATAAATTAAACGGACCATACTGGGACGATCCCTAACCTCCTAGGCATGCCTCCGTCGATTTTTGGCCCACACCTCACCCGGACCCTTGGCCCACCCACAAAATCGTGGGCTATAGCACACTGATTGGGCCAGAAAATTCCCCGTTCGCGCCATTTCGCCCGTTTATCCAACCAAATGGACACGATAAATTAAACGGACCACACCGGAACGATCCCCAACCTCCCTGGCATGCACCCATTGATTTTTCGGCCTACACCACGCCCGAACCCCAGTTCCACCCCTAAAACTGTGGGCTATAGCACACCGATTATGCCCGAAAATGCCCCGTTCATGCCGTTTTGCACGTTTATCCACCCAAATAGACATGATAAATTAAAAAGACCACACTAGGATGATCCCCAACCTAGCTTGCACGTCCCCATCCATTTTCGGCCCACACCATGCCCGAACCCTGAGCCCACCTGCAAAACCAAGGACTATAGCACACCGATTTATCCCGAAAATGCCTCGTTCTTGCCGTTTTGCACGTTTGTCCACCTAAATGGCCACGATAAATTAAAATAACTATACTGGGACGTTCTTGCTGATTGGGCCCTTTAAAATGCCTCATTCGCCCTATTTCGCCCGTTTGTCCACACAAATGGCCACGATAAATTAAACGGACCATACTGGGATGATCCCCAACCTCCCTGGCACGAACCCAACAATTTTTGGCCCACACCAAGCCCAGACCCTAGGCCCACCCCCAAAACCATCGTCTATAGCACACCGATTTGGCTAAAAAATGCCCCGTTCGCGCCGTTTTGCTCGTTTGTCCACGCAAATAACCATGATAAATTAAACGGACCACACTAGGATGATCCCCAACCTCCCTGGCAAGACCCCATAAATTTTTGATCCACACCACGCCGGGAACCCGGGCCCACCCCTAAAACCGTTGGCTATAGCACACCAATTTGGTCCAAAAATACTTTGTTCACGCTGTTTCTCCTATTTGCCCACCCAAATAGCCACGATAATTAAAATGGAGCACACTGGGATAATCCCCAATCTCCCTGGCACTTCCCCGTCAATTTTTGACCCACACCACGCTCGGACCAGGGCCCACCCCTAAAATCATGGGCTATAGCACACCGATTTATCCCGAAAATAGCCCGTTCGCGCTGGTTTTCCTGTTTGTCTACCCAAATGGCCACGATAAATTAAACAGACCATACTGGGATGATCCCTAAACTCCCTGGCACGCCCCCATTGATTTTCGGCCCACACCACACCTGGACCTCGGGCCCACACCTGAAATCATGGGCTATAGCACATCCATTTACCCTGAAAATGCCCAGTTCGCACTGTTTCGCCCGTTTATCCATACAATGGCCACGATAAATTAAACAGACCATACTCAGATGATCCCCAACCACCCAGTCACGCACTCTTCGATTTTTGGCCCACAACACACCCGCACCTCGGGTTCACCCCCAAAACCGTGGGATATAGCAAACCGATTTGGCCCGAAAATGTCCCGTTCGCGCCGTTTCGCCCGCTTGTCCACCCAAATGGCCACGATAAATTAAATGGACCATACAGGGATGATCCCCAACCTCCCTGGCATGCCCCCATTATTTTTCAGCCCACACCACCCCCGGACCCTAGGCCCACCTCTGAAACCGTGGGCTATAGCACAACGATTTGGACTAAAAACGCCCCATTCACGCCGTTTTGCCCGTTTGTCAACCTAAATGGCCACGATAAATTAAACGAACCACACTGGGATGATCCCCAACCTACCTGACATGACCCCATCAATTTTCAGCCCACTTCACGATTGGACCCCGGGCCTACCCCCAAAACCGTGGGCTATAACACACCGATTTTGCCCAAAAATGCCCCGTTCACGTCGTTTCACCTGTTTGTCCACCCAAATGGCCACGATAAATTAAACGGACCACACTAGGACGATCCTCAACCTCCCTGGCATGCCCCCATCGATTTTTGGCCCACACCAAGCCCGAACCTCGATCCCACCCCCAAAATCGTGGGCTATATATAGCACACCGATTTGGCCCGAAAATGCCCTGTTTCGCGTTGTTTTGCCCATTTGTCCTCAAAAATAGACACAATAAATTAAATTGACCACACTGGGATGATCCCCAACCTCCCTGCCATGCCCACGTCAATTTTCGACCTACACCATGACCGAACCCCTGGCCCACCCCCAAAACCGTGGGATATAGCACACCAATTTGGCCTAAAACTGCCCCGTTTGCACCTTTGATGATCCCAACCTCCCTGGCATGCCACCATCAATTTTTGCCCTACACCACGCCTGAACCCCGGGCCCACCCCCAAATCATAGGCTATAACACATCGATTTGGCCGGAAAATGTCTCGTTTACCCCGTTTCGCCCGTTTGTCCACCCAAATGGACACTATAAATTAAATGGACAACACTAGGATGATCCACAACCTCCCTGGCATTCCCCCACCAATTTTTGACCCACACCACACTCGGTCCCCGAGCCCACCCCCAAAATCGTGGGTTATAGAACATCGATTTACCACAAAAATGCCCCATTAGCGCCGTTTGGCCCGTTTGTCCACCGAAATGGCCACGATAAATTAAATGGGCCATACTGGGACGATCCCCAACCTCCCTGGCATGCACCCATCAATTTTTCGCCAACACCACTCCCAGACCCCGGTCCCACCCCCGAAACCGTGGGATATAGCATACTGATATAGCCTAAAAATGCCCCGTTCGTGCCGTTTCGCCAATTTGTCCACCCAAATACCCACGATAAATTAAACGGACCACACAGGGACGATACCCAACCTCCTTGGCATACCCCAATCAATTTTTGGCCCACTTCACACCGGACCCCGGGTCCACCCAAAACCATGGGTTATAGTACACCGATTTTGCCCAAAAATGCTTCGTTCGCGTCGTTTTGCGTGTTTGTCCACCCAAATGGGTACGATAAATTAAACGGGCCACACTGGGATGATCCCCAACCTCCCTGACACGTCCATATCAATTTTTGCCCACACCACGCCCGAACCTCGGGCCCTCCCCCAAAATCATAGGCTATAGAACACCGATTTAGCTCGATAACGCCCCGTTCGCGCCGTTTTGCCCGTTTGTCCACCCAAATGGCCACGATAAATTAAACGGACCATGCTGGGACAATTCCCAACCTCCCTGACATGCCTCCATCGATTTTCGGCCTACACCATGCTAGGACCCCGAGCCCAACCCCTAAACCGTGGGCTATAGCACACCGATTTGGCCCGAAAATGCCTCGTTCCCGCTGTTTTGCCCGTTTGTCCACACAAATAGCCATAATAAATTACATAGACCACACTAGGATGATCCCTAACCTCCCTGACATGCCTCCGTCGATTTTTGGCCCACACCACGCCCAAACCCCTGGCCCACCCCTAAAACCGTGGGCGATAGCACACCAATTTACCCTAAAAATGCCCCGTTCGCATCATTTCACCCGTTTGTCCACAAAAATGGCCACGATAAATTAAAAGGACCATACTGGGACGATCCCAAGATCCCTGGAATGCACCCATCAATATTTGGCTCACACCATGCCTGGACCCTCGGCCCACCCCTAAAATCGTGGGCTATAGCACACCGATTTACCCCAAAAATGCCCCGTTCGTGCCGTTTCGCCCGTTTGTCCACACAAATGGCCACGATAAATTAAACGGACCATACTGAGATGATCCCAACCTCCCTGTCACGCATCTATCAATTTTTGGCCAACACCACGCCCGGACCCCGAGCCCACCCTCAAAATCGTGGGCTGTAGCACACCGATTTGGCCTGAAAATGCCCCGTTTGAGCCGTTTCGCCCGTTTGTCCACCCAAATGGCCATGATAAATTAAACGGACCACACTGGGATGATCCTCAACCTCTCTAGCATGCCCCCATCTATTTTTGTCCCACACCACTCCCGAAAACCGGGCCCACCCCCAAAACCGTTGGCTATAGTATACCAATTTGGTCCAAAAACACTTCGGTCGCGCCATTTCGCCTATTTGTCCACCAAAATGGACACGATAAATTTAACGGACCACACTAGGACGATCAACCTCCCTGGCACGTCCTCGTCGATTTTGGCCCACACCACGCCCGGATTCCGGGCCCACCCCCAAAACCGTGGGGTATAGCACACCGATTTGGCCTGAAAATGACCGTTCATGCCGTTTCACCTCTTTGTCCACTCAAATGGCCAAAATAAATTGAACGAACCACACTGGGATGATCCCCAACCTCCCTGCCACACCCCCGTTGATTTTTGGCCTACACCACACCCGGTCCCCGGGCCCACCCCCGAAACAGTGGGCTATAGCACACCGATTTAGCCTGAAAACACCACGTTTGCGCTGTTGATGATCCCCAACCTCACTGGCATGTCCCCGTCGATTTTTGGCCCACTCCACAATGATATGACCCGAAAATGACTCGTTCGCGCCGTTTTGCCCGTTTGTCCACCCAAATTGCCACGATAAATTAATCGTACCACACTGGGACGTTCCCCAACCTCCATGGCATGCCCCCATCGATTTTTGGCCCATACCACGCCCGGACCCTGGGCCCACCCCCAAAATCGTAGGCTATAGCACACTGATTTGGTCTGAAAGTTTCACCAGTTTGTCCACCCAAATGTCCACGATAAATTAAACAGACCATAATGGGACGATCCCCAAACTCCCTGGCACGCCCCCATTGATTTTCGGCCCACACCACGCCCGAACCCCGGGCCCACACCCAAAATCATAATCTATAGCACATCCATTTACCCTGAAAATGCCCAGTTTGCACTGTTGATGATCCCCAACCTCCCTGGCATGCCCCCTTAGATTTTCAGCTAACACCACCCCCGGACCCCGGGCCCACCTACGAAACCGTGGGCTATAGTACACCGATTTGGCCTGAAAATGCCCCATTCGTGCCGTTTCGCCCGTTTGTCCACCCAAATGGCCACGATAAATTAAATGGACCGCACTAGGACGATCCCCAACCTCCCTGGCATGGCCCCATCATTTTTCAGCCCACACCACCCCCGGACCTCGAGCCCACCTCCAAAACCGTGGGCTATAGCACACTGATTTGGCCCGAAAATGCCCCATTCGCGCCGTTTTGCCCGTTTGTCAACCTAAATGGCCATGATAAATTAAACGGACCAAACTGGGATGATACCCAACCTCCCTAACATGGCCCCATCGATTTTCGGCCCACTTCACGCTTGGACCCTTGGCCTATTCCCAAAACCGTGGGCTATAGCACACCAATTTGGCTCAAAAATGCCCCGTTCACATCGTTTCGCCCGTTTATCAACCCAAATGACCAAGATAAATTAAACGGACCACACTAGGATTATCCCCAACTTCCCTGGTAGGCCCTTATCGATTTTCGACCCACACCACGCCCGGACCTCGAGCCCACCCCCAAAATTGTGGGCTATAGCACACCGATTTGGCCCGAAAATGCATTATTCACGTTGTTTCTCCCGTTTGTCCACACAAATAGCCATGATAAATTAAATTGACCACACTGGGATGATCCCCAACCTCCCTGCCTTGCGCACGTCGATTTTTGGCCTACACCACGCCCGGACCCCTGGCCTACCCCCAAAATCGTTGGATATAGCACACCAATTTGGCCTAAAAATGCCCCATTAATGCCGTTGATGATCCCCAACCTCCCTGGCATGCCCCTATATTATTTGGCCTACACCACTCTTGAACCCCGGGCCCACCCCCTAAAATGTGGGCTATAGCACACCGATTTGGCCCGAAAATGCCTCGTTTACCCCGTTTCGCCCGTTTGTCCACCCAAATGGATACTATAAATTAAACGGACGCTACTGGGATGATCCCCAACCTCCCTGGCATGCCCCCATTGATTTTATACCCACACCACACTCGATCCCTGACCCCACACTCCGTTCACGCCGTTTAGCCCGTTTGTCCACCCAAATGGCCACGATAAATTAAACGGACCATACTGGGACAATCCCTAACCTTCCTAGCATGCACCCATTAATTTTTGTCCCACACCATGCCTAGACCCCGGGCCCACCCCTAAAATCGTGGGATATAGCACACCGAATTATCCTAAAAATACCCCGTTCGCGCCGTTTCGCTCGTTTGTCAACCCAAATATCCACGATAAGTTAAACGGACCATCCAAGGACGATCCCCAACCTCCCTGGCATGCCCCAATCAATTTTTAGCCCACTTCACGCCGGACCCCGGGTCCACCCAAAAACCGTGAGCTATAGCACACCGATTTGGCCAAAAAATGCTTTGTTTGCGCCATTTCGCCTGTTTGTCCACTCAAATGGCCACGATAAATTAAACGGACCACACTGGGATGATCCCCAACCTCCCTGGCACGTCCCCATCTATTTTCAACCCACACCACGCCCGAACCCTGGGCCCACCCCCAAAATCGTGGGCTTATAGCACACCGATTTAGCTCGATAATGCCCCATTCATGCTGTTTTGCCTGTTTGTCCGCCCAAATGGCCACGATAAATTAAACGGACCACACTGGGAGAATCCCCAACCTCCCTGACATGCCTCCATCAATTCTTTGCCTATACCACGCTCGGATCGCGAGCCCACCCCCAAAACCGTGGGCTATAGCACACCGAGTTGGCCCGAAAATGCCCCGTTCGCGCCGTTTTGCCCATTTGTCCACAAAAATAGCCATAATAAATTAAATGGACCACACTGGGACGATCCCCAATCTCCATGCCACGCCTCCGTCGATTTTGTCCCAAATCACGCCCGGACCCCTGGCCCACCCCCAAGACCGTGGGCAATAGCACACCGATTTGGCATGAAAATGCCCCGTTCACGCCGTTGACGATCCCCAAACTCCCTGGCATGCCCCCATCAATTTTTGGCCAAAAAAACACCCGAACCCTGGGCCCACCCCTGAAATCATGGGCTATAGCACACCGATTTGACCCAAAATTGCCTCGTTCGCGCCGTTTCGCTCGTTTGTCCACCCAAATAACCACTATAAATTAAACGAACCACACTAGGACGATCGCCAACCTCCCTGGCATGACCCCATCAATTTTTGGCCCACAACACACCGGGACCCCGAGCCCACCCCCAAAATCGTGGCCTATAGCACACCGATTAACCCTAAAAATGCCCCGTTCGCGCCGTTTTGCCCGTTTGTCCACACAAATGGCCACGATAAATAAAACGGAGCATACTGGGATGATCCCCAAGATCCCTGGCGTGCACCCATCAATTTTTTGCCTACACCATGCTCGGACCCCGAGCCCACCCCGGACACCGATTTTGCCCGAAAATGCCCCATTCGTGCTGTTTCACCCAATTATCCACCCAAATGACCACTATAACTTAAACGGACCACACTGGGATGATCCCCAACCTTACAGGCATGCCCCCATCAATTTTTAGCCCACACCACGCTCGAATCCCAGGCTCATCCCTAAAATCGTGGGCAATAGCACACCGATTTGACCCAAAAATGCCTCGTTCGCGCCGTTTTTCCCGTTTGTCCACCGAAATGGCAACTATAAATTAAACGGACTATACTGGACGATCTCCAACAGCCCTGGCATGCCCCAATCAATTTTCGGCCAACACCACACATAGACCCCGATCCCACCCCCAAAATAGTGGGCTATAGCACACCAATTTACCCCAAAAATGCCCCGTTCATGCCGTTTCGCCCGTTTGTCCACAAAAATGGCCACGATAAATTAAACGGACCATACTGAGATGATCCCAAACTTCCCTGTCAAGCACCCATCTATTTTTTGACCACACCACGCCCGGTGATAACGCTCAATCTATGATGATAGGCGAATTTACACGCCTATATCAATATATTTTGTCCATATTTTAGCCTAGTTTTGAGAACAAAGTATATATTTCATGCACTTTTAGTCCTTTTTCCTGTAAATGAGCTAACAAACATGATTAGTAAAGTTTCAGGTATAAATGATGCAGAATTCAGCATTTTATGGCTTACTTGACGCAAAAGAAAGCTCACGAAGGAAGGGAAGGGAGTTTACACGCCTAAGGACCAAAACTGCTGCATGGAAAATCTGTCCCGGGCTAAAACAACATTTCTGAAGACTTTGGGGATTTGCAGTAACTTAGTTGGATTTGGACAATGATTCATTAACCTAGTACAATTGGGTTATGTATTTCATTAGTTTATTTGGATTATGATAATGTTACATTAACCTAGTACAATTGGGTTAAGTATTACATTAGCCTAGTAGGATTTGGTTAGATATTTTATTAGGATATGGGTATTATAAATACCCTATCATGCTAGAGATTTTGAAGAATCAGGGAGACCACAATACTTTCTTCCATCCCTCTCATCTTCCACTACAAACAATTCTACAACTCTCCTAATCTTTCCATTAATTCTATTTTTCTTCTTCTACTCTTCTATTCTTAAATTCCACAACAAGAGAATCGTTACTTTGCCTAGGAATTCACGCCTCATGCCTACCACCTAAGCTACACAAAATTACTCAATCTTGTGGTATAACAACAATGTCAATCGTGATCTCCTTCGCATTCATGGGTAACTAAACTTCTCTGTTGGGGTTATGGAAGCCGTATGAGATACTATCTATTGCTGTGAGGTTGTGAGTTCACGACACGTATACTGCTTATATCATTATTCTCTTCATCTTAGTCTACATTCTTTGTGGTTGCAAACGCAAGAATACGCCAGTATAACATTTAACTTGTTCGAAAGAAAGGTTATTTGTCTGGAAAAGAGATAATGTCAAGGTAGTAGGGTCACCCCCTAAAATTCCCTACTAAAAAGCTAGTGCCGTAACTGGACTAACCTCTTGGAGAATTCGTACCGTTAGACACGCTTTAAGCTCGAAAGAGTTAAAGTGAAATAATCCTCGAATAGGTCAAAAGACGCCTGGATTTACCATCGAATACAATTCTCTATAAGAAGTTGCATGTCAGAATTCTACACACTCATAGCCAATAGAGACGTATACCTCAGAGGGTGGACATAACCCCAACGCCTCAATTCTCATTGTTTACAACTTACGTAACAATATTTCTCTTTTACTTTGCTATTTTCAGCTTTTATTTAATTGTTTTGGTGACACATTACAATCCCTCCTTTTTACGAGACTTGCACCAAAAGTTTAGTAATTTTGCTTACTTGTTGGCCAAGCTATTCCCTGTGGGATCGACACCCAACCCTGTTGGGTTCTATATTTGCTAACGACCGCTTTACACTCCTACGAGAGCTGTGGATTGAGCATTATCAAAAATTGGCGCCGTTGCCGGGGAATACAAGTGTCAATCAAGTTCGTGATAATTACTAGACCCTTTGGTCAAAGATTCTCATACTTTTATGTTTAGTTTTTGTTTTTGTCTACTGCAGGTTTTTATTTTAGTGCATGCCCCATACTCGAAGTTCTGGTCAACCGTTATTACCAATCAATCCTGAACCACAACGCATTGGTAGAATGGAAGCACAAGGTGAAATCGCAAGGATGGCTGCTCAATAGGAACAAGCAAGATTGGCTGCCTTTGCCGCAACCCAGGTTCAACAGCAGAACATTGATAACCCTGCACGAGCAACAAATCCTGACGATGAGGATTTAGGTGATGACGAATTACTAAACCCAAGATATGATGCTGAAATCACAACACCTACCAATAGAAGAGGTCGACAAGCTCGGTATAGACATGATCGCCAACCTATGCAGCCAGCTTTCGACGATGATGATGATGATCTTGATGGTGCCGGAGCCACTGGAGCTATTATTCCACCACCATTAGCGCCCGGAGCCAAGTTCAACATCACAAGCACCATGATTCAGTTATTGCAACTCAAGGGATTGTTTGGTGGACTAGCAGGCGATAATCCGAATATGCATCTCATCAACTTTATTTCTACATGCAAGTCTTTTGACAATCCTGGTGTTGGTCAGAATGCAATTTGATTACGTCTATTTCCATTGTCTCTGTCTGGGGAGGCAACACTATGGTTGAATGGGCTGACTCCTGATTCAATTACAAACTGGAGGCAATTGAGAGACGCTTTCCTAGAAAGATTCTTTCCGCCTTCCAAAAGGGCACAATTGAGAGATGAAATCAACAACTTTCGTCAGCTTCCCACTGAAGCTCTTCATGAAACATGGGAGAGGTTCAAGACAAAGCTAGCGAGATGCCCAAACCATCACATGACTAATGTTCACCTCATGGAGATATTGTATAGAGCCTTGAATTCAATAACTAAGCCAGTGGTGGATAACGCAGCTGGAGGATCTTTTATGGACCTCACCTTTGGTCAAGCAAGCAATATGCTAGATTGCATGATGAAACAAAGTAGAGCTTGGCATACAAGGAATTCTGAGGTAGCAAGCCCCACTTTATCTATAGGCATGACTGCAGACCAGAGAAGAAGACAAGAAGAACGTGATCAAGATTTAGCGCACATGAAAATGCAAGTGGATCTTCTGACAAAGCATTTATTATCAGGGAAGACCAAAAAAGTGAAAGTTGTGGCGCTAAAAGGAAGAGACGAATCTGATTCGGAAGAGGAGGCCAACTACTTGAACAATCAGGGGGGTTTCCGTGGGAATACCCAAGGAAATCAAGGTCGGAACTATTATGATAAATCTGGAAGCAAAGACCAAGGTAGTTGGAAGAAAAACAATGAAAAGAGTGGTTTGTACGTTCCCCCTGGTAGACGTGATACCACCACATCTAATTCTGGAAGTATGGAAGACATGATGGCTAAATTATTGAAAGGAGTGGAAGTAACGAGCGCGGGAGTTACTGAGGTAATTAATGAGTTGTCCTCCATGAAACAACTAGTTGATTATCATTCCACTTCAATCAAGCAAATAGAGCAGCAATTGAGCCAACTTTCAGCAACACTCAATCAAAGAAAGGCTGGTACTTTACCTAGCGATACTGTGCAAAACCCAAGGAATGATGGGTCATGCATGGCCATCACTACCAGAAGTGGTAAGGTGCTGGAAACTTCAGCAAAAGGCAAGCAAGTGGTTGACGAAGTTGCGGACATGGATGATAATGCAAAAGGAGAAGATACCGCAACAACCAGTCCTGACGTCAAGGACGTCACGCCCAATGACGTGCATCCTGAAAAAATGGAAAAACGGAAGCAAGAGGAGAAGAAAACCATGGAGAGAACACTTCCATACCCACCACCACCTTTTCCCCAAAGACTGAAGAAGGTGGCGGATGACACTAAGTTCAGCAACTTCATGACTATGTTAAAGCAGCTTACCATTAATGTTCCATTGGTGGAGGCACTTGAACAAATGCCTAGGTATGCGAAGTTTATGAAGGATCTTTTGACAAAGAAGAGGGAAGCAAGTTATGAGCTGAAAGACGATGTGCATCATTGTAGTGCAATTGCTACCCGATCGATAGTTCAAAAGAAGGCCGACCCCGGAGCTTTCACTATTCCTTGCACCGTCGGATCGTTGAACTTTGCCAAAGCATTATGTGAATTAGGAGCCAGCATCAATTTGATGCCATTATCGATCTACAAGAAGTTGGGGTTAGGAGATCCTACTCCAACCAATATGAGGCTCGTCATGGCAGATAGGTCGGTAAAACGGCCTGTTGGTATTCTATGCGATGTCTTGGTAAAAGTTTCTTCATTTATCTTTCCAGCAGACTTTGTCATCTTGGATTGTGAAGCAGATTCTGAGGTTCCCATAATCTTGGGGCGCCCTTTCCTTGCTACAGGAAGTGTGCTCATTGATTTGAGAGCTAATGAACTTTCATTCCGAATAAATGACGAAGTGGTTCGTTTTGATGTTTGCAAATCAATGAAGCAACCCAAAGATCTTAGTGTATTTTCGGTGGATGATGTTTTCTTTGATGATGAGAAAGAACTACTTGAAGAAGAGCAAATTATTGATGATCCCTTGGAGGTTGGGCTCATGAATGGAGAGAGTGAAGATGCTGAAAATTCTGAAGAAGCCATTTGTGCTCTATCGGGATTAGGAACATATCGCTATACTCCCAAGAAGCTGGATCTTGATCTCAAGAATCGGCCTACACCACCAGCTAAGCCATCTATTGAAGAGCCGCCCACGTTAGAATTGAAGGAGCTGCCAAGTAATTTGAAGTACGCATTCTTAGGAAGCGGAAACACTCTTCCAGTCATTATGGCAGCCGATTTGGGTGAGCGACAAGTTGCAGCTCTTATTGCTATTCTACGCAAGTATATTAGAGCTATTGGATGGACCATTGCGGATATTATTGGTATTCCACCTGGGATTTGTACACATAAAATTCAGCTTCAAGAAAATTGCACACCCACCATTGAGCATCAAAGGCGTCTAAACCCACCTATGCAAGAAGTGGTGAAGAAAGAGATCATCAAGTGGTTAGACGCAGGAGTTGTGTATCCTATTTCTGATAGTACATGGGTAAGCCCTGTACAATGTGTTCCCAAGAAAGGAGGTATGACGGTGGTCGCGAATGCAAAGAATGAACTTATTCCACTCAGGCCCGTCACTGGATGGAGAGTATGCATGGACTACCGCAAGCTGAATTCTTGGACACTCAAGGATCACTTCCCAATGCCATTTATGGACCAAATGCTAGATCGATTAGCGGGGAAAGGATGGTTTTGCTTCTTGGATGGTTATTCATGCTATAATCAGATTTTTATTGCACCCGAAGACCAAGAGAAGACAACGTTTACATGCCCATATGGTACGTTTGCCTTCAAACGTATGCCATTCAGGTTATGTAACGCACCAGCCACCTTTCAACGTTGTATGATGTCTATTTTCTCTGATATGGTTGAAGACACTTTGGAGGTATTTATGGACGACTTTTCAGTTGTTGGTGAGTCTTTTGAAGCATGCCTGGCAAACTTGAGCATGGCATTACAAAGATGTGTAGAGTTCAACCTTGTGCTGAATTGGGAGAAGTGCCACTTCATGGTAAAAGAAGGAATCGTTCTTGGGCACAAGATCTCTGAAAGAGGAATAGAGGTTGACCGAGAAAAAATTGAGGTTATTGAGAAGCTACCGCCTCCAATTTTGGTGAAGGGAGTTCGTAGTTTTCTTGGCCATGCTGGTTTCTATCGTAGGTTCATCAAAGACTTCTCCAAAATTGCGAGTCCATTGTGCAAACTATTGGAGAAAGATGCAAAGTTTGACTTCAATGACGATTGCTTAAAGGCATTCGAATGCCTTAAAGGAAAACTCATTGAAGCCCCTATTATGGTAGCACCAGATTGGACTCTCCCATTTGAAGTCATGTGTGATGCTAGTGGTGTAGCCATTGGTGCTGTTCTTGGTCAGAGAAAGGAGAAATTATTTCATCCTATCTACTATGAGAGTAAGGTCCTAAATGAAGCCCAAAGGAACTACACTGTTACTGAACAAGAGCTCCTAGCGGTTGTGTATGCATTTGAGAAGTTTCGTGCCTATCTATTGGGTACTAAGGTGATCGTTCATATAGACCATGCAGCTCTTAGGTATCTAATGACAACGAAGGATGCAAAACCAAGGTTGATTAGATGGGTATTGCTGCTGCTAGAGTTTGATTTCGAAGTCAAAGATAGACGAGGTTGAGAGAACCAAGTGACTGATCACCTATCTCGACTTGAGAATGAGCATGTGGTGCAACCTGAAATTCAGATTGATGATGCATTCCCGGACAAAAAGATATTAGCGACAACAATGGAGAAATTACCATGGTATGCCGACTTTGCAAATTTCGTGGTGAGTAATGTGATACCTGCCAATTTATCTTACCACCAAAGGAAGAAGTTTATGCATGACGTACAACACTACTATTGGGATGAGCCTTCTTTATTTCGACGATGTGCGGATGGTATCATTCGACGATGTATATCCCATGAAGAGGTGCCTACTATCTTGGAAGCATGCCACACTTCGCAAGTTGGAGGACATCACGCAGGCAATCGGACGGCCAGAAAAGTATTGCAAAGTGGTTATTATTGGCCTTCGATATTCAGAGATGCCTATGACTATGTTAAAAGGTGTGACCAATGCCAGCGTCAAGGTGCGATTTCAAAACACCATGAAATGCCCATGACCAAAATTCTTGAGGTAGAACTCTTTGATGTGTGGGGTATTGATTTCATGGATCCATTCGTGAATTCGTTTGGAATGAAGTACATCTTGGTTGCTGTGGATTATGTTTCAAAATGGGTAGAAGCTGTAGCATTGGCCGACAACGAAGGAAAGCGTGTTGTAGCGTTCTTAAAGAAGAATATCTTCTCTCGCTTTGGAGTACCACGTACTATCATAAGTGATGGAGGATCTCACTTCTGCAACAAGCTATTCAAATTAGTTTTGGCCAAGTATGGTGTCAAGAAACATAAGGTAGCTACGCCTTATCATCCCCAAACTAGTGGACAAGTAGAAGTTTCCAATCGCGAGATCAAGCAAATCCTTGCAAAGACGGTTAATGCGAATAGGAAGGATTGGTCTCGAAATCTAGATGAGGCACTATGGGCGTATAGGACTGAATTCAAGACACCCATTGGCATGTCTCCTTATCAACTAGTCTATGGGAAGTCTTGTCATCTACCCATCGAGCTCGAACACAAGGCATTGTGGGCATTAAAGCAATTAAATTTGAATTGGGATGATGTGAAGAATCTGAGGTTGGAGCAGCTGAACGAACTAGATGAATTCCGTCTCCATGCATATGAAAGGTCAGACCTATACAAGGAGCGGATGAAAAAGTATCATGATCAGCGGATTGTTCGACGAAACTTCCAAAAGGGTGATATGGTACTTCTCTTCAACTCCAGATTGAAGCTCTTCCCAGGTAAGTTAAAGTCTAAGTGGTCTGGTCCATACAAAGTTATCCAAGTCTACTCGTCTGGAGTAGTCGAATTGGAAGACAACCATGGTGTTGTCTTCAAGGTGAATGGCCAACGTGTTAAGCCTTATATCGGTCCTCTTGACTCGATGAATTCTATGGCCATCACTTATCTCGACGAAGTCTAAGTACTCGAGGTAACTATGTCGAGCCACGACAATAAAAAAAGTGCTAGATGGGAGGCAACCCATCGTTTTATCGTTTTATCGTTCTTTTTATACTTGTTTTGCTTTTGATAATGAAAATCCAAAAATAAGAGTCGTTCCACGACCAAAACTAAGGCGCTTGGTGGGAGGCAACCCATCGTACTAATCGTTTTCATTTGGTTTTAAGCAAAAATAGGTGCAAGAGGTATTCAACGAGGAGATTGATTTCAATTGACGATTTGGACGCATTGTATGGTAAAGTTGGTAAGTTAGGAATAGTGATGCATAAGGCTATGGATTGATCATTGCTCATGGCAAACTAGGCATCGAGGAAGGCTAGGCCTAGTTAAAACTAGGCCACGAACGATGCACAACCTATCCTATAGCCTAAGGTCTCAGAATCTAGTGTGCTATACACTATGCGCCGCCCATTCCTAAGTGTGCTTTTGACTATGTGCCGCCTATGCTATAGCATTAGGTCTCAGGATCTCATATGCCATAGACTATGCGGTGCATATGTCCCTAAATGCCTTACACTATGCGTCGCACATACCATGACTATGCCGAGCATTATGCGCTGCATATGTAGCATTTTTGTCTCCAAAACCGATTGTAAATGGGTCAAAACCCGACCCATTCTCTTCCTATATAAAGGGGACTTAGTCTTGAAACATAACCACACTAGAAATTAACCTAAAGGCACCGCATTCCCTCTCCAAACCATCCTAAAATTTTTCTTTTTGCTCTTCCAATTCACAAAACCATCTCCAAAAGCTTCAAGCAAGTAAGTACTCTCTTATTCTTCATTTATTTCTCGTAAGTACTACGTTGCTATGTCTATTATAAATTGCTACATCATATAAGATTTATTGGTGATGTTCATGTGTTTTGATCGTTGATACAAAATCATGTGAGTAAACATATACGTAGGAAAATCTTGACTTGTTTCCGACTTGAATTTAGTTTTAATAGAATTGTTATACGATTTGAGGAATTGCTATGGTGACGAACATTGACTATCATGTTATGATCTTGTTACTTGGATACTTACATGCTAGACTATCCCGTTCATCGGGATAAGCCTTATAGTTGCCTACCGACTTAGGAGGTTGCGATTGTTGAAAAAAATCCATACCATGTTACAACCCCTATGTAGTAGTGTTGTTATATCTAACACGAAAGTAGTGCAATGGCTGCAAGTAGTAATACATTACTGATTTTCTTGTCGAAATATAATCCTAAAACGTATGTCGACGAAATCTGAGTAATCGACCACTTTTACTTCACTGATTTGTGTCAACAAAACTAAGTGTGGGGTGGTACCCCTACTGCTTGTTTATAGATTGTATCGACTAAGATTGTGCTGCCATTAACACTATTTCTAGTCTCAGGTACAATGTCACCTAAAGCGAGGCAAGGCAAGGAGAAGGCTACCACTTCCCAAAAGGGCAAGAAGAGAGGTAGAAAGGACCAAGGAGAATCATCCTCAAGACAACTACCCCGCAGAATGTTTGGAATAAAATGGGTTCTTGAGGAGGAAGCCAAAGAATGGTACAGGAACAATAAAGAAAGAAGATATGTTCACGTCGACCTGATCAACAAGGACACCTTAGCGAAGAAGGAGCCGCGTATGTTGGCGAAAATTATGGCATTGAAGCTGGATTTCATCTTCCGCGATATGGGAGAATGTAATCTTGAGTTGACAAGAGAGTTTTACGCCAACTAGTCGCCGAAAACAACAGGAAACGAAGTCAAAATTCGGGGCCAAGTGTTACAGCTCAACGCGGACTGGATCAACTCTTTTCTTGGCTTACCTTCGGTCGACCCAGCACCATTCAAAGAGCTGTACAGCAGGCCTCCTTATAGAGCAATTAGACACACACTTTGTGGAAGTAGATTGATGGCAAGGTGGGGCAGACATAAAGACACAGGACGACACAACACCTTCCCCTATGCTTCACTAAATAGGGAAGCAAGAATCTGGATGCGTATTGTCAACTCATGCCTTATTCTTGGGACTCAATACACCAAGATATCAAGAGATAGAGTGTGTTTGGTCTATGCTTTAATGACGAATGTCCCTATCAACTTTGGGGAAATCATTCGCTCTACTATGAGGAAGGCCAGACTCCACAAAAGGTCCCACTTCACGTTTGGAAATTTGTTGACAGCAATCTTGCGGAAGGAGGATATCGAAGAGGAACCAGCTGACCACAAACTCCCACATAACCCAAAGAAGGTTGACCTTACTAAGGTCAAAGATGCTGAAACAACTCATGGTGTCAACCTTACTACTGCGGAAAGACATGCTCGTGATAAGAGATTCTTCTGTTATCTTTATGGCATGACACGATTTACTATGATGAGTGGTGGACGTGTTCCAACTGCTGCAGAGCTCCAACAGCTGGACCACAACAATCCCATGAACATGCATGCACGGGAGATGTGTGGAGTGGGCGTATACTTTGAGGAACCTCTAGATGATGATGTGCCGACTGAAGACGATCGACGCTTGCCAGACTCTGACGAGTAGGAGAACTCTGACGACGACTCTTACGATGATTCCGACGAAGGGGGTATGACCCCCGACATTGAGGAAGAGTCCGACTAACCAGGTTCCTCGTATTTATTTTCCACTGAGGGCAGTGTCCCATTTAAGTATGGGGTGGCGGTATCGTATGCTATACTTCTCTATCGCATCTATGTTTGTTTATTTTATTGTTTTTTTTGTTTTTTTTTTTCGTGTTTTAGTTTTTTGTTTTTGTTGTTTTTTCTATCTTCGTATGAAACTATTTTGATAGGCAGCATGAGATTATAACAAGATTATGTGCTACAATTGTGACTATTGAGACGTTTAGGCTCTAGTTGTGACTCATTATGTGATATTGTGTGGTTCAATTCCTTCACTTGTTGGGTCGAGAGTCTATATTACTTCCAAGCAAGTCGACCATGTGCCTTGTGTGTGTGAGATAATCGTATATTCTATGTGTGTGGCTGATGCTAGAACTTGCCTGGTATGTATGCAAAGCGAAAATAAGGAGTGTAAGCTTAGGATATGATTTAGGCATTTCTTTGGCAACCTATATTTGTTTACCTTCAGTTTTACCTACCCATGGACATCATCCTAGTTAAACCCTTTTGAGCCTTTAGCCTATTTTTTTTGACAACCTTGTATGTAAGCCTAATCCATTTTTTTCAAGACCGTAATTTGATCCAAACTCCTAAGTGCTTTAAAGTGAAAAAGTCATGTGACAACATAAGAGGAAATTGGGTGAGTATGATGCTATAAATTGTAATGGTGCTTGAATGTGTTATGAAAAAAAAAGTGCTATCATAAGAGGTATGTTGTGAAAAGAAAAAGGAAAAGAAAGCTGAAAAGCGAGTTGTGCTTAAAATTGAAAAACAAAAGAGGAGAACAAGGGTGGTAGAATAAAAGAAAGAAAGGTTGAAAGAAAAACAAAAAAAAGTGTCAATGATACAAAGTGATGTATTAAAACGCTTAGGAACTTAGTCACTATTCCTGGCCAAAATAGTCCTACCCGTCCCTTAGCCTACATTACAACCATCAAAAGACCTACTTGATCCTAAGCTTAGCATTCTGACATTTAGTAGAGTATTACATTAAGGGCAAGCCTATGGTCATCAGTTGCTACATATGAATTCTTTGTGAGAGTGAGAGCAAGGACATTTTGATACCCATGTTTGAAAAATATGCTATACTTGTGAGTGATTATGGGTACTATAGTGTGAGACACACATGGTTGATGAGTTTTGGGTAGTTATATATTATTCCTTGTACCTTAACATTTGCATGCGAGTTGATCACCATCACGAGTCTATGCTAGATGTTAAATTGTTTCTACCTATAATCGAAAAGCTACTCTTTGTTGATAATTGTTGTGTTTGTCTTGACAAATGTTTTGTGTTGTTGCTGTGAAACCCTAAGTTGATGTTTAGAAGGACATGGTATTTCGTTCGAGGACGAACAAAGCTTCAAGTGTGGGGTGTTGATGATAGGCGAATTTACACGCCTATATCAATATATTTTACCCATATTTTAGCCTAGTTTTGAGAACAAAGTATATATTTCATGCATTTTTAGTCCTTTTTCCTGTAAATGAGCTAACGAACATGATTAGTAAAGTTTCAGGTATAAATGATGCAGAATTCAGCATTTTATGGCTTACTTGACGCAAAAGAAAGATCACGAAGGAAGGGAAGGGAGTTTACACGCCTAAGGACCAAAACTGCTGCATGGAAAATCTGTCCCGGGCTAAAACAGCATTTCTGAAGACTTTGGGGATTTGCAGTAACTTAGTTGGATTTGGACAATGATACATTAACCTAGTACAATTGGGTTATGTATTTCATTAGTTTATTTGGATTATGATAATGTTACATTAACCTAGTACAATTGGGTTAAGTATTACATTAGCCTAGTAGGATTTGGTTAGATATTTTATTAGGATATGGGTATTATAAATACCCTATCATGCTAGAGATTTTGAAGAATCAGGGAGACCACAATACTTTCTTCCATCCCTCTCATCTTCCACTACAAACAATTCTACAACTCTTCTAATCTTTCCATTAATTCTATTTTTCTTCTTCTACTCTTCTATTCTTAAATTCCACAACAAGAGAATCGTTACTTTTCCTAGGAATTCACGCCTCATGCCTACCACCTAAGCTACACGAAATTACTCAATCTTGTGGTATAACAACAATGTCAATCGTGATCTCCTTCGCATTCATGGGTAACTAAACTTCTTTGTTGGGGTTATGGAAGCCGTATGAGATACTATCTATTGCTGTGAGGTTGTGAGTTCGCGACACGTATACTGCTTATATCATTATTCTCTTCATCTTAGTCTACATTCTTTGTGGTTGCAAACGCAAGAATACGCCAGTATAACATTTAACTTGTTCGAAAGAAAGGTTATTTGTCTGGAAAAGAGATAATGTCAAGGTAGTAGGGTCACCCCCTAAAATTCCCTACTAAAAAGCTAGTGCCGTAACTGGACTAACCTCTTGGAGAATTCGTACCGTTAGACACACTTTAATCTCGAAAGAGTTAAAGTGAAATAATCCTCGAATAGGTCGAAAGACGCCTGGATTTACCATCGAATACAATTCTCTATAAGCAGTTGCATGTCGGAATTCTACACACTCATAGCCAATAGAGACGTATACCTCAGAAGGTGGACATAACCCCAACGCCTTAATTCTCATTGTTTACAAATTACGTAACAATATTTCTCTTTTACTTTGCTATTTTCAGCTTTTATTTAATTGTTTTGGTGACACATTACAATCCCCCCTTTTTACGAGACTTGCACCAAAAGTTTAGTAATTTTGCTTACTTATTGGCCAAGCTATTCCCTGTGGGATCGACACCCAACCCTGTTGGGTTCTATATTTTCTAACGACCGCTTTACACTCCTACGAGAGCTGTAGATTGAGCGTTATCAATCTACAGCTCTCATCGGAGTGTAAAGCGGTCGTTTGTCAAATATAGAACCCAACTGGGTTGGGTATCGATCCCACAGGGAATAGCTTGGTCAACAAGTAAGCAAAGATTACTAGACTTTTAGTGCAAGTCTCGTAAAAAGGGGGGAGTTTTGTTGTGCAAGTAATGTAACCAAACTATTAAAGTAAAAACGGAAAATAGCAAAGCAAAAAAAAAGAATGTTTTGTAGGATGTAAAACAATGAGAATTGAGAAGTTGGGGTTATGTCCACCTTATGAGTTGTACGTCTCTATTGGCTATGAGTTGTGCGGAATTCAGACATGCGTGTGCTTATAGAGAATTGTATTCGATGGTAAATCCAAGCGTCTTTCGACCTAAACAAGGACTATTTCACTTTAACTCTTTCGAGCTTAAAGCGTATCTAGCGGTACAAATTCTCCAAGAGGTTAATCCAGTTACGGAACTAACTTTTTAATAGGGGATGGGACCCTATTACCTTGACATTATCTCTTTTCCAGACATATAACCTTTCTTTCGAACAAGTTAATGCTATACTGGCGTATTCTATGCGTCTGCAGCCATAAGAATTTGCATTAAGATGAAGAGAATAATGATATAAGCAACACACGTGTCACGAATTCACAAACTCATAGCAATAGATAGTATCTCATAAGTCTTCCATAACCCCAACAGAGAAGTTTAGTTACCCATGAGTGCGAAGGAAATCACAATAAATATTATTATTATACCACAATAAAGATCTCGTGTAGTAAGGTGTGGTAGGCTTTAGGCGTGACTTCTTTGCAAAGTAACGTTTCTCTTGTTGCGGAAATTAAGAATTGAATAGATGAATAGAGGAAGAATAAAAAGTAGAATTATTAGAATGGTTGGAAGAGTAGAGGAATCAATAATAGAAGAATGAATTAAAAGTAGAATGAGAGTTATTAAAATCTCTAGCAAAATAGGGTATTTATAATACCCATATCCTATTCCTACTAAGCTAATGAATTACTTAACCCAATCCTACTAGGTTAAGGTATCATTATCCTAATCCTAATAAGTTATTGCTAGTCCCCAAAGTCTTCAGAATTGTTGTTTTTGCCCGGGACAGATTTTCCATGCGCCACTTTTGGTCCTTGGCGTCCAAGATTTGGTTTCCTCCTTTCGTGAAGCTTTCTTTGGCGTCAAGTTATCCATAAAATGCTGAATTCTGCATCATTTATACCTGACAACTTGCTAATCATGTTCGTTAGCTCACTTACAGGAAAAAGGACTAAAAGTGAATGAATTATATAATTTGTCCTCAAAACATGGCTAAAATATGGGTAAAATATAGCACTATAGGCGTGTAAATTCGCCTATCATCACCCGTACCCCGGGCTGTCCCCCAAAATCGTGGGCTATAGCACACCAATTTGGCCAAAAAATGCCCCGTTTGAGCCGTTTCGCCCGTTTGTCCACCCAAATGGCCACGATAAATTAAACGGACCACACTGGGATGATACCCAACCTCGCTGGCATGCCTCCATCATTTTCGTCCCACTTCACGACCGGACCCCGAGTCCACCCCCAAAAATGTGGGCTATAACACACCGATTTGGCCCGAACATGCTTTGTTAGTGTCGTTTCGCCCGTTTGTCCACCCAAATGGCCACAATAAATTAAACCAATCACACTGGGATGATCCCCACCCTCCCTGGCACGTCCCCATCGATTTTTTTCCCACACCACGCCCGGACCCAGGGCCCACCCCCAAAATCGTGTGCTATAGCACACCGATTTAGCCTGAAAATGCCCCGATCGTGCCGTTTTGCACGTTTATCAACCCAAATGTCCACGATAAATTAAACGGACCATACTGGGAGGATCCCCAACCACCCTGGCATATTCCCATTGTTTTTTAGCCCATACCACGCCCGGACCCCGGGCCCACCCCCAAAACTATGGTCTATAGCACACCGATTTGGCCCGAAAAATGCCCCGTTCGTGTCATTTCGCCCGTTTGTCCACCCAAATGGCCATGATAAATTAAAAGAACTATACTGGGATGATCCCCAACCTCCCTGTCATGCCCCCATCAATTTTTGTCTAACTTCACGCCTGGACCTCGGGCCCACTGCAAAACCGTGGGCTATAGCACACTTATTTGGCCCGATAACGCCCCATTCGCTCCGATTCACCCGTTTGTTCACCGAAATGGCCACGATAAATTAAAAGGACGATACTGGGATGATCCCCAACCTCTCTGGCATGCCCCCATCGATTTTTGGCCCATACCACGCCCGAACCCCGAGCCCACACCCAAAACCGTGGGCTATAGCACACCGATTTGGCCCGAAAATGCCCCGTTCGCGCCATTTCTTACCGTTTAGCACGTTTGTCCACACAAATATCCATGATGAATTAAATGGACCACACTGGGATGACCCCAAAACTCCCTGCCACGCCCCCGTCAATTTTTGACCCACGCCATGCCAGGAGCCCTGGTTCACCCCCAAAATCGTAGGCTATAGCACACCGATTTGGCCAGAAAATGCCTCGTTTGCTCCGTTGACGATCCCAAACCTCCCTGGCATGACCCCATCAATTTTCAGACCACACCATGCCTGAACCCTGGGCCCAACCCCATAGTCGTGGGCTATAGCACACCGATTTGACTCGAAAATGCCTCGTTCGCGCTGTTTTCCTATTTGTCCACCCAAATGGCCACTATAAATTAAACGGACCACATTGGGATGATCCCCAACCTCCATGGCATGCCCCCATCAATTTTCGCCCCACTCCACGCCCGAACCCCAGGCCCACCCCCAAAATCGTGGGGTATAGCGCACCGATTAACCCCAAAAATGCCCCGTTCACTCTGTTTCGCCCATTTGTCCACACAAACGGCCACGATAAATTAAACGTACCATACTGGGACATTCTCCAACCTCCCTGGCATGCACCCATTGATTTTCAGCCCACACCATGCCCGCACCCCAAGCCCACCTTCGAATCCGTGGGCTATAGCACACCGATTTTACCCAAAAACACCTCGAGCGTTCCGTTTCACCCGTTTCTCACACTGGGATGATCCCCAACCTCCCTGGCATACCCCTATCAATTTTTGGCCTACACCACACCCGAACCCCGAGCCCACTCCCAAAATCGTGGGCTATAGCACACTGATGTACCCCAAAAATGCGCCGTTCACGCCATTTTGCCCGTTTGTCCATACAAATGGCCACGATAAATTAAACGGACCATATTGGCAAGATCTCCAACTTCCCTGGCATGCATCCTACAATTTTTAGCCAACACCATGCCCGAAACCTGATCCCACCTCCAAAACCGTTGGCTATAGCACACCGATTTGCTCGAAAATGCCCTGTTCGCGCTGTTTCGCCCGTTTGTTTACCCAAATGGACACTATAAATTAAACGGACCACACTGGGACGATCCCAAACCACCCTGGCATGCCCCCATAGATTTTCGGCCCACTTAACGCCCGGACCCCAAGCCCACCCCCAAAACTGTGGGCTATAGCACACCGATTTAACCCGAAAATGCATTATTTGCGCCGTTTCGCCCTTTTGTCCACCAAAATAGCCACGATAAATTAAACGGACCATACTTGGATGACCCTCAACCTCTATGGCATGTCCCCATCAATTTTCGACCCACACCACACCCGTACCCCAGGCCCACCCCCGAAACCATGGGCTATAGCACACCGATTTGGCTTGAAAATGCCCCATTCGCATTATTTTTCCCGTTTATCCAACCAAATAGCCAAGATAAATTAAATGGACCACATTGGGATGATCCTTAAGTACCCTAGCACGCCCCCATCATTTTTTCATCCCTCACCACGCTCGGACCCCGAGCCCACCCCCTAAACCGTGGGCTATAACACACTGATTTAACCCGAAAATGCTTTGTTTGCGCCGTTTCGCCCGTTTGTCCACCAAAATAGCCACGATAAATTAAACAGATCATACTGGGATGACCCTCAACCTCTCTGGCATGTCCCCATCAATTTTTGACCCACACCACACCCGTACCCCAGGCCCACCCCCAAAACCATGGGCTATAGCACACCGATTTGGCCTGAAAATGCCCGATTCGCATTATTTTGCCCGTTTATCCAACCAAATAGACAAGATAAATTAAATGGACCACATTGGGATGATCCTGAAGCGCCCTAGCACGCCCCCATCATTTTTCAGCCCTCACCACGCTCGGACCCCGAGCCCACCCCCTAAACTGTGGGCTATAACACACCGATTTAACCCGAAAATGCTTTGTTTGCGCCGTTTCGCCCGTTTATCCACCAAAATAGCCACGATAAATTAAACAGATCATACTGGGATGACCCTCAACCTCTCTGACATATCCCCATCAATTTTTGACCCACACCACACCCGTACCCCCAGGCCCACCCCCGAAACCATGGGATATAGCACACCGATTTGGCCTGAAAATGCCCCATTCGCACCATTTTGCCCGTTTGTCCACCCAAATAGCCAAGATAAATTAAATGGACCACATTGGGATGATCCTGAAGCGCCCTAGAACGCCCCCATCATTTTTCAGCCATCACCACGCTCGGACCCCGAGCCCACCCCCTAAACCGTGGGCTATAGCACACCGATTTAACCCAAAAATGCTTTGTTTGCGCCGTTTCGCCCGTTTATCCACCAAAATAGCCACGATAAATTAAACGGACCATACTAGGACGACCCTCAATCTCTCTGGCATGTCCCCATCAATTTTCGACCCACACCACACCCGTACCCTAGGCCCACCCCCGAAACCATAGGATATAGCACACCGATTTGGCCTGAAAATGCCCCATTCGCACCATTTTGCTCTTTTGTCCACCCAAATAGCCAAGATAAATTAAATGGACCACATTGGGATGATCTTGAAGTGCCCTAGCACACCTCCATCGTTTTTCATCCCTCACCACGCTCGGATCCCGAGCCCACCCCCTAAACCGTGGGCTATAGCACACCGATTAGGCAAAAAAATGCCCCGTTCATGACGTTTCTCCCGTTTATCCACTCAAATGGCCATGATAAATTAAAAGAACCACACTAGGATGATCCCCAACCTCCCTTCAAAACCCCCGTCAATTTTTGACCCACACCATGGCCAGACCCCGGGCCCACCCCCGAAACCGTGGGCTATAGCACATCGATTTGGCCTGAAAATACCACGTTCGTGCCGTTGATGATACCGAACCTTACTTTCACTCCCCCATCAATTTTTGGCCCACACCACGCTTGAATCCCAGGCCCACCCCCAAAATCGTGGGCTATAGCACACCGATTTGGCCCAAAAATGCTTCGTTCGCGCCGTTTCGCCAGCTTGTCCACCTAAATGGCCACGGTAAATTAAACGAACCACACTGGAAAGATCCCCAACCTCCTTGGCATGTCCCCAAAGATTTTCGGCCCACAACACGCCCGGACCTCAGGCCCACCACTGAAATCGTGGGCTATAGCACACCAATTTGGCCCGAAAATACCTCGTTCGCGCCGTTTTGCCCGTTTGCCCACCCAAACGGCCACGATAAATTTAACGGGCCACACTGGGATGATCCCCAACCTCCCTGGCATTCCCCCATTGATTTTTGGCCCACACCACGACCGAACCCCGGGCCCACCCCCAAAACCATGGGCTATAGCGCACTGATTTGGCCCAAAAATAACCCGTTTGTGCCTTTTCGCCCTTTTATCCACCCAAATGGCCACTATAAATTAAATGGACCACACTAGTATGATCCAAACTTCCCTGGCATGCCTCCGTCAATTTTTGGCCCACACCACACCCGAACCCCGAGGCCACCACCAAAACCGTGGGCTATATAACACATTGATTTGGCCTGAAAATGCCCCGTTCGCGCCATTTCTTCAGCTTGACCACCCAAATGGCCACAATATGTTAAACGGACCACACTGGGACGATCCCAAACCTCCCTGGCACGCCCCCATCAATTTTTGGCCTACACCACACCCGAACCCCGAACCCACCCCAAAACCATGGGCCATAGCACACCGATTTGGCCCAAAAATGATCCGTTCACGCTGTTTCACTCGTTTGTCCACCCAAATGGCCACGATAAATTAAACATACCATAGTGGGATGATCCCCAACTGCCCTGGAATGCCACCTTTGATTTTTGGCCCACACCACGTTTGAAACCCGGGCCCACCCTCGAAACTGTGGGTTATAGGACACTGATTTGGCCCGAAATGCTCCGTTCGCTCCGTTTCACCCGTTTGTCCACCCAAATGGCCACGATAAATTAAACGGACCATACTGGGATGATCCCCAACCTCCCTGAAATGCCTCCATTGATTTTTGGCCTAAACCACGAGAGGACCCCAGGCCCACCCCCAAAATCGTAGGCTATAACACACCGATTTGGCTTTAAAATGCCATGTTCGTGCTGTTTCAACCGTTTGTTCACCCAAATGGCCATGATAAAGTAAACGGACCACACTGGGATGATACCCAACCTCCCTTGCATGCCCCCTTCAAATTTTGGCAGACACCACGCCCGTACCCCGGGCCCACCCCCAAAACCTTGGGCTATAGCACATCGATTTGACCCGAAAATGCCCCGTTTGTGCCGTTTTACCCTTTTATCCACCCAAATAGCCACTATAAATTAAATGGACCACACTAGTACGATCCCCAACCACCCTGATATGCCCCCATCAATTTTCGGCCCACACCACACTCGAACCCCAGGCCCACCCCAGAAACCGTGGGCTATAGCACACCGATTTGGCCCGAAAATGCCCCGTTCTTGACGTTTCAGCCGTTTGTCCACCCAAATGACCAATATAAATTAAACAGACCACACTGGAACGATCCCCAACCTCCCTAGCATACATCTTTTGATTTTTGGCCCACACCATGCTCGAAACCCAGGCCCACCTCCGAAACCAAATGCCCCATTCGCGCCGTTTCGCCCGTTTTTCCACCCAAATAGCCACGATAGATTAAACAGACCATACTGGGAGATCCCCATCCTCCCTGGCACTCCTCCATCGATTTTTGGCCCAAACCACACCCGGACCTCGGGCGCACTACTGAAACTGTTTGTCCAACCAAATGGCCACGATAAATTATACGAACCATACTGGGACGATCCCCAACATCCCTGGCATGCCTCCATCTATTTTTGGCTAGCACCACACCTGGACCCCGGGCCCACCCCCAAAACTATGGGATATAGCACACTGATTTGGCCCGAAAATGCCCCATATTCGCCGTTTCGCCCGTTTGTCCACCCAAATAGCCACGAAAAATTAAACGGAACACACTGGGATGATCCCCAACCTCCCTAGCACGCCCCTGTCAATTTTTGGCCGAAATCACGCCCGAACCCTGGGCCCACCCACAAAACTGTGGGCTATAGCACATCGATTTGGCCCAAAAATGCCCCGTTTGTGCGGTTTCGCCCGTTTGTCCACCCAAATGGCCACGATAAATTAAACGGACCACACTGGAATAATCCCCAACCTCCCTGGAATGCCCCCATCGATTTTTGACCCACACTATGCTCGAACCCTGGGACCACCCCTAAAATTGGTGGCTATAGCACACCGATTTGGCCCGAAAATGACCCGTTCGCGCCGTTCCGCCCGTTTGTCAACCCATATGGCCATGATAAATTAAACGAACCATACTGGGATGATCCTTAACCACCCTGGCATGCCCCCATCAATTTTTGGCCCACACCACGCCCGAACCCCGAGCCCACCCCCAAAACCGTGGGTTATAGGACACCGATTTAGCCAAAAAATGCCCCATGCATGCCGTTTTGCCCGTTTGTCCACCCAAATGGCCACGATAAATTAAACAGACCACCTTGGGACGATCCCCAACCTCCCTAGCATGCCCCCATCAATTTTTGGCCCACACCAGGCTCGGATACTGGGCCCACCCCCAAAACCGTAGGCTATAGCACACTATTTATCCCAAAAATGCCCCGTTCGCGCCGTTTCGCCCGTTTGTCCACCCAAATGGCCACGATAAATTAAACAGACCACACTGGGATGATCCCCAACCTCTCTGAGATTCCCCCGTTGATTTTTGACCCACACCACGCCCGGACCCACACCCGAAAGCATGAGCTATAGCACATCGATTTTGCCCAAAAAATGCCCCGTTCGCGCCGTTTCATCCGTTTGTCCACCCAAATGGCCAAGATAAATTAAACGGACCACACTGAGACGCTCCCTAACCTCCCTGTCATGCCCCCGTCAATTTTTGGCCCACACCACTCTCGTATCCCGAGCCCACTCTCAAAACCGTGGGCTATAGCACACAGATTTAGCCCAAAAATGCCCTATTTGTTCCGTTTCACCCATTTGTCCACCCAAGTGGCCATGATAAATTAAACGGACTGCAATGGGATGATCCTAGCCTCCCTGGAATGCCCCGATCAATTTTCGACCCACACCACGCTCGGAACCCGGGCCCACCCCCGAAACCGTGGGCTATAGCACACCAATTTGGCCGAAAAGTGCCCCGTTCGTGCCATTTTGCTCGTTCGTCAACCCAAATGGCAACAATAAATTAAACAGACCATACTGGGATGATACCCAACCTTCCTGGCACGCCCTCATCAATTTTCGGCCCTCACCACGCCCGAACCCTGGGCCCACCTTCGAAACCGTGGGCTATGGCACACCGATTTGGCCTGAAAATGCCCCATTCACGCCGTTTCTCCCGTTTGTCAACCCAAATGGCCACGATAAATTAAACGGACCACACTGGGATGATCCCCAACCTCCCTAGCATGCCCCCAGCGATTTTTAGCCTATACCATATTCGTACCCCGGGCCAACCCCCGAAACCTTATGCTATAGCACATCGATTTAGCCCGAAAACGCCCTATTTGCACCGTTTCACCCATTTGTCCACCCAAATGGCCAGGATAAATCAAACGGACAACACTGGGATGATCCCAACCTCCCTGGCACCCCCACATCGAGTTTTGACCCACACCACGCCCGAATCCCAGGCCCACCATCGAAACCGTGGGCTATAGCACACCGATATTGCCCGAAAATGCCCCGTTCATGCCGTTTTGAACCCTTGTCAACCTAAATAGCCACGATAAATGAAACGGACCACATTGGGATGATCCCCAACCTCCCTGGCACCCCCCATTGATTTTTGGCCCACACCACGCTCGGACCCCAGGCCCACCCCCAAAATCGTGGGCTACAGCACACTGATTTGGCCCAAAATGCCCCGTTCGCGCCGTTTCACCCGTTTGTCCACCCAAATGGCCATGATAAATTAAACGGACCACACTGGGACAATCCCCATCTCCCTAGCACGCCTCCATCGATTTTCGGCCTAAACCACGCCCGAACCCCAGGTCCACCCCCAAAAATTGCGGGCCATAGCACACCAATTTGGCTCAAAAATGCCCCCTTCACGCTATTTCGACCGTTTGTCCACCCTAATGGCCATGATAAAGTAAAAGGATCACACAGAGATGATCCCCAACCTCCTTGGCATGCCCCCATCGACTTTCGGCCCACGCCACGCTCGTACCAAGAGCCCACCCCCAAAACCGTGAGCTGTAGCAGACCGATTTGGCATGAAACTGCCCCCTTCACGTCGATTTGCACATTTTTCCACCCAAATGGCAACGATAAATTAAACGGACCACACTGGAATGATCCCCAACATCCCTGGAATGCCCCCATCGATTTTCGGCCCACACCACGCCCGAACCTAGGTTAAACTCCCAAAACCATAGACTATAGCACACCGATTTGGCCCAAAAATGCCCCGTTCATGCCGTTTCACCCGTTTATCCACCCAAATGGCCACGATAAATTAAACGGGACACATTGGGATGATCCCTAACTTCCCTGGCACGTCTCCATTGATTTTCGGCCCACACCACGCTCGAACCCCGAGCCCACCCTCCAAAACCGTGGGCTATAGCACACTGATTTAGCCCAAAAATGCCCTGTTCGCGCCGTTTTGCCCGTTTGTCAACCCAAATGGCCACGATAAATAAAACAGACCACACTGGGACAATCCCCAACCTCTCTGGCAAGCCCCTATCAATTTTTTCCCCACACCAGGCTCGGACCCCGGGCCCACACCCAAAACCATGGGCTATAGCACACTGATTTGGCCCAAAAATACCCTGTTTGCGCTGTTTGCCCGTTTTTTCACCCAAATAGCCAGGATAAATTAAACGTACCATACTGGGACTATCCTCAACCTCCCTGGCACGTTCCCGTAGATCTTTAGCCTACACCACGCCCGGACCCCAGGCCCACCCCCAAAACCATGGGCTATAGCACACCGATTTGGCCCGAAAATGCCCCGTTCGCACCGTTTCCCCCGTTTGTCCACCCAAATGCGAACGATAAATTAAATGGAACATGCTGGGATGATCCCCAACCTCCCTGGCATTCCCCCATCGATTTTCGACCCACACCACGCCCGTACCTTGGGCGCACCCCCAAAACCGTGGGCTATAGCACACTTATTTGGCCCGAAAATGCCCCGTTCGCGCCGTTTCCCCCGTTTGTCCACCCAAATGGCCACGATAAATTAAGAGGACCACACTGGGATGATCCCCAACCTCCCTGGCACGCCCCCATTGATTTTTGGCCCATACCAAGCCCGGACCCCAAGCACACCCACGAAACCGTAGGCTATAGAACACCAATTTGTTTGAAAAATGCCCCATTCACACTGTTTCACCCGTTTGTCTACCCAAATGGCCATGATAAATTAAATGGACCACAGTGGGACGATACTCAGCCTCCCTGACATGCCCCCATCGATTTTCGGCCCATACCATACCCGAACCCCAGGCCTACCACCGAAATCGTGGGCTATAGCACACTGATTTGGATCAAAAATGCCCCGTTCGCGCCGTTTCGACCATTTGTCCACCCAAATGGCCATGATAAAGTAAACGGACCACAATGGGATGATCCCCAACCTCCCAGGCTTGCCCCATCAACTTTCGGCCCACACCACGCTCGTACCCCGGGTCCACCCCCAAAACCGTGGGCTACAGCACACCGATTTGGCCCAAAAATGCCCCGTTTGCCCCATTTTTCTCATTTGTCCACCCAAATGGCCACGATAAATTAAACGGACCATACTGGAACTATCCCCAACCTTCCTGGAATGTCCCCATTGATTTTTGGAAAACACCACGCCCGGACCCCGAGCACACTCCCAAAATCGTGAGCTATAGCACACCGATTTAGCCTAAAAATACCCCGTTCGCGTAGTTTCGCCCGTTTGTCCACCCTAATGGACACGATAAATTAAAAAGACCATACTGGGATAATCCTTAACTTCCCTGTCACCCCTCCATCGATTTTTGGCCCACACCACGCCCGGACCCTGGGCCTACCCCCAAAACCATGGGCTATAGCAGACTGATTTGGCCCGAAAATGCCACGTTTGTGCCGTTTTGGCTGTCTGTTGATGATAGGCGTATTTACACGCCTAAAGCACCATAATTTACCCATATTTTAGCTAAGTTTTAAGGACAAAATATATAATTCCTGCATTTTTAGTCCATTTTCCTGTAAGTGAGCTAACCAACGTGATTAGCATGTTTTCAGGTATTAATGATGAAGATTTCAGCACTTTGTGGACCTTTTGGTAGCAAGGAAAACTTCACAGAAGAGGGAAGGCCGCTTTTGGAAGCTTATGGACTGAAAGTGATGCATGGAGAACTTGTTCCGGGCAAAAATAGTATTTCTAAAGACTTGGGGATCAGCAGTAACTTAGTAGGAATAGGACAAGGATGTTATAAAAACCCTATTTTGCTGAATTTTTCAGCATTCATGCTTGTCATTATTCACGAATTGATAGATTCATTCATTGATTCATTCGACACTTAGTATTATTCAGTTTACAGATTCTGTAAGTTTTAACAGAGAAAAAAATGCTAACTTGTGAGAAACGTCTAGAGGGAAAAAACGTCAACCTAGTTTGACGCCACACCCATCTTCAACGTGAGATTCTTTGAGCTTTGGTACGATAATGATGTTTATTGTGATCTCCATTGTAATCATGAGTAGCTAAACCTCCCTGTTAGGGTTATGGAAGCCTTATGATATACTATCAATTACTATGAGTTTGTGAATTCTTGATACGTATGCTACTTATATCATTACTCTCTTCATCTTAATTACATTCTTGTGGTTGGAAACATATAGAATACGCCATTATAGGATTAACTTGTTCGAGAGAAAAGTTACATGTTTGGAAAAGAAAGCGTGACAAGGAAATAGGGCTACCAACCCATATTTACACGTTAGTGCCGTAACTGGGTTAACCTCTTGGAGAGTTTGTACCGTTAGTTATACGCTTTAAGCTCGAGAGAGTTAAAGTGAAATAATCCTTGATGGTTGAGAAACACTAGGATTTACCATTAGAATACGAATCTCTATAAGTGCATGCATGTCTGAATTCCGCATTACTTATAGTTAATAGATACGTAGAACTCATAAGGTGGACATAACCCTAACTTATTTTTCTCTGTGATTAAATCTTACTAAACAAAGCATTCTGTTGTTACTCTGATAGCATTAATTCACGCCACAATCCAATCCCCCCTTTTCCGTGGAATTTTCGATCAAAAGTCTACTAATAATTGCAACACTTAGTGACCAAGTATTCCCTGTGGGATTCGACACCCAACCCAGTTGGGTTCTATATTTGACAGCGACCGCTTACACTCTTACGAGAGCTGTAGTTTGGGCGTTATCAAATTTTGGCGCCGTTGTCGGGGAATACGGTTGTTAACTAAGTTTGTGATAGTTACTAGACCCTTTGGTCAAAGATTCTCGAATTTTACTTTTAGTTATTGTTTTTGTTTTATTCAGGTTCTGTTGAGTGCATGCCAAATACTCGTAGTTCTGGTCAGCCATTATTACCTATAAATCCTGAACCTCAACTTATTGGCAGAATGGATGCACAGCGTGACATTGACAGAAGGGCGGCTCAACAGGAGCAGGCTAGATTAGCTGCACTGGCAGCTGCTCAAGTACATCAATAGAATATTGATAACCCAGGGCGAGCATCAAATCCTGATGATGAGGACCTGGGTGATGATGAGTTACTGAATCCCAGGCGTACTGATGAAGTGGCGGCACCTATGCATAGGAGGGAACGTCAAGCTAGAATGAGCCCTGAACGCCGAGCTGTGCAGGCTCCTTTTGATGATGATGATGACGATCTGGATGGAGCTGGTGCCACAGGGGCTATTATTCCTCCACCCTTGGCACCCAGAGCTAAGTTCAATATCACTAGCACCATGATTCAGTTATTGCAGCTCAAGGGGTTATTTGGTAGACTCGCAGGCGATGATCCGAATATGCATCTGATCAACTTTATTTCAACATGCAAGTTATTTGACAATCCAGGAGTTGGGCAGAATGCAATTCGGCTGCGCTTATTTCCATTGTCTCTATCTGGGGAGGCAACTCTATGGTTGAATGGGCTAACTCCTGATTCTATTACTAATTGGAGGCAACTGAAAGACGCTTTCCTGGAAAGATTCTTTCCGCCATCCAAGAGAGCCCAATTACGGGATGAGATCGACAATTTTCGATAGCTTCCAACTGAAGCTCTCCACGAAACATGGGAGAGGTTCAAGAAGAAGCTTATGTGGTGCCCAAACCATCAGATGACGAATATCCACTTGATGGAAATATGATATAGGGCTTTGAACTCGGTGACAAAGCCAGTGGTTGATAATGTTGCAGGAGGGTCATTCATGGACCTTACTTTTATTGAGGTGAGTGATATGCTGGATCGTATGACAAAGAAGAGTAGAGCTTGGCATACCAGGGATTCTGAGGTAGCAAGCTCTACTGTATCTATTGGCATGACTGCAGAGCAGAGACGAAGACAAGAGGAACGTGACCAAGATATGGCTCACATGAAAACGCAGATGGATCTTCTTACCAAGCATTTATTATCAGGGAAAACCGAAAAAGTCAAGGCTGTGGTGTAACATGGAAGAGATGAATCAGATTCTGAGGAGGAAGCAAATTATTTGAATAATCAGGGGGGTTTTCGAGGCAATGCCCAAGGAAACCAAGGTCGGAACTATTATGATAAATCTGGATACAAGGACTACGATCAAGGTGGTTGGAAGAATAAGACTGACAGGAGTGGTTTGTATGTTCCTCCTAGAAACTGTGAGGCTGTGGCGTCTGGCTCTGTAAAGATGTCCATGGATGGTATGATGGATAAGCTGTTGAAAGGGGTGGAGGCAACCAATATAGGCGTTACTGAGGTAAAGAATGATTTGTCATCAATAAATCAATTGGTTGATTCGCATTCTACCGCGATAAAACAGCTGGAGCAACAATTGAGTCAACTATCAGTGGCATTCAATCAAAGAAAGGCTGGAACCTTACCTAGAGACATTGTGCAAAACCCAAATAATGATGGATCATGTATGGCTATTACTACCAGGAGTGGTAAAGCGTTGGAAAATCCATCCAAAGGCAAGCAGGTGGTTGATGATATAGCAGATAATTTATTGATGCAGAATGTGAAGATGCCATAGAAGCTGAAGATAGTGTTCCTGACGTTACCCCTAGACATCTGCAGCCTGAAAAGATCGACAATCGGAAGCAAGATAAAAAGAAAGTGGCGGAGAAAACTATTCCCCTTCCACCACCACCTTTTCCTCAGAGACTGAAGAAGAAAGCCAATGACACCAGGTTCAGTAAATTCATGACTATGTTGAAGCAGCTGACTATCAATGTTCCTTTGGTGGAGGCGCTAGAGCAGATGCCCCGATACGCCAAATTCATGAAGGACATTTTGACAAAGAAGCGGGCAGCAAGCTATGGGCTGGCAGATAATTTTTATCAATGCAGTGCAATCGCTACAAGATCGCTAGTTCAGAAGAAGGCAGATCCTAGTGCTTTCACTATTCCTTGCACGGTTGGATCTTTGGATTTTGCTAAGGCATTGTGCGATTTGGGAGCTAGCATCAATTTGATGCCGCTATCTATTTACAGAAAGTTGGGGTTAGGTGATCCTACACCAACCAATATGCGGGTCGTGATGGCAGATAGGTCGGTAAAACGACCTGTTGGTATCTTATATGATGTATTGGTGAAGGTTTCCACCTTCATCTTTCCTGCAGACTTTGTTATTTTAGATTGCGAGGTAGATTTTGAAGCTCCCATAATATTGGGACGTCCTTTCCTTGCAACAGGAAGTGTGCTTATTGATCTAAGAGCTAATGAGCTTTTATTTTGGATGAATGATGAAGTGGTCCGTTTTGATGTATGCAAATCAATGAAGCAGCCCAAAGATATGAATGTGTTATCTGTAGCTGATGTTTATTATGATGATGAGAAAGAATTATCTGTAGAGAAATAACTTATTGTTGATCCATTGGCTGATGTGCTTATGAATTTTGGGCGTGAGGATGTTGAAGAGTATGAAGAAACTATTTGTGCTCTAACCGGAATTGGCTCCTATTATCATGCTCCTAAGAAGATGGATCTGGATCTTAAAAATCTCCCTTCACCACCAGCAAAGCCATCCATTGAAGAACCACCATTGCTAGAATTTAAGGAGCTGCCCAGTCACTTGAAATATGCATTTTTGGGAAGTGGTGATACACTTGCAGTTATTATTGCGGCTGATTTAGGTGAGCAGCAGGTTGCGGCTCTTATTTCTGTTCTGAGGAGATACAAGAGAGCCATCGGTTGGACTATTGCTGATATTATTGGTATCCCTCCTGGGATATGTATTCACAAGATTCAGCTCGAGGAAAATTTTGTGCCCACCATTGAGCATCAAGGACGTTTGAATCCACCCATGCAGGAGGTGGTGAAGAAAGAGATTATTAAGTGGTTAGATGTTGGGGTAGTATATCCAATCTCCGACAGTAAGTGGGTAAGTCCGGTACAGTGTGTGCCTAAGAAAGGGGGCATGACGGTAGTTGCGAATGAAAAGAATGAGCTGATTCCACTCAAACCTATCACAGGGTGGAGAGTGTGTATGGACTACCGGAAGCTGAATTCGTGGACGCTTAAGGATCACTTCCCAATGCCATTCATGGACCAAATGCTTAATCGATTAGCAGGGAAGGGATGGTTTTGTTTCTTAGATGGTTATTCCGGTTATAATCAGATTTGTATTGCTCCTGAGGATCAAGAGAAGACCACTTTTACATGCCCATATGGTACGTTTGCCTTCAAACGTATGCCATTTGGGTTATGTAAAGCACCTGCCACTTTTCAGCGTTGTATGATGTCCATTTTTTCTGATATGGTTGAAGACACCTTGGAGGTGTTCATGGACGATTTTTCAGTTGTGGGTGAATCGTTTGAATCGTGCTTGGCGAATCTGAGTATGGCATTACAGAGATGTGTTGAGTTCAACTTGGTGCTAAACTGGGAGAAGTTCCATTTTATGGTTAAGGAAGGCATTGTTCTTGGGAACAAAGTCTCCGAAAGAGGAATTGAGGTTGATCGAGCCAAAATTGAAGTTATCAAGCAACTACCACCTCCAATTTTTGTAAAAGGAGTTCATAGTTTCCTCGGTCATGCAGGTTTTTATCGAAGGTTTATCAAAGACTTCTCCAAGATTGCTAGTCCATTATGCAAACTCTTGGAGAAGGATGCAAAGTTCGACTTCGGTAAAGATTGCTTGAAGGCATTTGAATGCCTCAAAGGGAAGCTAGTTGAAGCTTCTATTATTGTAGCACCCGATTGGTCTCTACCGTTTGAAGTGATGTGTGATGCAAGTGGGGTAGCTTTGGGTGTTGTACTTGGTCATAAAAGAGAAAGGTTATTTCATCCAATATACTATGCGAGCAAGGCCTTGAATGGAGCCCAAAAGAACTATACTGTCACGGAACAAGAGCTTCTAGCAGTTGTTTATGCTTTTGAAAAGTTCCATGATTACTTGTTGGGAACCAAAGTGGTGGTTCATACAGATCATGTGGCTCTGAGATATTTAATGGCAAAGAAGGATGCTAAGACAAGGCTAATTCGGTAGGTGTTATTGCTTCAAGAATTTGATTTCGAGGTAAAGGATAGAAAAGGTTGCGAAAACCAAGTAGCTGATCATCTATCTAGACTTGAGAGTGCGCACATAGCGCAACCCGACCTTGAGATTGATGATGCATTTCCCGACGAAGAGATCCTAGCCGCTATGGTGGAAGACTTACCATGGTATGCAGACTTTGCGAACTACGTGGTAAGTAAAGTGATGCCTGAGAATCTCTCCTTTCATCAAAAGAGAAAGTTCATGCATGATGTGAAACACTACTTCTGGGATGAACCGTATCTTTTTCGACGATGTGCTGATGGTGTTATTAGGCGATGCATCTCTGATGTGGAGGTGCCTAGCATCTTGGAGGCAAGTCATGCTTCCCAAGTTGGGGGTCACCATGCAGGTGATCAGACAGCCAGGAAGGTATTGCAAAGCGGCTATTATTGGCCTTCAATATTTAAGGATGCCTACAATTTTGTGAGAAGATGTGACCAATGTCAGAGACAAGGCGCGATTTCGAAGCACCATGAGATGCCCATGTCGAAAATTCTTGAAGTAGAGCTGTTTGATGTATGGGGTATTGATTTCATGGGCCCATTCGTAAGTTCGTTTGGGATGAAATATATCCTAGCTGTTGTGGACTATTTATCCATATGGGTCGAAGCAGTAGCGCTGGCCAATAATGAAGGCAAGCGTGTTGTAGAATTTTTAAAGAGAAATATCTTCTCTCGTTATGGGGTACCACGTACTATCATAAGCGATGGAGGATCACACTTTTGCAACAAGCTGTTTAGAGCCGTGTTGGTGAAATATGGGGTCAAGCAACACAAGGTAGCTACACCTTACCACCCACAAACTAGTGGGCAGGTAGAGGTTTCTAATCGGGAGATCAAGCTGATCCTTGCTAAGACTGTAAATGCTAGTAGGAAAGATTGGTCTCGGTAGCTGGACGATGCATTATGGGCTTATAGAACTGCATTCAAGACACCAATTGGCATGTCCCCGTACCAATTAGTTTATGGGAAGGCTTGTCACTTGCCGATTGAGCTCGAGCATAAAGCCTTGTGGGCGTTGAAGAGGCTTAACCTGACTTGGGATGATGCAATTAATCTGAGAGTAGAGAAGCTGAATGAGATGGATGAATTCCGTCTACATGCATATGAAAGGGCAGACCTCTACAAAGAACGGATGAAAAAGTACCATGATCGACGGATTATCCAACGAAACTTTCAGAAGGGTGATATGGTACTTCTTTTCAACTCCAGACTAAAGCTATTTCCAGGTAAGTTAAAGTCTAAATGGTCTGGTCCGTTCAGAATTAGCCAAGTCTACTCGTCTGGAGTAGTAGAGTTAGAAGGCATTAATGGTGGTGTCTTTAAAGTGAATGGCCAACGAGTGAAGCCATATATCGGTCGTCTTGACTCGATAAAATGCATGGACACCATCTATCTCGACGAAGTCTAAGTAATTAAGATAACTATGTCGTGCCGCGACAATAAATCAAGCGCTAGATGGGAGGCAACCCATCGTTTTTAATCGTTTTGTTTTACTAAGTGTTTGTTTTTGTTAAATAAAAATCCAAAAAGAAGAGTCGAGCCACGACCAAAACTAAGGCGCTTGGTGGGAGGCAACCCATCGTTCTAATTGTTTTTGTTGTTTTTGAGTAAATGTAGGTGTAAGACGTATAAAGGAGGAGATCTAGCCCAAATTTTAATTTGGAATTGTGTCATGTTGAAGGTGGTAAGTTTGGAATGAAGAAACAAAGGCTATTGGTTAGGCATTGCCTATGCAAATCTAAGCAATGAACAAGGCAAGGCCTATGTAAATCTAGGCAACGAACAAGGCAAGGCCTATGCTATGGCCTAAGCTCTCTGAATCTACAATGCCATAGCATAGGCGCCGCCTATGCCCAACAATGCCATAGCATAGGCGCCGCCTATGCCATTGCCTTTGCTCTCTAAATCTACAATGCCATAGCATAGGCGCCGCCTATGCCTAACAATGACATAGCATAGGCGCCGCCTATGCTCAACTAGGCTTTGCAAAAGGCGTCGCCTATGCTAAGCATAGGCAAAGCATTAGGCGCCGCCTATGCTTACTTTTTGGTCTCCTAATCCGATTTTAAATGGGTCAAACCCGACCCAAGCCTTGTCCTATAAATAAAACTTCAACATTAGAACAAAACACACTTATTTGCTCAACCTAGGCGCCGCCTTTACTCTCCAAATCTCTTAAAATTTTTCTTTTTGCTCTTCTAACCTTGCAAGATCATCTTCCGAGGCCATCACCAAGTAAGTACTTCTTTTATATTCCGTAGTTATTACAATACTACGCCTATAATGATTTGTTAAATCTTGAAGTAGTGTTGGTGATTTGAATGTAGTTGGTTTGTATTGATACATCTAGTTGAGTGAAAGAATACGTATGGGTGTTCTAAACTTTGTTCCAAATTGTATTTTGGTTGTTATACACTGTCATATTTTTGCGGAATTGAAATGGTAAAGCTAATCACATAATCGTGTAAGTCAAACGTTGGAATGTTTTGAAAGGCTCGTTCATCGAGATAAAGATCATGATTGAATACAAGCATGAGATGTTGTGATTATTTCTATGCCATAAACTTGATTCGATCTCTACGTAGTAGTCTTGTTCCAAAATTGCATTAATCCAAACCATACAGTATGGTCAAGTTTATATGAAATAGAGTTGAAAAGGATAGTGAAGATGACATGAAAAGTATGACTGCACTGAATATATTGTTGGAACATAACACCTAAATGTATGGCGATGAAGTATGATTAATCGACATCGTTCACTTAATTAGTTTGTCACCACAAATTAAGTGTGGGGTGGTCCCACTACTGTTTGTTTGTCGATTGTATCTACCGATATGAAGCTAACATGAATTTATTTTAATCTCAGGCACAATGGCACCAAAAAGTCGACCAGGAAAAGAAAAAGCGTCCACCTCACAGAAAGGTCAGAAAAGAGCAAGTTGAATCTTCCTCGCTGCAAATACCTCGCCGTATGTTCGGGATAAAATGGGTCCTAAAGGAGGACGGAAAGGAGTGGTACAAGAACAACAAAGTGAAAAAATATGTTCACGTGGAGTTAATACAAAAAGAGAGCCTAGCAAAGAGAGAACCTCGCATTTTGGCTAAAATAATGGCGCTACATTTTGATTTCATTTTCTGAGATATGGGAGAGTGCAATCTTTATCTAACACGAGAATTATATGCCAATTGGTCCCCAAAGACTACAGGAAGTGAAGTAAAGATTCGAGGCCAAGTGTTGCAACTAAATGCAGAGTTTTTCAACTCTTTTCTGGGGTTTTCATCTGTAGATCCATCACCGCTCAAGGAGCTTTATAAAATACCTCCGTACAGGGCAATCAGACACACACTGTGCAGAAAAAGATCAATGGCACGTTGGAGTCGTCACAAGGATACCGGTCGGCACAATACCTTCCCATATGCTTCTTTGAACAGAGAAGCTCGGATATGGTTGCGGATAGTCAACTCTTGCTTGATTCCAGGAACACAGTACACAAAGATCACACGTGATAGAGTGTTCTTGGTGTACGCTTTGATGACGAACATCCCCATCAACATTGGGGCGATCATTCGATCTTCAATGCGTAAGGCTAAGCTGCACAAGAGGTCCCACTTCAGCTTTGGCAATCTGTTGACTGCGATATTGAGGAAGAAGGACATCGAAGAGGAACCTGCAGATCACAAGCTTCCACACAACCCAAAGGAAGTTGACCTCACAAAGGTGAAAGAAGCTGAATCTATGCATGGCGTCAACCTGACCACTGCAGAAAGATATGCTCGCGATGAAAGCTTCTTCCGCTATTTATATGGCATGACGAGGTTCACCATGATGAGCGGGGGTCGTGTTCCAACTGCTGCAGAGCTCCAACAGTTGGATTATGACTACCCAATGAATGAGCATGCGAGGGCTATGTGCGGAGTAGGTGTATATTTCGAGGAACCTCTTGATGATGACGTGCCAACCGATGACGATCGCCGAATGCCAGACTCAGACATGGAGGAGAACTCTGATGACGACGACTCTGATGATGATTCTGATGCAGGAGGTATGACCCCAGACATAGAGGAGGAGTCCGACTAATCAGGTTTTTCTTATTTATTTTCCACTGAGGGCAGTGTGTCCCGTCTAAGTGTGGGGTGTTGGTATTTGTATGCTACACTTCTTTGTCTGCATTTGCATTTATTCTAGTTCTTGTTTGTTTTAATTAGTCGTAATTAGTTAGTTTAATTTTAGATTTTTTAGATTTTGCATGAAATTGTTCTGATAGGCGGCATGGTATTATGACAAGAGTTTGTGCCAAAATCATCATTACTATTGAGACGTTTAGGCTCTAAGTGTGACTCACTGTGTGATAAGTGTGTGGTTTAATTCATTCATCTGTTGGGTCAAGAGTCTATACTGCTCTCAATAAAGTTGACCATGTGCCTTGTGTGTGTGAGGTTATAGTATATTCTGTGTTGTGACTGATAATAGAACTTGCCTGGTGTGTGTGTAAAGAGAAATAAAGAGTGTGAGTTTAGGAGATGATTTAGGCATTTCTTTGGCAGCCTGTGATTGTTTACATTCTTTTTACCTACCCGTGGACATTATCCTAGTTAACCCCCTTTGAGCCTTTAGCTATTTTCTTTGACAGCCTTATATGTAGCCTAATCCATTTTTTTTTTCAAGACCATAATTTGATCCAAATTCCTAAGCGCTTTAAATTGTAGAGTCATGTGACAAAATAAGAGGAAATTGGGTGAGAGTGATGCCTCAGAGTGTATTGGTACTTGAAATTATTGTGAAAAGGAGTGGCTATCATAGAGGTGTTTTATAAAAAAAAAAGAAAAAAAAAAAGAAATAGAAAAAAAAATAAGTTTTATATTCTCATCTTTCTGTTTATAATTGAATAACAAAATAGGTGAAAAGGGGTGTTAGATGAAAAGAAATGTAGAAGGGTTGTTTAAAAGAGAGTGTTAATGACATAACGTAGTGTATTAAAGCGCTTAGGGAACATAGTCACTATTTCTGGCCAAAATAGTCCTACCTGTCCCTTAGCCTACATTACAACCTGTAAAGACCTACTTGATCCTAAGCTTAGCATTCTGATATTAGTGGAGCATTACACTAAGGGCAAGCCTATGGTCATCAGTTGCAACATATGAATTCTTTGTGAGAGTGAGAGCAAGGAGAGTCTTATACCCATGTTTCGAAAATTGCAAAACTTATGAGTGATTATGGGTGATATCTTGTGTGAGACACACATGGTTGATGATTGTTGGGTAGTGTTATATGATTCTTTATGACTTAACTTGTGGATACGAATTAACCATCATCACAAGTCTATGTTGGAGGTTGAATTATTTCTAGTAGTGAACAAGAAAACTACTCTTTGTTAATAATTGTCGTGCCTGTCTTGTTGAACATTTTATGTTGTTGCTGTGATATTCTAAGTAGATGATTGCATGGACGTAATATTTTGTTCGAGGACGAACAAAGCTTTAAGTGTGGGGTGTTGATGATAGGCGTATTTACACGCCTAAAGCACCATAATTTACCCATATTTTAGCTAAGTTTTAAGGACAAAATATATAATTCCTGCATTTTTAGTCCATTTTCCTGTAAGTGAGCTAACCAACGTGATTAGCATGTTTTCAGGTATTAATGATGAATATTTCAGCACTTTGTGGACCTTTTGGTAGAAAGGGAAACTTCACATAAGAGGGAAGGCAGCTTTTGGAAGCTTATGGACTGAAAGTGATGCATGGAGAACTTGTCCCGGGCAAAAATAGTATTTCTAAAGACTTGGAGATCAGCAGTAACTTAGTAGGAATAGGACAAGGATGTTATAAAAACCCTATTTTGCTGAATTTTTCAGCATTTATGCTTTTCATTATTCACGAATTGATAGATTCATTCATTGATTCATTCTACACTTAGTATTATTCAGTTTACAGATTCTGTAAGTTTTAACAGAGAAAAAAATGCTAACTTGTGAGAAACGTCTAGAGGGCAAAAACGTCAACCTAGTTTGACGCCACACCCATCTTCAACGTGAGATTCTTTGAGCTTTGGTACGATGATGATGTTTATTGTGATCTCCGTTGTAATCATGAGTAGCTAAACCTCTCTGTTAGGGTTATGGAAGCCTTATGATATACTATCTATTACTATGAGTTTGTGAATTCTTGATATGTATGCTACTTATATCATTACTCTCTTCATCTTAATTACATTCTTGTGGTTTCAAACATATAGAATACGCCATTATAGCATTAACTTGTTCGAGAGAAAAGTTACATGTTTGGAAAAGAGAGCGTGACAAGGAAATAGGGCTACCAACCCCTATTTACATGTTAGTGCCATAACTGGGTTAACCTCTTGGAGAGTTCGTACCGTTAGTTATACGCTTTAAGCTTGAGAGAGTTAAAGTGAAATAATCCTTGATGGTTGAGAAACACTAGGATTTACCAATAGAATACGAATCTCTATAAGTGCATGCATGTCTGAATTCCGCATTACTCATAGTTAATAGATATGTAGAACTCATAAGGTGTACATAACCCTAACTTATTTTTCTCTGTGATTAAATCTCACTAAACAAAGCATTTTGTTGTTACTCTGATAGCATTAATTCACGCCACAATCCAATCCCCTCTTTTCCGTGGAATTTTCGATCAAAAGACTACTAATAATTGCAACACTTAGTGACCAAGTATTCCCTGTGGTATTCGACACCCAACCCAGTTGGGTTCTATATTTGACAGCGACCGCTTACACTCTTACGAGAGCTGTAGTTTGGGCGTTATCATCTGTCCACCCAAATGGCCACGATAAATTAAACGGACCATAGTGGGACAATTCCCAACCTCCCTGGCACGCCTCTGTCGATTTTCGGCCCAAACCTCGCCCAGACCCAAGGCCCACCCCCAAAACTTTGGGCTATAGCACAACGATTTAGCCCGGAAATGCCTCATTCGTGCCGTTTTGCCCGTTTGTCCACTCAAATAGACACGATATATTCAATGGACCACACTGGAATGATCCCCAACCTCCCCGGAATGCCCCCGTCAATTTTCGGCCCAGACCATGCTCGAAAACCGGACCCACCCCTAAAACCATGGGCTATAGCACACCAATTTATCCCTAAAATACCCCGTTCACGCCGTTTTGCCCGTTTGTCAACCCAAATAGCCACGATAAATTAAACATACCATACTGAGATAATCCCCAACCTCCCTGGCACGCCCCCATCAATTTTCGGCCCAGACTACGCTTGGAATCCGACCCCATCGCCGAAACCGTGGGCTATAGCACACCAATTTGGACCAACAATGCCCCATTTGCGTCGTTTTCCCGTTTGTCCACCCAAATGGCCACGATAAATTAAACGGACCATACTAGGATGATCCCCAACCTCCCTGGAACGCCCCCATCTATTTTTAGCCCGCTCCACGCTTGGACCCCGTACCCACCCCCAAAGCCGTGGGCTATAGCACACCGATTTGGCCCGAAAATGCCCCGTTTGCGCCGTTTCGACCATTTGTCCACCCAAATGGACACGATAAATTAAATGGACCACACTGGAATAATTCCCAACCTCCCTAAAATGCCCTCATCAATTTTTGGCCCACACCACGCCCAAACCTCGGGCCCACACCCAAAACCGTAGGCTATAGCACACCGGTTTGGCCCGTTTGTCAACCCAAATTGCCACGATAAATTAAACGAACCATACTGGGATTATCTCCAACCTCCCTGACATGCCTCCATCGATTTTCGACCCACACCATGCCCGGACCCCGGGCCATCCCCGAAACCGTGCGCTATAGCACACCAATTTGGCCCGAAAATGCCTCGTGCGCGTTGTTTCTCCCGTTTGTCCACCTAAATAGCCACGATAAATTAAGCAAACCATAATGGAACTATCCCAACCTTCCTAGCACGCCCCCATCAATTTTTGTCCCACACCACGCTCGGACCCCTGGCCCACTCCAAAAACCATGGGCTATAGCACACCGATTTTGCCTGAAAATGCCCCGTTTGCGCCGCTTCTCCCGTTTGTCCACCCAAATGGCCATGATAAATTAAACGGAATACACTGGGACAATCCCCAACCTCCCTGGAACACTCCCGTTGATTTTCGGCCCACACCAAGCCCGGACCCCGGGACACCCCTGAAACCGTGAACTATAGCACACCAATTTGGCTCGAAAATTCCCCGTTTGCGCTGTTTCACCCGTTTGTCCTCCTAAATAGCCATGATAAATTAAACAAACGATAATGGAACTATCCCAACCTCCCTAGCACGCCCCCATCGATTTTTGGCCCACACCACGCTCGGACCCCTGGCCCACTGCAAAAACCGTGGGCTATAGCACACCGATTTTGCCCGAAAATGCCCCATTCACGCCACTTCGCCCATTTGTCCACCCAAATGGCCATGATAAATTAAATGGAGCACACTGGGACAATCCCCAACCTCCCTGGCACACTCCCGTTGATTTTTGGCCCACACCAAACACGAACCCCGGGGCACCCTTGAAACCGTGAACTATAGCACACCAATTTGGCTCGAAAATGCCCTGTTTGCACTGTTTCTCCCGTTTGTCCACCTAAATAGCCACGATAAATTAAACAAACCATACTGGAACTATCCCAACGTCCCTGGCATGCCCCCATCGATTTTTGGCCCACACCACGCCAAGACCCCGGGCCCACCCCCAAAACCGTGGGCTATAGCACATTGATTTAGCCCGAAAATGCCCCGTTTGTACCGTTTCGCCCTTTTATCCACCCAACAGTCCATGATAAATTAAATGAACCATACTGGGACGATCCCTAACCTCCCTGGCATATCCCCGTCAAGTTTTGGCCCACACCACGCTCGGATCCCGAGCCCACTCTCAAAACCGTGGGCTATAGCACACTAATTTAGCCCGAAAATGCCCTGTTCACCCCATTTTGCCCATTTTTCTACCCAAATGGCCACAATAAATTAAACGGACCACACTGGGATGATCTCCAACCTTCCTGGAATGCCCCAGTCGATTTACAACCCACACCACACTCGTAACCCTGGCCCACCCCCGAAACCGTGGGCTATAGCACACCGATTTTGCTCGAAAATGCTCCGTTAGCGCCGTTTCGCCCATTTGTCAACCCAAATGGCCACAATAAATTAAACGGATCATACTGAGATGATCCCCAACCTCCCTGGCATGCCCCCATTGATTTTCGGCCCACACCACGCCCATACCTCGAGCCCAACCCTAAAACCATGTGCTATAGCATATCGATTTGGCCCGAAAATGCTCTGTTCGCGCCGTTTCACCCGTTTGTCCACCCAAATGGACACAATAAATTAAATGAACTATACTGGGACGATACCCAACCACCCTGGCATGCCCCCATAGATTTTTGGCCCACACCATGCTCGGACCCCGGGCCCACCCCCGAAACCTCGGGCTATAGCACACCGATTTAGCCCAAAAATGCCCAATTTGCGTCGTTTTGCCCGTTTGTCCACCCAAATGGCCAGGATAAATTAAATGGACCACACTGGGACAATCCCCAACCTCCCTGGCATACTTCCATTGATTTTCGGCCCACACCATGCCAGAACCCTGGGCCCACCCCTAAAACTGTGGACTATAGCACACCGATTTGGCCCGAAAATGCCCCATTTACGCTATTTCGCCTGTTTGTCCACCCAACTAGCCACGATAAATTAAACGGACCATACAAGAATGATCCCCAACCTCCATGGAATGACCTCGTCGATTTTTGACCCACATCACGCCCGAACCCCGGGCGCACCCCTAAAACTGTGGGCTATAGCACACCGATTTGCTTTAAAAATGCCATGTTCACGTTGTTTCGCCCATTTGTCAACCCAAATGGCCACGATAAATTAAACGGACCCTACTGGGATGATCCCCAAACTCTCTGGCACGCCTCCATTAATTTTTGGTCCACACCACGCCCAAACCCTGGGCCCACCCCCAAAACCATGGGCTATAGCACATCGATTTAGCCCGAAAATGCCCCGTTCATGCCGTTTTATCCGTTTGTCCACCCAAATAGCCACGATAATTTAAACAGACCACACTGGGATGATACCCAACCTCCCTGGAATGCCCCCATTGATTTTTGGCCCATACCACACCCGCCCCCCGAGCACACCCCCAAAACTGTGGGCTATAGAACACCAATTTGGCCGAAAAAAGCCTCATTCGCGCCTTTTCGCCTGTTTGTCTTCCCAAATAGCCACGATAAATTAAACGGACCATATTGGGATGATCCCCAACCTCCCTGGCATGACCCCATTGATTTTCGGCTTATACCACGCCCAAACCCTGGGCCCACCCCAAAATTATGGGCTATAGCACACCGATTTGGTCCGAAAAATGCCCCGCTCACGCCGTTTCTCCCGTTTGTCCACCCAAATGGCCACGATAAATTAAACAGACCCTACTCGGATGATCCCCAACCTCCCTGGCACACCTCCTTTGATTTTTAGCCTACACCACGCTCGAAACCCCGGCCCACCCCCGAAACCATGGGCTGTAGCACGCCGATTTGGCATGAAACACCTCGTTCGTGCCGTTTCACCCGTTTGTCTTCCAAAATGGCCACAATAAATTAAATGGACCACACTAGGATGATACCCAACCTCCCTGGCATGCCTCCATTGAATTTTGGCCTAATCCACGCCCGGACCCCAGGCCCACCACCGAAATCATGAGCCATAGCTCATCGATTTTGATCAAAAATGCCCCGTTCGCACCGTTTCGACCGTTTGTCCACCCAAATGGCCATGATAAAGTAAACAGACCACACTGGGATGATCCCCAACCTCCTTGGCATGCCCCCATCAAATTTTGGCCCACACCACGCCCGTACCCCAGGTCCACCCCCAAAACCGTGGGCAATAGCACACCGATTTATTTCTATGCATTTAATTGATACAATATCTATGTGGTAGTCTTGTTCAAAAAGTGCATTAATCCAATGAAACAACGTTGGAAAGAATAGTCAAGATTACATGACAATATGATTGTGCTAAACATGTTGTTAAAACATATCGCCAAAATGTATGTCGACGAAGTCTGAGTAATCAACATCACACACTTAATTAGTCTGTGCCAACAAATTAAGTGTGGGGTGGTGCCATCACTGGTTGTTGTTCGATTATAGTGAATCTTCCGAGATGAAACTAACATGACTCTATTTTGATCTCAGGTAGAATGGCTCCAAAAGGACGACAAGGAAAAGAAAAAGTGTCCACCTCAAAGAAAGGTTAGAAACGGTCAAGAAAATAGCAAGATGAGTCCTCCTCTTTGCAAGTGCCTCGACGCACTTTCGGGATAAAATGGGTCCTAGAGGAGGAAGAAAAGGAGTGGTACAAGAACAATAAAGTAAAAAAATATGTTCACGTGGATTTGATGCAGAAGGAGAGTCTAGCAAAGAGAGAGCCCCGCATTTTGGCTAAAATCATGGCACTAAATCTTGATTTCATTTTCCGAGATATGGGGGAATGCAATCTTGATCTAACCAGAGAGTTTTATGCCAATTGGTCCCCAAAGACTGCCGGAAGTGAAGTAAAGATTCGGGGCCAAGTCTTGCAACTGAATGCGGAGTTCTTCAACTCTTTTCTGGGCCTTCCATCTGTGGATCCATCACCGCTCAAGGAGCTTTATCACAAACCTACCTACAGGACAATCAGACACATACTGTGAGGAACAAGGTCCATGGCCCGATGGATTCATCACAAGGATAACGGTCGGCACAATACCTTCCCGTATGCTTTCTTGAACAGAGAAGCTCGTATATGGTTGAGGATAGTCAACTCTTGCCTGATTCCTGGGACACAGAACACAAAGATCACACGTGATAGAGTATGCTTGGTGTACACTCTGATGACAAATATTCCCATCAACATTGGTGCGGTTATACGATTGTCAATGCGTAAGGCTAGGCTGCACAAAAGGTCCCATTTAAGCTTTAGCAATTTGTTGACTGCGATCTTAAGGAAGGAGCACATTGAAGAGGAACCTGCAGATCATAAGCTTCCACACAACCCGAAGAAGGTTGATCTTACGAAAGATAAAGAGCCTAAAACTGGTCATGGAATCAACCTTACCACTTCAGAAAGATATGCTCGGGATGAAAGTTTCTTTCGCCATCTATATGGCATGACTCGGTTTACCATGATGAGTGGGGGTCGAGTTCCGACTAATGCAGAGCTTCAGCAGTTGGATTATGACTACCCGATGAATGAGCATGCGTGGGCTATGTGTGGAGTAGGGGTATATTTTGAGAAACCTCTCGATGATGACGTGCCGACTGATGATAATCGCCGACTGCCAAACTCAGACGTGGAGGACAACTCTGATGACGACGACTCTGATGATGATTCTGACGTAGGGGGTATGACCCCAGACATAGAGGAAGAGTCTGACTAATCAGGTTCTCCTTATTTATTTTCCACTGAGGGCAGTTTGTCCCGTCTAAGTGTGGGGTGCTGGTATTTGTATGTTGTATGGTACTTCTTTGCCTACATTTATTCTTGTTTTTGCTAATTAGTCGTAATTAGTTAGTTAAATTTTCAATTTTTTTTATATTTTGCATGAAATTGTTCTGATAGACGGCATGGTATTATAACAAGAGTTTGTGCTAATTCATTACTATTGAGACATGTAGGCTCTAAGTGTGACTCACTGTGTGATAATTGTGTGGTTTAATTCATTCATCTGTTGGGTCAAGAGTCTATACTGCTCCCAATAAAGTTGACCATGTGCCTTGTGTGTGTGAGGTTATAGTATATTCTATGTTGTGACTGATGCTAGAACTTGCCTGGTGTGTATGTAAAGCGAAATAAAGAGTGTGAGTTTAGGAGATGATTTAGGCATTTCTTTGGCAGCCTGTAATTGTTTACCTTCTTTTTACCTACCTTTGTACATTATCCTAGTTAACCCCCTTTGAGCCTTTAGTTATTTTCTTTGACAGCCTCATATGTAGCCTAATCCATTTTTTTCAAGACCATAATTTGATCCAAATTCCTAAGCGCTTTAAATTGTGGAGTCATGTGACAAAATAAGAGGAAATTGGGTGAGAGTGATGCCTCAGAGTGTATTGGTACTTGAAATTGTTGTGAAAAAGGAGTGGCTATCATAGAGGTGTTTTATAAAAGAAAAGGAGAAAAGAGAAAAAAATTAGAAAAATAAAAAGATAGTTGTGTTTATAATTGAATAACAAAATAGGTGAGAAGGGGTGGTAGATGAAAGGAAAGTACAAGGGTTTTTAAAAAGAGAGTGTTAATGACATAACGTAGTGTATTAAAGCGCTTAGGAAACATAGTCACTATTTCTGGCCAAAATAGTCCTACCTGTCCCTTAGCCTACATTACAACCTGTAAAGACCTATTTGATCCTAAGATTAGCATTCCGATATTAGTAGAGAATTACAGTAAGGGAAAGCCTATGGTCATCAGTTGAAACATAAGAATTCTTTGTGAGAAGTGAGAGCAAGGAGAGTCTTATACCCATGTTTCGAAAATTGCAAAACTGTGAGTGATCATGGGTAATATCTTGTGTGAGACACACATGGTTGATGATTTTTGGGTAGTGTTATATGATTCTTTTTGGCTTAACTTGTGGATATGAATTAACCATCCTCACGAGTCTATGTTGGAGGTTGAATTGTTTCTAGTAGTGATCAAGAAACCTACTCTCTGTTAATAATTGTCGTGCATGTCTTGTTGAACATTTTGTGTTGCTATTGTGAAATTCTAGTTAGGTGTTTGCATGGACGTAATATTTTGTTCGAGGACGAACAAAGCTTTAAGTGTGGGGTGGTGATGTTGGAAGTATTTATACCCCTATGAACCATAATTTACCCATATTTTAGCTAAGTTAGGAGGATAAAATATATAATTCCTGCACTTTTAGTTCATTTTCCTTTAAGTGAGCTAACCTATGTGATTAGCATGTTTTTCAGGTATTAATGATGAAGATTTCAGCACTTTGTGGACCTTTGGGCAGCAAAGGGAAACTTCACATAAGAGGGAAGGCAGCTTTTGGAAGATTGTGGACTGAATGTGATGCATGGAGAACTTGTCCCGGGCAAAATAAGTATTTCTAAATACATAGGGATGCAGCAGTAACTTAGTAGGACAAGGATGTTATAAAAACCCTAATTGCTGATTTTTTCAGCATTCATTCAATCATTAGTCATTGTTCAGTTTACAGATTCTGTAAGTTTAAGACAGAGAAAAATGCTAAGGCTACACGAACGGCTAAAAGGAAGAAAAACGTCAACCTCTTGTTTGACGCCAAACTCATCCCCATCGTGAGATTATTCAAACTTTGGTATGATGATGATGTCTTCTTTGGTTTCAGTTGTACTCATGAGTAGCTAAACTTCTCTGTTAGGGTTATGGAAACCTTCTAAGATACTATTTGTTGCTATGAGTTTGAGAATTCTTGATGTGTATGCTACTTATATCATTACTCTCTTCGTTTTAATTAAATTCTCATGGTTGCAAACATAGAGAACATGCCATTATAGCATTAACTTGTTCGGGAGAAAAGTTACATGTTTTGAAAAGAGAGTGTGACATGGAAATAGGGCTTCTAACCTCTACTTACACGTTAATGACTTAACCGATTAACTTTTTCGAGAATTTGTACCATTTGTTATACACTTTAGGCTCGGGAGAGCTAAAGTGAAATAAATCCTTGATGGTTGGGAAACACTTGGATTTAGAATTAGAATACGATTCTCTATAAGTGCATGCATATCTAAATTCCGTGTTACTCATAGTTAATAGAGAAGTAGAAACTACAAGGTGGACATAACCCTAACTTATTATTCTCTGTGATTAACCTTTACTAAGCAAATCATTCATTCGTTACTTTGATATTATTAATTCACACCTAAATCAAAACCCCCCTTTTCCGGGGAATTTTCGACCAACAGTCTACTAACAATTGCAGCACTTAGTGACCAAGTATTCTCTGTGGGATTCGACACCCAACCCAGTTGGGTTCTATATTTGGCAGCGACCGCTTACACTTTCTAACGAGAGCTGTAGTTTGGGCGTTATCAAATTTTGGCGCCGTTGCCGGGGAATACGGTTGTCAACTAAGTTTGTGATAGTTACTAGACCCTTTGGTCAAAGATTCTCGAATTTTACTTTTTGTTTGTTTTTTTTGTTTTGTTCAGGTTCGGTAGAGTGCATGCCAAATACACGAAGATCTGGTCAGCCATTATTACCCATAAATCCTGAACCACAACTTTTTGGCAGAATGTATGCACAACGTGACATTGAAAGAAGGGTTGCTCAACAGGAGCAGGCTAGGTTAGCTTCGTTGGCAGCTACTCAAGTGCATCAATAGAATATTGATAACCCAGGTTGGGCAACAAATCCTGATGATGAGGACCTGGGTGATGATGAGTTACTTAATCCATGGCGTGCAGATGAGGTAGCAGCACCTGTGAACTGGAGAGATCGTCAAGCTAGAATGAGACCTAAACGTCGAGCTGTGCAGGCTCCTTTTGATGATGATGATGATGATCTGGATGGGGCTGGTGCCACAGGGGCTATTATTCCTCCGCCCTTGGCACCTGGAGCCAGGTTCAATATCACTAGCACCATGATTCAGCTATTGCAACTTAAGGGGTTATTTGGTGGACTTGCAGGCAATGATCCAAATATGCATCTGATCAACGTTATCTCAACATACAAGTTGTTTGACAATCCAGGAATTGGACAGAATGCAATTCGACTGCGCTTATTTCCATTGTCTCTATCTGGAGAGGCAACTCTATGATTGAACGGTCTAACTCCTGATTCTATTACTAATTGGAGGCAACTAAAAGACGCTTTCCTAGAAAGATTCTTTCCGCCATCCAAAAGAGCACAATTAAGAGACGAGATCAGCAATTTTCGACAGCTTCCAACTGAAGCTCTCCACGAAACATGGGAGAGGTTTAATAAGAAGCTTATGCAGTGCCCGAACCATCAGATGACCAATATCCACTTGATGGAGATATTATACAGGTCTTTGAATTTGGTGACTAAGCCAGTGGTTGATAATGCTGCAGGTGGGTCATTAATGGACCTTACTTTTATTGAGGCAAGTGATATTCTAGATCGTATGACAAAGCAGAGTAGAGCTTGGCATACCAGGGATTCTGAGGTAGCAAGCTCTACTGTATCTATTGGCTTGACGGCAGAACAAAGGAGAAGAGAAGAGGAACGTGACCATGATATGGCTCACATAAAAACGCAGATGGATCTTCTTACCAAGCATTTATTATCAGGGAAGACCGAAAAGGTTAAGGCCGTTGTATCACAGGGAAGAGATGAATCCGATTCTGAGGAGAAAGAAAATTATTTGAATAATCAGGGGGGTTTCCGAGGCAATGCCCAAGGAAACCAAGGTCGGAACTATTATGATAAATCCGGATACAAGAATAAGACTGACAGGAGTGGTTTGTATGTTCCTTCTGGAAATCGTGAGGCCGCGGTATCTGGCTCTGGGAAGATGTCCATGGAAGATATGATGGCTAAGCTGTTGAAAGGAGTGGAGGCAACCAACACGGGAGTAACGGAGGTAAACAATGATTTGTCCTCAATAAATCAATTGGTTAATTCGCATTCCACTTCAATCAAACAGTTGGAACAACAATTGAGTCAACTATCAGCGGCACTCAATAAAAGAAAAGTTGGCACCCTACCTAGCGACACCGTGCAAAATCCAAGGAATGATGGATCATGTATGACTATTACTACCAGGAGTGGTAAGGTGTTGGAAAATCCATCCAAAGGCAAAAAGGTGGTTGATAATACAGAAGAGAATGTGATTGAAGCAGATTGTGATGATTCTGTAGAAGCTGAAAGTCAGAACGTTCATGAAACTACACTTATACGTCACCAGCCTGAAAAGATTGATAATCTGAAGTAAGATAAAAAGGAAGTGGTGGAGAAAACTATTCCCCTTTCACCACCACCTTTTCCTCAGAGACTGAAGAAGAAAGCTGATGACACCAGGTTCAATAAATTCATGACTATGTTGAAGCAGCTGACTATTAATGTTCCTTTGGTGAAGGCGCTGGAACAGATGCCTGGGTACGCTAAATTCATGAAGGACCTTTTGAAAAAGAAGTGGGCAACAAGCTACGATCTGGCAGATAATGTTCATCATTGCAGTGCAATTTCTACGAGGTCTTTAGTATAGAAGAAGGCAGATCCTGGTGCTTTTACTACTCCTTGCACAGTTGGATCGTTGGATTTTGCTAAGGCGTTGTGCGATTTGGGTGCTAGCATCAATTTGATGTTGCTATCTATTTACAGAAAGTTGGGGTTGGGCGATCCTTCACCAACCAATATGCGGCTCGTGATGGCAGATAGGTCAGTAAAACGACCTGTTGGTATCTTATATGATGTATTGGTGAAGGTTTCCACCTTCATTTTTCCTACAGACTTTGTTATTTTGGATTGTGATGTGGATTCTGAAGTTCCCATAATCTTGGGGCGTCCTTTCCTTGCAACAGTAAGTGTGCTTATTAATTTAAGAGCTAATGAGCTTTTATTTCGGATGAATGACGAAGTGGTCCGTTTTGATGTATGCAAATCAATGAAGCAGCCCAAAGATATGAATGTGTTCTCTGTAGCTGATGTTTATTATGAAGATGAGAAAGAATTATCTGTAGAGAAGCAGCTTATTATTGATCCATTGGTTGCTGTGCTTATAAATTTTGAGCGTGAGGATGTTGAAGAGTATGAAGAAACTATTTGTTCTCTAACAGGAATAGGGTCATATTCTCATGCTCCTAAGAAGCTGGACCTTGATCTTAAGAATCGACCTTCACCACCAGCAAAGCCATCCATTGAAGAACCACCAGTGCTAGAATTGAAAGAGCTGCCCAGCCACCTGAAGTATACATTTTTGGGAAGTGGTGATACCTTTCCGATTATTGTTGCGGCTGATTTAGGTGAACAGCAAGTAGCGGCTCTCATCTCTGTTCTAAAAAAATACAAGAGAGCCATCGGTTGGACTATTGCTGATATAATTGGTATCCCTCCTGGGATATGTATGCACAAGATTCAGCTCGAAGAAAACTGTGTGCCCACAATTAAGCATCAACATCGTTTGAATCCACCTATGCAAGAGATGGTGAAGAAAGAAATTATTAAGTGGTTAGATGCTGGGGTGGTGTATCCAATCTCCGACAGTAAATGGGTGAGTCCGGTACAATGTGTGCCCAAGAAAGGGGGCATGATGGTAGTCATAAACGAAAAGAATGAGCTAATTCCACTCAGACCTGTCACAGGGTGGAGAGTGTGCATGGACTACCGGAAGCTGAATTCGTGGACGCTAAAGGATCACTTCCCAATGCCATTCATGGACCAAATGCTTGATCGATTGGCAGGGAAGGGATGGTTTTGTTTCTTAGATGGTTATTCCGGCTATAATCAGATCTGCATTGCTCCTGAAGATCAAGAGAAGACAACTTTTACATGCCCGCATGGTACGTTTGATTTCAAACGTATGCCATTTGGGTTATGAAACACACCTGCCACTTTTCAGCGTTGTATGATGTCCATTTTTTCTGATATGGTTGAAGACACCTTGGAGGTGTTCATGGATAATTTTTCAGTAGTAGGTGAGTCATTTGAATCATGCTTGGCAAATCTGAGTATGGCGTTGCAGAGATGTGTTGAATTCAACTTGGTGCTAAACTGGGAGAAGTGCCATTTTATGGTGAAGGAAGGCATTGTTCTTGGGCATAAAGTCTCTGAAAGAGGAATTGAGGTTGATCAAGCCAAGATTAAAGTTATCGAGAAATTACCACCTCCAATTTCTGTAAAGGGAGTTCGTAGTTTCCTCGGTCATGCAGGTTTTTATCGGAGGTTTTTTAAAGACTTCTCCAAGAATTCTAGTCCATTATGCAAACTTTTGGAGAAGGATACAAAGTTCGACTTCGGTGAAGATTTCTTGAAGGCATTTGAATGCCTCAAAGGGAAGCTAGTTGAAGCTCCTATTATTGTAGAACCCGATTGGTCTCTACCGTTTGAAGTTATGTGTGATGCAAGTGGGGTAGCTTTGGGTGCTGTACTTGGTCAGAAAAGAGAAAGGCTATTTCATCCAATATACTATGCGAGCAACGCCTTGAATGGAGCCCAGAAGAACTATACCGTCACGAAACAAGATCTTCTAGCAGTTGTTTATGCTTTTGAAAAGTTCCATGCTTACTTGCTGGGAACCAAAGTGGTGGTTCATACAGATCATGCGGCTCTGAGATATTTAATGGCAAAGAAGGATACTAAGTCAAGGCTAATTCGGTAGGTGTTATTGCTTCAAGAATTTGATTACGAGGTAAAGGATAGAAAAGGTTGCGAAAACCAAGTAGCTGATCATCTATCTAGACTTGAGAGTGCGCACATAGCGCAACCCGGCCTTGAGATTTATGATGCATTTCCCGATGAAGAAATCCTAGCCGCTATGGTGGAAGACTTATTGTGGTATGCAGACTTTGCGAACTACGTGGTAAGTAAAGTGATGCCTGAGAATCTCTCCTTTCATCAAAAGAGAAAGTTCATGCATGATGTGAAACACTACTTCTGGGATGAACCGTATCTTTTTCGACGATGTGCTGATGGTATTATTAGGCGATGCATCTCTGATGTGGAGGTGCCTAGCATCTTGGAAGCAAGTCATGCTTCCCAAGTTGGGGGTCACCATGCAGGTGATTGGATAGCCAGGAAGGTATTGCAAAGAGACTATTATTGGCCTTCATTATTCAAGGATGCCTATGATTTTGTGAGAAGATGTGATCAGTGTCAGAGGCAAGGCGCGATTTCAAAGCACCATGAGATGCCCATGTCTAAAATTCTTGAAGTGGAGCTATTTGATGTAAGAGGTATTGATTTTATGGGCCTATTTGTGAATTCGTTTGGGATGAAATATATCCTAGTTGTTGTGGATTATGTATCCAAATGGGTCGAAGCGGTAGCACTGGCTGATAATGAAGGTAAGCGTGTTGTAGCATTCTTAAAGAGAAATATCTTCTCTCATTTTGGGGTACCACGTACCATCATAAGCGATGGAGGATCACACTTTTGCAACAAGTTTTTCAGAGCCGTGTTGGTGAAATATGGGGTCAATCAACATAAGGTAGCTACACCTTACCACCCACAAACTAGTGGGAAGGTAGAGGTTTCTAATCAGGAGATCAAGCTGATCCTTGCTAAGACTGTAAATGCTAGTAGGAAGGATTGGTCCCGAAAGCTGGATGATGCCTTATGGGATTATCGGACTGCGTTCAAGACACCAATTGGTATGTCACCTTACCAACTAGTTTATGTGAAGGCTTGTCACTTGCCAATCGAGCTCGAACATAAAGCGTTGTGGGCGTTGAAGCAGCTTAACCTGAATTAGGATGATGCTATTAATCTGAGATTGGAACAGCTGAATGAGATGGATGAATTCCGTCTACACGCGTATGAAAGAGCAGACCTCTACAAGGAACGGATGAAAAAGTACCATGATCGGAGGATTATCTAACGAAACTTACAAAAGGGTGATTTGGTACTTCTTTTCAACTCCAGACTGAAGCTATTTCCAGGTAAGTTGAAGTCTAGATGGTCTGGTCCATTTAAAATTAGCCAAGTCTACTCGTCTGGAGTAGTAGAGTTAGAAAAAAATGATGGTGGTGTCTTTAAGGTGAATGGCCAACGAGTGAAGCCATATATCGGTCCACTTGACTCGATAAAATGTATAGCCACCGTCTATCTCGATGAAGTCTAAAGTAATCGAGATAACTATGTCGTGCCGCGACAATAAATCAAGAGCTATATGGGAGGCAACCCATCGTTTTTGATAGTTTTGTTTTACTAGGAGTTTGTTTTTGTTAAATAAAAATTCAAAAAGAAGAGTCGAGCCACGACCAAAACTAAGGCGCTTGGTGGGAGGCAACCCATCCGTCTAATCATTTTTTGTTGTTTTTAATTAAGTGTAGGTGAAAGATGAATAAAGAGGAGATTGGTCCTAAATTTTAAGTTGAAAGTGAGCTATGCTAAAGGTGGTAACGTAGGAATGATGGAGCAAATGCTATCAGCTAGGCATTGCCTATGCTAATCTAGGCAATAGACAAGGCAATGCCTATACTAATCCAGGCAATGGACAAGGAAAGGCCTATGCAAATCTAGGCAATGTACAAGGCAAGGCCTATACCCTTCCCTATGCTTACTGCCTCACATAGGCAACGGACAAGGCATTGCCTATGCAAATCTAGGCAATACCATAGGCGCCGCCTATGTAAATCTAGGTAATACCATAGGCGTCGCCTATGCCATTGCCTATGCTCACTGTTTCAACAAGGCATTGGCAAAGGCGCCGCCTATGCCCAACAAGGCATTGACAAAGGCGCCGCCTATGTCCAACTAGGCATTGACAAAGGCGCCGCCTATGCTAAGCATAGGCAAAGCATTAGGCGTCGCCTACTTATGCCTTTTTGTCTCCTAACCCGATTTTACATGGATCAAACCCGACCCATGGCTTAGTCTATAAATAGATCTTCAACCTTGGAACAAAATGCACTTGTTTTCTCAATCTAGGCGCCGCCCAAGCTTCCCCATTCTCTCAAAATTTTTCTTTTTGCTCATCTAATCTTGCAAGCTCATCTTCCGAATCCATCATCACGTAAGTTATTCTTTTATATTCCGTAGTTGTTGAAATGCTACGTTTATAATGATTTATTAGATTTTGAAGTGGTGTGGTGATTAGAATGTGGTTGGTTTGTTATGATACATCTAGTTGAGTGAAAGAATACGTGTGGGTGTTCTTGACTTTGTTCCGACTTGTATTTGATTGTTATACACTGTCATAGTTTTATGAAGTCAAAATTGTGAAGTTAATACATAATCTTGTAAGTTGAAAGCTTAAATGTTTGAATGAAACGTTCATCGAGATAAAGATCATGATTGACCACAAGCATGAGACGTGGTGATTATTTCTATGCATTAAATTGATACAATCTCTATGTGGCAGTCTTGTTCAAAAAGTGCATTAATCCAATAAAACAACGTTGGAAAGGATAGTCAAGATTACATGACAATATGATTGTGCTAAACATGTTGTTAAAACATATCGCCAAAATGTATGTCGATGAAGTCTGAGTAATCAACATCACTCACTTAATTAGTCTGTGCCAACAAATTAAGTGTGGGGTGGTGCCATCACTGGTTGTTGTTCGATTATAATGAATCTTCCAAGATGAAACTAACATGACTCTATTTTGATCTCAGGTAGAATGGCTCCAAAAGGACGACAAGGAAAAGAAAAAGTGTCCACCTCACAGAAAGGTCAGAAACGGTCAAGAAAAGAGCAAGCTGAGTCCTCCTCTTTGCAAGTGCATCGACACACTTTCGGGATAAAATGGGTCCTAGAGGAGGAAGGAAAGGAGTGGTACAAGAACAACAAAGTAAAAAAATATGTTCACGTGGATTTGATGCAGAAGGAGAGTCTAGCAAAGAGAGAGCCCCGCATTTTGGCTAAAATCATGGCACTAAATCTTGATTTCATTTTTCGGGATATGGGGGAATTCAATCTTGATCTAACGCGAGAGTTTTATGCCAATTGGTCCCCAAAGACTACCGGAAGTGAAGTAAAGATTCGGGGCCAAGTCTTGCAACTGAATGCGGAGTTCTTCAACTCTTTTCTGGGCCTTCCATCTATGGATCCATCACCGCTCAAGGAGGTTTAGCACAAACCTCCCTATAGGACAATCAGACACACACTGTGCGGAACAAGGTCCATGGCCCGATGGATTCGTCACAAGGATAACGGTCGGCACAATACCTTCCCGTATGCTTTCTTGAACAGAAAAGCTCGTATATGGTTGAGGATAGTCAACTCTTTCCTGATTCCTAGGACACAGTACACAATGATCACACGTGATAGAGTATGCTTGGTGTACGCTCTGATGACGAATATTCCCATCAACATTGGTGCGGTTATACGATTGTCAATGCGTAAGGCTAGGCTGCACAAAAGGTCCCATTTCAACTTTGGCAATTTGTTGACTGTGATCTTAAGGAAGGATCACATTGAAGAGAAACCTGCAGATCATAAGCTTCCACACAACCCGAAGAAGGTTGATCTTACGAAAGTTAAAGAGCCTGAAACAGGTCATGGCATCAACCTTACCACTTCAGAAAGACATGCTCGGGATAAAAGTTTCTTTCGCCATCTATATGGCATGACTCAGTTTACCATGATGAGTGGGGGTCGGGTTCCGACTGATGCAGAGCTTCAGCAGTTGGATTATGACTACCCGATGAATGTGCATGCGCGGGCTATGTGTGGAGTAGGGGTACATTTTAAGGAACCTCTCGATGATGACGTGCCGACTGATGATAATCGCCGACTGCCAGACACAAATGTGGTGGACAACTCTGATGACGATGACTCTGATGATGATTCTGACGCAGTGGGTATGACCCCAGACATAGAGGAAGACTCCGACTAATCAGGTTCTCCTTATTTATTTTCCACTGAGGGCAGTGTGTCTAGTCTAAGTGTGGGGTGCTGGTATTTGTATGTTGTATGGTACTTCTTTGCCTACATTTATTCTTGTTTTTGCTAATTAGTCGTAATTAGTTAGTTAAATTTTCAATTTTTTTTATATTTTGCATAAAATTGTTCTGATAGACGGCATGGTATTATAACAAGAGTTTGTGCTAATTCATTACTATTGAGACATTTAGGCTCTAAGTTTGACTCACTGTGTGATAATTGTATGGTTTAATTCATTCATCTGTTGGGTCAAGAGTCTACACTGCTCCCAATAAAGTTGACCATGTGCCTTGTGTGCGTGAGGTTATAGTATATTCTATGTTGTGACTGATGCTAGAACTTGCCTGGTGTGTGTATAAAGCGAAATAAAGAGTGTGAGTTTAGGAGATGATTTAGGCATTTCTTTGGCAGCCTGTAATTGTTTAACTTCTTTTTACCTACCTTTGTACATTATCCTAGTTAACCCACTTTGAGCCTTTAGCTATTTTCTTTGACAGCCTTATATGTAGCCTAATCCATTTTTTTTCAAGACCATAATTTGATCCAAATTCCTAAGCGCTTTAAATTGTAGAGTCATGTGACAAAATAAGAGGAAATTGGGTGAGAGTGATGCCTCAGAGTGTATTGGTACTTGAAATTGTTGTGAAAAGGAGTGGCTATTATAGAGGTGTTTTATAAAAGAAAAAGAGAAAAGAAAAAAAAATAGAAAAATAAAAAGATAGTTGTGTTTATAATTGAATAACAAAATAGGTGAGAAGGGGTGGTAGATGAAAGGAAAGTAGAGGAGTTTTTTAAAAGAGAGTGTTAATGACATAACGTAGTGTATTAAAGCGCTTAGGAAACATAGTCACTATTTCTGGCCAAAATAGTCCTACCTGTCCCTTAGCCTACATTACAACCTGTAAAGACCTATTTGATTCTAAGCTTAGCATTCCGATATTAGTAGAGCATTACAGTAAGGGAAAGCCTATGGTCATCAGTTGCAACATAAGAATTCTTTGTGAGAAGTGAGAGCAAGGAGAGTCTTATACCCATGTTTTGAAAATTGCAAAACTGTGAGTGATCATGGGTAATATCTTGTGTGAGACACACATGGTTGATGATTTTTGGGTAGTGTTATATGATTCTTTTTGGCTTAACTTGTGGATACGAATTAACCATCCTCACAAGTCTATGTTGGCGGTTGAATTGTTTCTAGTAGTGATCAAGAAACCTACTCTCTGTTAATAATTGTCGTGCATGTCTTGTTGAACATTTTGTGTTGCTATTGTGAAATTCTAGTTAGGTGTTTGCATGGATGTAATATTTTGTTCGAGGACGAACAAAGCTTTAAGTGTGGGGTGGTGATGTTGGGCGTATTTATACCCCTAAGAACCATAATTTACCCATATTTTAGCTAAGTTTGGAGGATAAAATATATAATTCCTGCACTTTTAGTCCATTTTCCTTTAAGTGAGCTAACCTATGTGATTAGCATGTTTTTCAGGTATTAATGATGAAGATTTCAGCACTTTGTGGACCTTTGGCAGCAAAGGGAAACTTCACATAAGAGGGAAGGCAGCTTTTGGAAGCTTGTGGACTGAATGTGATGCATGGGGAACTTGTCCCGGGCAAAATCAGTATTTCTAAATACTTAGGGATGTAGCAGTAACTTAGTAGGACAAGGATGTTATAAAAACCCTATTTGCTGAATTTTTCAGCATTCATTCAATCATTAGTCATTGTTCAGTTTACAGATTCTGTAAGTTTAAGACAGAGAAAAACGCTAAGGCTACACGAACGGCTAAAAGGAAGAAAAACGTCAACCTCTTGTTTGACGCCAAACTCATCCCCATCGTGAGATTATTCTAACTTTGGTATGATGATGATGTCTTCTTTGATTTCAGTTGTACTCATGAGTAGCTAAACTTCTCTGTTAGGGTTATGGAAACCTTGTAAGATACTATTTGTTGCTATGAGTTTGCGAATTCTTGATGTGTATGCTACTTATATCATTACTCTCTTCGTTTTAATTAAATTCTCCTGGCTGCAAACATAGAGAACATGCCATTATAGAATTAACTTGTTCGGGAGAAAATTTACATGTTTGGAAAAGAGAGTGTGACAAGGAAATAAGGCTTCTAACCTCTATTTACACGTTAATGTCTTAACCGTATTAACTTTTTCGAGAATTTGTACCATTTGTTATACACATTAGGCTCGGGAGAGCTAAAGTGAAATAAATCCTTGATGGTTGGGAAACACTTGGATTTAGAATTAGAATACGATTCTCTATAAGTGCATGCATGTCTAAATTCCGTGTTACTCATAGTTAATAGAGAAGTAGAAACTACAAGGTGGACATTACCCTAACTTATTATTCTTTGTGATTAACCTTTACTAAACAAATCATTCATTCGTTACTTTGATATTATTAATTCACGCCTAAATCAAAACCCCCCTTTTCCGTGGAATTTTTGACCAACAGTCTACTAACAATTGCAACACTTAGCGACCAAGTGTTCCCTGTGGGATTCGATACCCAACCCAGTTGGGTTTTATATTTGACAGCGACCGCTTACACTTTCTAACGAGAGTTGTAGTTTGGGAGGTATCACGAACCATACTGGGATGATCCCCAACCTCCCTGACATGCCCCCATTAATTTTCGACCCACTCCATGCCCGAACCCCGGACCACCCTCGAAATCGTGGGATATAGCACACCGATTTGGCCCGAAAATGCCATGTTCGCCCTGTTTCTCCCGTTTGCCCACCTAAATAGCCATGATAATTTAAACGAACCATGATCGGACCTAAATCCCCAACCTCCCTGGCATGCCCCCAATGATTTTTGGCCCACACCACGCTCGGACCCCTGGCCCACTCCCAAAACTGTGGGCTATAGCACACCCATTTGGCCCAAAAATGCCCCGTTCGCGCCGTTTTGCCCGCTTATCCACCCAAATGGCCACGATAAATTAAATGGACCACACTGGGACAATCCCTAACCTCCGTGGCATGCCCCCGTCAATTTTTCTCCCACACCACGCTCGAATCCCGAGTCCACTCTCAAAACCATGGGCTAAAACACACCGATTTGGCCCAAAAATGCCCCGTTCGCACCGTTTCGCTCGTTTGTCCACCCAAATAGCCATGATAAATTAAACGTACCACACTGGGATGATTCCCAACCTCCCTGGAATGCCCCCATCAATTTTTGACCATTGCCACGCCTGGACCCCGGGCCCATCCCCAAAACCGTGGGCTATAGTACACTGATTTGGCCCAAAAATGCCCAGTTCGCACCATTTTACCCGTCTGTCCACCCAAATGGCCACGATAAATTATAATGACCACACCGGGACGATCCCCAACCTCCCTGGCACGCCCCCATCAATTTTTGGCCATTACCATGCCCGGACCCCGAGAACACCCCCGAAGCCGTGGGTTATAGAACACTGATTTAGCCAGAAAAGGCCCCGTTCGTACTATTTTGCCTGTTTGTCCACCCAAATGGCCACGATAAATTAAACGGACCACACTAGGATGATTCCCAAACTCCCTGGCACGCCCTTATCAATTTTTGTCCCACACCACGCCCGAACCCTGGAACCCACCCTGAAATCGTGGGCTATAGCACACCGATTTGGTCTGAAAATGCCCCCTTCGCACCGTTTGTCCTGTGTCTCCACCCAAATGGCCACGATAAATTAAACAGACCACACTGGGATGATCCCCAACCTCCCTGGCATGCCTCCATTGATTTTTGTCCCAATCCACGCCCGGACCCCAGGCCTACCCCCGAAATTGTGGGCTGTAACTCATCAATTTTGCTCGAAAATGCCCCGTTCGTGCTGTTTCGATCGTTTTTCCACCCAAATGGCCATGACAAAGAAAATGGACCACACTGGAATGATCCCCAACCTTCCTGTCAAACCCCCATTAATTTTTGGCTCACACCATGCTTGGACCCCGGGCCCACCCCTGAAACCTTAGCCAATAGCCCATCGATTTGGCCCTAAAATGCCCCGTTTACGGTGTTTCGCCCGTTTGTCCACCCAAAGGGCCAGGATAAATTAAACAGACCACACTGGGACAATCCCCAACCTCCCTGGAACTCTTTCATCGATTTTCCCTCCACATCACGCCTGGAACCCGGGCCCACCCCAAAAACCGTGGGCTATAGCACACCGATATGGCCCGAAAATGCCCTGTTTACTCCATTTCACCCGTTTGTCCACCCTAATGGCCACGATAAATTAAACGAACCACACTTGGATGATCCTTAACCTCTCTGGAATGCCCCCGTCGATTTTCGATCCATACCACGCCCGAAGCCTGGGCCCACCCCCAAAACCGTGGGCTATAGCACACCGATTTGGCCCAAAAATGCCTCAGTCATGCTGTTTCGCCCATTTGTCAACCCAAATGACCACAATAAATTAAACGAACCATACTGGGATGATCCCCAACCTCCCTAACATGCCGCCATCAATTTTTGACCCACACCACGCCCGAACCCTGAACCACCCCCGAAACCGTGGGCTATAGCACACCGATTTGGCCCGTAAGCTCCCCGTTCGCGCAGTTTCTCTCGTTTGTCCACCTAAATGGCCACGATAATTTAAACGAACCATACTTGAACAATCCCAACCTCCCTGGCATGCTCCCATTGATTTTTTGCCCACACCATGCTCGGACCCCTGGCCCACTCCCAAAACCGTGGGCTATAGCACACCGATTTCGCCCAAAATTGCCCCGTTCGCGTGATTGCCCGTTTGTCCACCTAAATAGCCAGGATAAATTAAACAGACCACACTGGGGCGTTCCTCAACCTCCCTGGCACGCTCCCGTCGATTTTCGGCTAACACCACGCCCGAACCCTGGGCCCACCCCCAAAAACGTAGGTTATAGCACACCGATTTGGCCCAAAAATGCCCCATTCGCACCGTTTTGCCTGTTTATCCACCCAAATGGCCACGTTAAATTAAACGGACCATACTGGGATGATCCCCAACCTCCCTGGAATGCCCCCATCGATTTTTGACCCACACTATGCCCGAACCCCAGTCCCACCCCCAAAACCGTAGGATATAGCACACCGATTTGGCCTAAAAATACCCCATTCGCACCGTTTCGCTCGTTTATCAACCTAAATGGCCACGATAAAATAAACGGACCATACTGGGACGATCCCCGACCTCTTTGGCATGCCTCATTGTTTTTTTCCCCACACCGCACCTGAACCCCGGGCCCACCCCCGAAACCATGGGTATAGCACACCGATTTGGCCCAAAAATGTCCCGTTCACGCTGTTTCGCCTGTTTGTCCACCAACATGGACACAATAAATTAAATGGACCACACTAGGACAATCCCCAACCTCGCTGGCATGCCCCCGTCAATTTTTCTCCCACACCACGCTCGAATCCCAAGCCCATTCTCGAAACCAGGGGCTATAGCACACCAATTTGGCCCAAAATTGCCCCGTTCGCACCGTTTCGCTCGTTTGTCCACCCAAATAGCCACGATAAATTAAACGGACCACACTAGGATGCTCCCGAACCTTCCTGGACCCCGGTCCCACCCCCAAAACCGTGGGCTATAGCACATCAATTTGGCCCAAAAATGCCCCGTTCTCATCGTTTCACCCGTCTATCCACCCAAATGTCCACGATAAATTAAACGGACCAAACTGGGATGATCCCCAACCTCCCTGGCACTCCCACATCTATTTTTGGCCAATACCACGCCCGAACCCCGAGCACACACCCCAAACCGTGGGTTATAGAACACCGATTTAGCCAGAAAAGGCCCCGTTCGCGCTGTTTCGCCTGTTTGTCCACCCAAATGGCCAGGATAAATTAAACGGACCATACTGGGAGTATTCCCAACCTCCCTGGCATGCCCTTATCAATTTTCAGCCCACACCACGCCCGGACCCTTGGCCCACCCTGAAATCGTGGGCTATAGCACACCGATTTGGTCCGAAAATGCCCTATTCGCACCGCTTGTCCCGTGTGTCTATCCAAATGGCCACGATAAATTAAACAGACCACACTGGGATGATCCCCAACCTTCCTAGCATGCCTCCATTGACTTTTGGCCCAATCCACGCCCGGACCCCAGGCCCACCCTAGAAATCGTGGGCTATAACTCATCGATTTTGCTCGAAAATGCCCCATTCGCGCCGTTTCGACCGTTTGTCCACCACAATGGCCATGATAAAGTAAACGGACCATACTGGGATAATTCCTAACCTTCCTGTCAAAACCCCATTGATTTTTGGCCCACACCATGCTTGGACCCCGAGCCCACCCCCGAAACCTTGGCCAATAGCATACCAATTTGGCCCTAAAACACCTCGTTTGCGCTGTTTCGCCCGTTTGTCCACCCAAATGGCCAGGATAAATTAAACAGACCACACTGGGACGATCCCCAACCTCCCTCGCACGCTTCCATCGATTTTTGGACCACATCACGCCTGGACCTCAGGCCCACTGATGATAGGTGTATTTACACGCCTAAAGCACCTTAATGTACCCCTATTTTAGCTAAGTTTTGAGGACAAAATATATAATTCCTGCACTTTTAGTCCATTTTCCTATAAGTAAGCTAACCAACGTGATTAGCAAGATTTCAGGTATTTATGATGAAGATCTTAGCATTTTATGGACTGTTGGACGCCAAAGGAAACTTCACGAAAGAAGGAAGGCAGCTTCTGGAAGCTTGTGGACTGAAAGTGATGCATGGAGAACTTGTCCCAGAAAAAAATAGCATTTCTAAAGACTTGGGGGATCAACAGTAACTTAGTAGGATTACGACAAGAATGCAGTAACCCAGTAGGACTAGGACAAGGATAAAGACCCTATTTCAGTAGGACTAGGACACGGATGTTATAAAAACCCTATTTGCTGAATTTTTCAGCAAGCTTTTTATTATTCACTCATTCATTAATTCAAGTCTTTTTCATTCGACTTTTGCTCCTAATTCACGTTACAATATTTTGTAAGTCTAACACAGAGAACTCGGCTCTCTTGAGAAGAACGGCTAGGACAAAACGTTTGAGAGCTTTTGACGCCATATCACTTCCATCGCCAAGATTATTCTAGGTTGTGGTATGATGATTATATCTATTGTGATTTCCGTTGCACTCATGAGTAGCTAAACTTCTCTGTTAGGGTTATGGAAGCCTTATGATATACTATCTATTGCTATGAGTTTGTGAATTCTTGATACGTATGCTTCTTATATCATTACTCTCTTCATCTTAATTGAATTCTTGTGGTTGCAAATATATAGAATACGCCAGTATAGCATTAACTTGTTCGAAAGAAAAGTTACATGTCTGTAAAAGAGAGAATGACAAGGAAATAGGGCTACCATCCCCAGTTTAAAAGTTAGTGTCGTAACTGGATTAACCTCTTGGAGAATTCGTACCATTAGTATACGCTTTAAGCTCGAAAGAGTTAAAGTGATATAATCCTTGATGGTCGAAAGACACTAGGATTTACCATAGAATACGAATCTCTATAAGCGCATGCATGTCTGAATTCCGCATAACTCATAGCCAATAGATTCGTAAAACTCATAAGGTGGACATAACCCTAACTTACAATTCTCATTGATTAAAACCTACTAAACATTCCATTTTTCTTTGTTACTTTGATACTCTTAGTTCACGCTACAATTAAATCCCCCTTTTTTTGTAGAATTTTAGATCAACAGTCTACTAATCGTTGCATACTTAGTGACCAAGTATTCCCTGTGGGATTCGACACCCAACCCAGTTGGGTTCTATATTTGACAAACGACCGCTTACACTCTTACGAGAGCTGTAGTTTGAGCATTATAAAATTTTGGTGCCATTGCCGGGGAATACAGTTGTCAACTAAGTTTGTGATAGTTACTAGACCCTTTCGTCAAAGATTCTCGAATTTTACTTTTAGTTGTTGTTTTTTTTTTATTCAGGATCTGTTGAGTGCATGCCAAATACTCGTAGTTATGGTCAGCCATTGTTACCCATAAATCCTAAACCTCAACTTATTGGCAGAATGGATGCACAGCGTGACATTGACAGAAGGGAGACTCAACAGGAGCAGGCTAGATTAGTTGCACTGGCAGCTGCTCAAGTACATCAACAGAATATTGATAACCCAGGGCAAGCAACAAATCCTGATGATGAGGACCTGGGTGATGATGATTTACTGAATCCCAGGCGTACTGATGAAGTGGCAGCACCTATGCACAGGAGAGATCGTCAAGCTAGAATGAGACCTGACCGCCGAGCTGTGCAGGCTCCTTTTGATGATGATGATGACGATCTGGATGGAGCTGGTCCCACAGGGGCTACTATTCCTCCACCCTTGGCACCTGGAGCTAAGTTCAATATCACTAGCACCATGATTCAGTTATTGTCGCTCAAGGGGTTATTTGGTGGACTCGCAGGAGATGATCCGAATATGCATCTGATCAACTTTATTTCAACATGCAAGTTGTTTGACAATCCAGGAGTTAGGCAGAATGCAATTCGGCTGCGCTTATTTCCATTGTCTCTGTCTGGGGAGGCAACTCTATGGTTGAATGGGCTAACTCCTGATTCTATTACTAATTGGAGGCAACTGAAAGACGCTTTCCTAGAAAGATTCTTTCCGCCATCCAAGAGAGCCCAATTACGGGATGAGATCAGCAATTTTCGACAGCTTCCAACTGAAGCTCTCCACGAAACATGGGAGAGGTTCAAGAAGAAGCTTATGCGATGCCCAAATCATCAGATGACCAACATCCACTTGATGGAGATATTATACAGGGCTTTGAACTTAGTGACAAATCCAGTGGTTGATAATGCTGCAGGCGGGTCATTCATGGACCTTACTTTTCTTGAGGCAAGTGATATGCTAGATCGTATGACAAAGCAGAGTAGATCTTGGCATACCAGGGATTCTGAGGTAGCAATCTCTACAGTATCTATTGTCTTGACTGCAAAGAAGAGGCGTAGACAAGAGGAACGTGACCAAGATATGGCGCACATGAAAACACAGATGGATTTTCTTACCAAGCATTTATTATCAGGGAAGACCAAAAAAGTCAAAGTAGTTGTGTCAAAAGGAAGAGATGAATCCGATTCAGAGGAAGAAGCCAACTACTTGAATAATCAGGGGGGTTTACGAGGCAATGCCCAAGGAAACCAAGGTTGGAACTATTATGATAAATCTGGATACAAGAACCGCGATTAAGGTGGTTGGAAGAATAAGACTGACAGGAGTTGTTTGTATGTTCCTCCTGGAAACCGTGAGGCTGTGGCGTCTGGCTCTGGGAAGATGTCGATGGAAGATATGATGGCGAAGCTGTTGAAGGGAGTAGAGGCAACTAATACGGGAGTGAATGAGGTGAAGAACGATTTGTCTTCAATAAATCAATTGGTTGACTCGCATTCTACTGCAATAAAGCAACTAGAGCAGCAATTGAGTCAACTTTCAGCGGCATTAAATCAAAGAAAAGCTGGAACACTACCTAGCAACACAGTGCAAAATCCAAGGAATGATGTATCGTGTATGGCTATCACCACCCGAAGTGGTAAAGTGTTGGAAAATCCAGGCAAAGGCAAGCAGGTGGTTGATGATATAGAAGATAATGAGATCATTGTAGAACCAAAAGATGCCGAAGCAGCTGATGAGGTTGTTCGTGATGTCACCTCTCAACGTCCACAGCCTGAAAAGATCACCGAACTGAAGCAAGATGAAAAGAAAGCGGTGGAGAAAACTATTCCCCTTCCACCACCACCTTTTCCTCAGAGATTGAAGAAGAAAGTTGACGATACCAGGTTCAATAAGTTTATGACTATGTTGAAGCAGCTAACTATTAATGTTCCTTTGGTCGATGCACTAGAACAAATGCTTGGGTACGCAAAATTTATGAAGGATCTTTTGACAAAGAAACGGGCAGCAAGTTATGAGTTGACGGATACTGTTCATCATTGCAGTGCAATCGCTACCAGATCACTAGTTCAGAAGAAGGCTGACCCCGGTGCCTTCACTATTCCTTGCACTGTTGGATCTTTGAATTTTGCCAAGGCATTATGCGATTTAGGAGCCAGCATCAATTTGATGCCACTATCTATTTACAGAGAGTTGGGGTTGGGTGATCCTACTCTAACCAATATGAGGCTCGTGATGACAGATAGGTCGGTAAAACGACCTGTTGGTATTTTATATGATGTATTGGTGAAGTTTTCTTCATTCATCTTTCCGGCAGACTTCGTTATTCTGGACTGTGAGGTGGACTCTGAAGTTCCCATAATCTTGGGGTGCCCTTTCCTTGCAAAAGGAAGTGTGCTTATTGATTTAAGAGCTAATGAGCTTTTATTCCGGATGAATAACGAAGTGGTCCACTTTGATGTGTGCAAATCAATGAAGCATCCCAAAGATATGAATATGTTCTCTGTAGCTGATGTTTATTTTGATGATGAGAAAGAAGTATCTATAGAGATAGCTTTTTGTTGATCCATTGGCAGCTGTACATATGAATGTTGATCGGGAGGATGCTGAAGATTATGATGAAACTATTTGTGCTCTAAGAGGAATAGGGTCGTATTCTCATGCTCCCAAGAAGATGGACCTTGATATCAAAAATCGACTGACACCACCAGCTAAACCATCCATTGAAGAGCCACCAATGTTCGAATTGAAGGAGTTGCCCAGTCATCTAAAGTACACATTCTTGGGAAGTGGAAACACCCTCCCGGTTATTGTGGCGGCTGACTTACGTGAGCAGAAAGTTGCAGCTCTCATCGTTGTTCTAAGGAAATACATGAGAGCCATCGGTTGGACCATCGCTGGTATTATTGGTATTCCGCCTGGGATATGTATGCACAAGATTCAGCTTGAAGAAAATTGCATACCCACTATTAAGCATCAAAGACATTTGAATCCACCTATGCAAGAGGTGGTGAAGAAAGAAATTATTAAGTGGTTAGATGCAGGGGTAGTGTATCCAATCTCTGACAGTAAATGGGTAAGTCCGGTACAGTGTGTGCCCAAGAAAGGGGGCATGATGGTAGTTGCAAACGAAAGGAATGAGCTAATTCCACTCAGACCTATCACAGGGTGGAGAGTATGCATGGACTACCAAAAGTTGAATTCATGGACGCTTAAGGATCACTTCCCAATGCCATTCATGGACCAAATGCTTGATCGATTGGCAGGAAAAGGATGGTTTTGCTTCTTAGATAGTTATTCCGGCTATAATCAGATCTGTATTGCTCCCGAAGACCAAGAGAAGACAACGTTTACATGACCATATGGTACGTTTGCCTTCAAACGTATGCCATTTGGGCTATATAACGCACCCGCCACTTTTCAGCGTTGTATGATGTCCATTTTTTCTGATATGGTTGAAGACACCTTGGAGGTATTCATGGATGATTTTTCAGTTGTGGGTGAGTCGTTTGAATCGTGCTTGGCGAATCTAAGTATGGTGTTACAGAGATGTGTTGACTTCAACTTGGTGCTAAACTGGGAGAAGTGCCACTTTATGGTTAAAGAAGGTATTGTTCTTAGGCATAAAATTTTTGAAAGAGGAATTGAGGTAGATCGAGCTAAAATTGAAGTCATCGAGAAACTACCACCTCCAATCTCTGTAAAGGGAGTTCGTATTTTCCTCGGGCATGCAAGTTTTTATCGAAGGTTCATTAAAGATTTCTCCAAGATTGCTAGTCCGTTATGCAAACTTTTGGAGAAGGATGCAAAGTTAAACTTCGGTGAAGATTGCTTGAAGGCATTCGAATGCCTCAAAGGGAAGCTAATTGAAGCTCCTATCATTGTAGCACCTGATTGGTCCCTACCATTTGAAGTTATGTGTGATGCAAGCGGAGTAGCTTTGGGTGCTGTACTTGTCCAGAGAAGAGAAAAGTTATTTCATCCAATCTACTAAGCGAGCAAGGTCTTGAATGGAGCCCAGAAGAACTATACTGTCACGGAACAAGAGCTTCTAGCAGTTGTTTATGCTTTTGAAAAGTTTCGTGCTTACCTGTTGGGGACTAAAGTGGTGGTTCATACCGATCATACAGCCCTGAGATACCTAATGACGAACAAGGATGCAAAGCCGAGGCTAATTCGATGGGTGTTATTGCTGCAAGAATTTGATTTTGAGGTAAAAGATAGAAGAGGTTGCGAAAACCAAGTAGCTGATCACCTATCTAGACTTGAGAATGAGCACACAGCGCAGCCCGATCTTGAGATTAATGATGCATTCCCTGATGAAGAGATCCTAGCCACGATGGTGAAAGAATTACCATGGTACGCAGACTTTGCAAACTATGTGGTAAGTAATGTGATACCTGCACATCTGTCTTTTTATCAAAAGAGGAAGTTCATGCATGATGTAAAACACTACTTCTGGGATGAGCCATATTTGTTTCGACGATGCATATCTCATGTGGAAGTGCCGAGTATCTTGGAAGCAAGTCATGCTTCCCAAGTTGGGGGACACCATGCAGGTGGTCGAACAGCAAGGAAGGTATTGCAAAGCGGCTATTATTGGCCTTCGATATTTAGAGATGCCTACGAATTTGTGAGAAGATGTGACCAATGTCAGAGACAAGGCACGATTTCGAAGCACCATGAGATGCCCATGTCAAAAATTCTTGAAGTAGAGTTGTTTGATGTGTGGGGTATTAATTTCATGGGCCCATTCGTAAATTCGTTTGGGATGAAATATATCCTAGTTGTTGTCGACTATGTATCCAAATGGGTCGAAGCAGTAGCGCTGGACGATAATGAAGAAAAGCGTGTTGTAGCATTCTTCAAGAGAAATATCTTCTCTCGTTTTGGGGTACCACGTACCATCATAAGCGATGGAGGATCACACTTTTGCAACAAGCTGTTCAAATCCGTGTTGGTGAAATATGGGGTCAATCAACATAAGGTAGCCACGCTTTATCACCCATAAACTAGTGGACAGGTAGAGGTTTCTAATCGAGAGATCAAGCAGATCCTTGCTAAGACTGTAAACGCTAATAGGAAAGATTGGTCTCGAAAGCTGGACGATGCACTATGGGCTTATAGGACTGCATTCAAAACGCCAATTGGCATGTCCCCGTACCAACTAGTTTATGGGAAGGCTTTTCACTTGCCCATTGAGCTCGAGCATAAAGCATTATGGGCGTTGAAGCGACTGAATTTGAATTAGGATGATGCTATGAATATGAGATTGGAGCAGCTGAATGAGATGGATGAATTCCATCTACATGCGTATGAAAGATCAGACTTCTACAAGGAGCGGATGAAAAAGTATCATGATCAACGGATTTTTCAACGAAACTTTCAAAAGGGTGATATGGTACTTCTTTTCAATTCCAAACTGAAGATATTCCCAGGTAAGTTAAGGTCCAAATGGTCTGGTCCGTACAAAATTAGCCAAGTCTACTCGTCTAGAGTAGTTGAGCTAGAAGACAATAATGGTGTTGTCTTTAAGGTGAATGGACAACGAGTAAAACCATATATCGGTCCTCTTGACTCGATAAAATGTATGGCCACCATCTATCTCGACGAAATCTAAATATTCGAGGTAACTATGTCGTGCCGCGACAATAAATCAAGCGCTAGATGGGAGGCAACCCATCATTTTTCATTTTTTTTATTGTTTTACTAAGAGTTTGTTTTCGTTAAATAAAAAAAATCCAAAAAGAAGAGTCGAGCCACGACCAAAACTAAGGCGCTTGGTGGGAGGCAACCCATCGTTCTAATCGTTTTTGTTAATTTTGAATAAGTGTAGGTGCAAGAGGTGTAAAGGAGGAGATTGGTTTCAAATTTTGATTTGGAAGTATTGCATGTTGAAGGTGGTAAGTTGGGAATGAAGAAGCAAAAGGCTATGAGTTAGGCATTGCCTATGAAAATCTAGGCAACGAACAAGGCAAGGCCTATGCTATGGCCTAAGCTCTCTGAATCTAGAATGTCATGGCATAGGCGCCGCCTATGCCTAACAATGTTATAGCATAGGCGCCGCCTATGCAAAAGCCTTTTGTCTCTGAATCTAGAATGCCATGGCATAGGCGCTGCCTATGCCTAACAATGCCATAGCATAGGCGCCGCCTATGCAAAAGCCTTTTGTCTCTGAATCTAGAATGTCATGGCATAGGCGCCGCCTATGACTAACAATGCCATAGCATAGGCGCCGCCTATGCTCACTTTTTGGTCTCCTAATCTGATTCCAAACGGGTCAAAACCCGACCCAAGCTTGTCCTATAAATAGAACCTTAGTCTTAGAACAAAAATGCATTGCAAATTCAACCTAAGCGCCGCCTACCTCTCCAAAATCTCTCAAAAAATTTCCTTTTGCTCTTTTAACTTTGCAAGAACATCTTCCGAGGCCATCAACCAAGTAAGTACTTCTTTGCTCTTCTTTTATATTCCATAAAGTACTACACTACTACGCCTATAAGAAATTGTTAAATCTTGAAGTAGTGTTGGTGATTTGAATATGGTTGATTTTTTGTGATACAACTAAGTGAGTGAAAGAATACGTAAGGATGTTCTAGACTTGGTTCCAACCTGAATTTGATTTTGATACACTGTCATACTTTTGCGGAATCGACATGGTTAAGATAATTGCATAATCTTGTAACTCGAAAGCTTGTATGTTTGAATGACTTGTCCATCGAGATGAAAATCATGGTTAACTGCAAACATGAGATGTTGTGATTATTTCTATTGGTGTTGTAAGCCATAAATTGATACGATATCTATGTAGTAGTTTTGTTCAAAGAGATGCATTAGTCCAAACATGAAAACATAGTTAAGAATACATGAAAAAGAATTGAAAAGGATAGTGAAGATGACAAGAAAAGTATGACTGCGCTGAATATATTGTTGGAACATAACACCTAAATGTAGGGCGATGAAGTCTGAGTAATCGACATCTTTCACTTAATTAAGTTTGTGCCAACAAATTAAGTGTGGGGTAGTGCCACTACTATTGGTTTGTCGATTGTATCTACCGATATGAAGCTAACATGACTATTATTTTAATCTCAGGTAAATGGCACCAAAAAGTTGACCCGAAAAAAAAAAAGCATCTACCTCACAAAAAGGCCAGAAAAGGGGAAGAAAAGAGCAAGCTGAATCCTCCTAGCTGCAAATACCTTGACGCATGTACGGGATAAAATGGGTCCTAGAGGAGGAAGGAAAGGAGTGGTACAAGAACAATAAAGTAAAAAAATATGTTCATGTGGAGTTGATACAAAAGGAGAGCCTAGCAAATAAAGAACCCCGCATTTTGGCTAAGATAATGGTGTTACATATTGATTTCATCTTCCGAGATATGGGAGAGTGCAATCTCGATCTAACGCGAGAATTCTATGCCAACTGGTCACCGAAAACTACAGGGAGTGAAGTAAAGATTCGGGGCCAAGTCCTGCAACTAAATGCGGAGTTCTTCAACTCTTTTCTGGGTCTTCCATCTGTGGATCCATCACCACTCAAGGAGCTTTATCACAGACCTCCATACAGGGAAATCAGACACACTATGTGGAACAAGATCAATGTCACAGTGGAGTCGTCACAAGGATACCGATCGGCACAATACCTTCCCGTATGCCTCCTTGAACAGAGAAGCTCGGATATGGTTGCGGATAGTCAATTTTTGCCTGATTCCAGGGTCACAGTACACAAAGATCACACGTGATAGAGTGTGCTTGGTGCACGCTTTGATGACGAACATCCCCATCAACATTGGGGCGATTATTCGATCTTCAATGCGTAAGGCCAGGCTGCACAAGAGGTCCCACTTCAGCTTTGGCAATCTGTTGATTGCAATATTGAGGAAGGAGGACATCGAAGAGGAACCTGCAGATCATAAGCTTCCACACAACCCGAAGAAGGTTGACCTCACAAAGGTTAAAGATGTTGAATCCATGCATGGCGTCAACCTAACCACTTCAGAAAGACATGCTCGCAACGAAATCTTCTTCCGCCATTTATATGGCATGACGAGGTTTACCATGATGATCGGGGGTCGTGTTCCAACTGTTGCAGAGCTCCAACAATTGGATTATGACTACCCAATGAATGAGCATGCAAGGGCTATGTGTGGAGTAGGTGTATACTTTGAGGAACCTCTTGATGACGACATGCCAACCGATGATGATTGACGAATGCCAGACTCCGACGTGGAGGAGAACTCTGATGACGACGACTCTGATGATGATTCCGATGCAGGGGGTATGACCCCAGACATAAAGGAGGAGTCCGACTAACCAGGTTCTTCTTATTTATTTTCCACTGAGGGCAGTGTGTCCCGTCTAAGTGTGGGGTGCTGGTATTTGTATGCTATACTTCTTTATCTGCATTTGCATTTATTTATGTTTGTTTGTTTTGTTTGTTAGTAGTTAAATTTTAGAAAAAAATTTCATAAAATTGTTCTGATAGGCAGCATGGTATTATGACAAGAGTCTATGATAAAATCATTACTATTGAGATATTTAGCCTCTAAATGTGACTCAGTATATGATAAATGTGTGGGTTAAATCCTTCATCTGTTGGTTCAAGAGTTTATACTGCTCCTAATAAAGTCGACTATGCGCCTTGTGTGTGTGAGATGATAGTATATTCTATGTTTGTGGCTGATGCTAGAACTTGCCCGGTGTGTGTGTAAAGCGAAATAAAGAGTGAGAGTTTAGGAGGTGATTTAGGCATTTCTTTGACAACCTGTGATTGTTTACCTTCTTTTTACCTACCCGTGGACATTATCCTAGTTAACCCCCTTTGAGCCTTTAGCTATTTTCTTTGACAACCTCATATGTAGCCTAATCTATTTTTTTTAAGACCATAATTTGATCCAAATTCCTAAGCGCTTTAAATTGTAAAGTCATGTGACAAAATAAAAGGAAATTGGGTGAGAATGATGCCTTAAAGTGAATTGGTACTTGAATTTGTTATGAAAAAGAATGGCTATTATAGAGGTGTGTTATAAAAAAAATATGAAAATGAAATGAAAAAGAAAAATACAAAGTTGATTCTATTTAAAATTGAATAACAAAAGAGGTGAGAAGGGGTGGTAGATTAAAAGAAAGTCGAAAGGTCGTTTGAAAGAAAGTGTAAATGGCATAATGTGATGTATTAAAGCGCTTAGGAAACTTAGTCACTATTTCAGGCCAAAATAGTCCTACCCGTCCCTTAGCCTACATTACAACCTGTAAAGACCTATTTGATCCTAAGCTTAACATTCTGATATTAGTAGAGCATTACACTAAGGGCAAGCCTATGGTCATCAGTTGCAACATATGAATTCTTTGTGAGAGTGAGAGCAAGGAGAAGCTTATACCCATGTTCGGAAAAATGTAATACTTGTGAGTGATTATGGGTAATATCTTATGTGAGACACACATGGTTGATGAGTTTTGGGTAGTCTTGTATGATTCTTTGTGCCTTAACTTTTGAATACGAATTAACCATCATCACGAGTCTATGTTGGAGGTTGAATTGTTTCTAGAAGTGATTAGAAAACTACTCTTTGTTAATAATTGTTGTGTCTGTCTTGATGAATATTTTGTGTTGTTGCTGTGAAACCCTAAGTAGATGTTTATATGGACATGATATATTGTTCGAGGAAGAACAAAGATTTAAGTGTGGGGTGTTGATGATAGGCGTATTTACACGCCTAAAGCACCTTAATGTACCCATATTTTAGCTAAGTTTTGAGGACAAAATATATAATTCCTGCACTTTTAGTCCATTTTCCTGTAAGTGAGCTAACCAACGTGATTAGCAAGATTTCAGGTATTTATGATGAAGATTTCAGCATTTTATGGACTGTTGGACGCCAAAGGAAACTTCACGAAAGAAGGAAGGCAGCTTCTGGAAGCTTGTGGACTGAAAGTGATGCATGGAGAACTTGTCCCGGGCAAAAACAGCATTTCTAAAGACTTGGGGGATCAGCAGTAACTTAGTAGGATTAGGACAAGTATGCAGTAACCCAGTAGGACTAGGACAAGGATAAAAACACTATTTCAGTAGGACTAGGACAAGGATGTTATAAAAACCCTATTTGCTGAATTTTTCAGCAAGCTTTTTATTATTCACTCATTCATTAATTCAAGACTTTTTCATTTGACTTTTGCTCTTAATTCACGTTACAATATTCTGTATGTCTAACACAGAGAACTCTGCTCTCTTGAGAAGAACGGCTAGGGTAAAACGTTTGAGATCTTTTGACACCATATCACTTCCATCGCCAAGATTATTCTAGGTTGTGGTATGATGATTATATCTATTGTAATTTCCGTTGCACTCATGAGTAGCTAAACTTCTCTATTAGGGTTATGGAAGCCTTATGATATACTATCTATTGCTATGAGTTTGTGAATTCTTGATACGTATGCTGCTTATATCATTACTCTCTTCATCTTAATTGAATTCTTGTGGTTGCAAACATATAGAATACGCCAGTATAGCATTAACTTGTTCGAAAGAAAAGTTACATGTCTGGAAAAGAGAGAATGACAAGGAAATAGGGCTACCAACCCCTGTTTAAAAGTTAGTGCCGTAACTGGATTAATCTCTTGGAGAATTCGTACCATTAGTATACGCTTTAAGCTCGAAAGAGTTAAAGTGATATAATCCTTGATGGTCGAAAGACACTAGGATTTACCATAGAATACGAATCTCTATAAGCGCATGCATGTCTGAATTCCGCATAACTCATAGCCAATAGATACGTAAAACTCATAAGGTGGACATAACCCTAACTTACAATTCTCATTGATTAAAACCTACTAAACATTCCATTTTTCTTGGTTACTTTGATACTCTTAGTTCACGCTACAATTAAATCCCCCCTTTTTCGTAGAATTTTCGATCAACAGTCTACTAATCGTTGCATACTTAGTGACCAAGTATTCCCTGTGAGATTCGACACCCAACCCAGTTGGGTTCTATATTTGACAATCGACCGCTTACACTATTACGAGAGCTGTAGTTTGAGCATTATCAGGCCCACCCCAAACCCTGGGCTATTGCACACCGATTTGGCCCAAAATGGCCCCATTTGCGCCGTTTAGCCCATTTGTCCACCCAAATGGCCATGATAAATTAAATGGATCACACTGGGATGATCCCCAAAATCCCTGGCACGCTCCCGTCAATTTTTGGCCCACACCATGCCCGGACCTCGGGCACACCCACGAAACCGTGGGCTATAGCACACCGATTTGGCCTGAAAATGCCCCGTTTGCGCCATTTCGCTCGTTTGCCCACCTTAATGGCCATGATAAATTAAACGGACAAAACTAAGATGATCCCCAACCTCCTTAGAATGCCCCCGTTGATTTTCAACCCACACCACGCCCGAACCCCGGGCCAACCCCCAAAATCGTGGGCTATTATAGCACACCGATTTGGACAAAAAATGCCCCGTTCGCACCGTTTTGCCCATTTGTCCATCCAAATGGCCACGATAAATTAAACGGACCACACTGGAATGATCCCCAACATCCCTGGAATGCCCCCATCGATTTTCGGCCCACACCATGCCCGAACCTAGGTTAAACCCCCAAAACCATTGGCTATAGCATACCGATTTGGCCCAAAAATGCCCCGTTCGTGCCGTTTCACCCGTTTATCAACCCATATGGCCACGATAAATTAAACGGGCCACATTGAGATGATGTCCAACTTCCCTGGAACGCCTCCATCGATTTTAGGCCCACACCACGCTCGAACCCCGGGACCACCCCCCAAAACCGTGGGCTATAGCACACTGATTTGGACCAAAAATGCCCTGTTCGCGCCGTTTTGCCCGTTTGTCCACACAAATGGCCATGATAAATAAAATGGACCACACTAGGACAATCCCCAACCTCCCTGGCATGCCTCTATCAATTTTTGGCCCACACCAGGCTCGGCCCCCGGGCCCACACCCAAAACCATGGGCTATAGCACACCGATTTGGCCCGAAAATACTCTGTTTGCGCCGTTTTGCCCGTTTGTCCACCCAAATAGCCAGTATAAATTAAACGTACCACACTGGGACTATCCCCAACCTCCTTGGCAGGTTCCCATTGATTTTTAGCCTACACCACACCCGGACCCCAGGCCCACCCCCAAAACCATGGGCTATAGCACACCGATTTGGCCCGAAAATGCCCCGTTCGCACCGTTTCGCCCGTTTGTCCACCCAAATGGCCACGATAAATTAAATGGAACACACTGGGATGATCCCCAACCTCCCTGGCATTCCCCCATCGATTTTTGACCCACACCACGCCCGTACCTTAGGCGCACCCCCAAAACCGTGGGTTATAGCATACTTATTTGGCCCGAAAATGCCCTGTTCGCGCCGTTTCACCCGTTTGTCCACCCAAATAGCCACGATAAATTAAGAGGACCATACAAGGATGATCCCCAACCTCCCTGGCACGCCTCCATTGAGTTTTGGCCCATACCATGCCCAGACCCCAAGCACACCCACGAAACCGTAGGCTATAGAACACCGATTTGGCCGGAAAATGCCCCGTTCGCACCGTTTCACCCGTTTGTCTACCCAAATGGCCATGATAAATTAAACGGACCATAGTGGGACGATCCTCAACCTACCTGGCACGCTCCCATCGATTTTCGGCCTACACCATGCCCGAACCCCAAGCCCACCACCGAAATCGTGGGCTATAGCACACTGATTTGGCTAAAAATGCCCCGTGCGCGCCGTTTCGACCGTTTGTCCACCCAAATGGCCATGATAAAGTAAATGGACCACAATGGGATGATCCCCAACCTCCCTGGCATGCCTCCATCAACTTTCGGCCCACACCACGCCCGTACCCCGGGTCCACCCTGAAAACCGTGGGCTACAGCACACCGATTTGGCCAAAAAATACCCCGTTGGCCCCATTTTTCCCATTTGTCCACCCAAATGGCCACGATAAATTAAACGGACCATACTAGAATGATCCCCAACCTTCCTAGAACGTCCCCATTGATTTTTGGCAAACACCACGCCCGGACCCCGAGCACACTCCCAAAATCGTGGGCTATAGCACACCGATTTGGCTCAAAAATGCCCCGTTCGCGCAGTTTCGCCCGTTTGTCCACCCTAATGGCCACGATAAATTAAATAGACCATACTGGGATGATCCTTAACCTCCCTGGCACCCCTCCATCGATTTTTGGCCCACACTACGCCCGGATCCTGGGCCCACCCCCAAAACCGTGGGCTATAGCAGACTGATTTGGCCCGAAAATGCCCCGTTTGTGTCGTTTCGCCTATCTGTCCACCCAAATGGCCACGATAAATTAAACGAACCATACTGGGACAATTCCCAACCTCCCTGGCACGCCCCTGTCGATTTTCGACCCAAACCACGCCCGGACCCAGGGCCCACCCCCAAAACTGTGGGCTATAGCACAACGATTTAGCCCGAAAATGCCTCCTTCGTGCCGTTTTTCCCGTTTGTCCACTCAAATAGACACGATAAATTCAATGGACCACACTGGAACGATCCCCAACCTCCCCGAAATGCCCCCGTCAATTTTCGGCCCAGACCACGCTCGAAAACTGGACCCACCCCTAAAACCGTGGGCTATAGCACACCAATTTGTCCCTAAAATACCCCGTTCACGCCGTTTTACCCATTTTCCAACCCAAATAACCACGGTAAATTAAACAGACCATACTGGGATAATCCCCAACCTCCCTGGAACGCCCCCATCAATTCTCGGCCCAGACTACGCCTGGAATCCGGCCCCACCGCCAAAACCGTGGGCTATAGCACACCAATTTGGACCAACAATGCCCCATTTGCGCCGTTTTCCCGTTTCTCCACCCAAATGGCCACGATAAATTAAACGGACCATACTGGGATGATCCCCAACCTCCCTGGCACTCCCCCATCAATTTTTAGACCGCTCCACGCTTGGACCCCGTACCCACCCCCAAAGCCGTGGGCTATAGCACACCGATTTGACCCGAAAATGCCCCGTTTGCACCGTTTCGCCCATTTGTCCACCCAAATGGCCACGATAAATTAAACAGACCACACTGAAATGATCCCCAACCTCCCTAGAATGCCCCCATCAATATTTGGCCCACACCACGCCCAAACCCCAGGCCCACGCCTAAAACCGTAGGCTATAGCATACTGGTTTGGCCCGTTTGTCAACCCAAATGGCCACGATAAATTAAATGAACCATACTGGGATTATCCCCAACCTCCCCGACATGCCCCCATCGATTTTCGACCCACACCACGCCCGGACCCCGAGCCACCCCCGAAATCGTGCGCTATAGCACACCAATTTGGCCCGAAAATGCCCCGTTCGCGCTGTTTCTCCCGTTTTTCCATCTAAATAGCCACGATAAATTAAACAAACCATACTGGAACTATCCCAACCTCCCTGGCACGCCCCCATCGATTTTTGTCCCACACCACGCTCGGACCCCTAGCCCACTCCAAAAACCGTGGGCTATAGCACACCGATTTTGCCTGAAAATGCCCTGTTCGCACCGCTTCGCCCGTTTGTCCACCCAAAGGGCCATGATAAATGAAACGGAACACACTGGGACAATCCCCAACCTCCCTGGCACACTCCCATTGATTTTCGGCCCACAATCCCCAACCTCCCGGGACACCCCCGAAACCGTGAACTATAGCATAATAATTTGGCCCGAAAATGCCCCGTTTGCGCTGTTTCTCCCGTTTGTCCACCTAAATGGCCACGATAAATTAAACAAACCATACTAGAACTATCCCAACATCCCTGGCATGCCCCCGTCGATTTTTGACCCACACCACGCCAGGACCCCGGGCCCACCCCCAAAACTGTGGGCTATAGCACACTGATTTAGCCCGAAAATGCCCCGTTTGTGCCGTTTCGCCCTTTTATCCACCCCACAGTCCATGATAAATTAAATGGACCATACTGGGATGATCCCTAACCTCCCTGGCATGTCCCCGTCCAGTTTTGGCCCACACCACGCTCTGATCCCGAGCCCACACTCAAAACCGTGGGCTATAGCACACTAATTTAGCCCGAAAATGCCCCGTTCACCCCGTTTCGCCCGTTTGTCCACCCAAATGGCCACAATAAATTAAACGGATCATACTGGGATGATCCCCAACCTCCCTGGAATGCCCCAGTCGATTTTCAACCCATACCACGCTCGTACCCCTGGCCCACCCCAAAACCGTGGGCTATAGCACATCGATTTGGCTCGAAAATGCCCCGTTAGCGTCGTTTTGCCCGTTTGTCAACCCAAATGGCCATAATAAATAAGACGGACCATACAGGGATGATCCCCAACCTCCCTGGCACGCCCTCATTGATTTTCGACCTACACCACGCCCAGACCCCGAGCCCACCCCTAAAATCGTGGGCTATAGCATATCGATTTGGGCCGAAAATGCTTTGTTCGCGCTGTTTCACCCGTTTGTCCACCCAAATGGACACGATAAATTAAACGGACCACACTGGGATGATATCCAACCTCCCTGGCATGCCCCCATATATTTTTGGCCAACACCATGCTCGAACCCCGGGCCCACCCCCGAAACCTCAGGCTATAGCACACCGATTTAGCCCAAAAATGTCCAATTTGTGTCGTTTTTCCCATTTATCCACCTAAATGGCCAGGATAAATTAAACGGACCACACTAGGACAATCCCCAACCTCCCTGGCACACTCCCATCGATTTTTGGCCCACACCATGCCCGGACCCTGGGCCCACCCCAAAACCGTGGGCTATATCACACTGATTTGGCCCAAAAATGCCCCATTTACGGTATTTCGCCCGTTTGTCCACCCAAATTGCCACGATAAATTAAACGTACCACATTAGAATGATCCCCAACCTCCCTGGAATGCCCTCGTCGATTTTTGACCCACATCACGCCCGAACCCCGGGCGCACCCCTAAAACTGTGGGCTATAGCACACCGATTTGCTTTAAAAATACCCCGTTCACGTTGTTTCGCCCATTTGTCAACCCAAATGGCCACGATAAATTAAACGAACCCTACTGGGATGATCCCCGAACTCTCTGGCACGCCCTCATCAATTTTTGGTCCACACCACGCCCGAACCCCGGGCCCACCCCAGAAACAATGGGCTATAACACATTGATTTTGCCCGAAAATGCCCAGTTCGTGCCGTTTTACCCGTTTGTCCACCCAAATAGCCACGGTAATTTAAACGGACCTCACTGGGACGATACCCAACCTCCCTGGAATGCCCCCATTGATTTTTGCCCCATACAACGCCCGCCCCCCGAGCACACCCCCAAAACTATGGGCTATAGAACACTGATTTGGCCAAAAAATTCCCCGTTCGCGCCTTTTCGCCCGTTTGTCTACCCAAATTGCCACGATAAATTAAACGGACCATACTGGGACGATCCTCAACCTCCCTGGCACGCCTCCATCGATTTTCGTCCCATACCATGCCCAAACCCCGAGCCCACCCAAAAATGGGCTATAGCACACCGATTTGGTCCGAAAATGCCCCGCTCGCGCCGTTTCGCCCGTTTGTCCACCCAAATGGCCACGAAAAATTAAATAAACCACACTGGGATGATCCCCAACCTCCCTGGCACACCTCCTTTGATTTTTAGCCCACACCACGCTCGAAACCCCGGCCCACCCCCGAAACCGTGGGTTGTAGCACGCCGATTTGGCACGAAATGCCTCGTTCGTGCCGTTTCGCCCATTTGTCTACCCAAATGGCGACAATAAATTAAATGGACCACACTAGGATAATCCCCAACCTCCCTGGCATGCCTCCATTGAATTTTGTCCCAATCCACGCCCGGACCCCAGGCCCACCACCGAAATCGTGGGCTATAGCTCATCGATTTTGCTCGAAAATGCCCCGTTCGCACCGTTTCAACTATTTGTCCTCTCAAATGGCCATGATAAAGTAAACAGACCACACTGGGATGATCCCCAACCTCCTTGGCTTGCCCCCGTCAAATTTTGGCCCACACCATGCCCGTACCCCAAGTCCACCCCCAAAACCGTGGGCAATAGCACACCGATTTGGCCCAAAAATGCCGCGTTTGCGTCGTTTTGTCCATTTGTCCACCCAAATGGCCACGATAAATTAAACGGACTACACTGGAACGATCCCCAACCTCCCTGGAATGCTCTCATCAATTTTTGGCCCACACCACGCTCGGACCCCGGGCACACTCCTGAAACCATGGGCTATAGCACACCGATTAGGCCCAAAAATGCCCCGTTCGTGCAGTTTCGCCCGTTTGTCTACCCAAATGGCCACGATAAATTAAACTGACCACACTGGGATAATCCCTTACCTCCCAGGCACGCCCCCATCGATTTTTGGCCCGCAACACACTCGGACCCCGTGCCCACCCCAAAAACCGTGGGCTATAGCACACCGATTTATCCCGAAAATGCCCCGTACGCGGTGTTTCGCCCATTTGTCCACCCAAATAGCCACGATAAATTAAATGGACCATAATAGGATGATTCCCAACCTCCATAGAATGCCCCCGTCGAGTTTTTGACCACATCATGCCCGGACCCCCGTCCCACGCCCGAAACCGTAGGCTATAGCACACCGATTTGGCCCGAAAAAGTCTTGTTTGCGCTGTTTCTCCTGTTTGTCCACCTAAATGGCCACGATAAATTTAACGGACCATACTGGAACGATCCCAACCTCCCTGCCACGCCCCAATCAATTTTTGGCCCACACCATGCTCGGAACCCTGGCCCACTCCCAAAACCGTGGGTTATAGTACACCGATTTGGCCCGAAAATGCCCCGTTCACGCAGTTTGTCCACCCAAATGGCCAAGATAAATTAAATGGACCACACTGGGAAAATCCTCAATCTCCCTGGCACGGTCCCATCGATTTTCGGCCCACACCACGCCCGAACCCTGGGCTCACCCTTAAAATCGTGGGCTATAGCACACCAATTTGGCCCGAAAATGCCCCGTTCGCGCCGTTCTGCCCGTTTGTCCACTCAAATGGCCACGATAAATTAAACGAACCACACTGGGATGATACCCAACCTCCCTGGCATGCCCCCATTAATTTTTGGCCTACACCACACCCGGACCCTAGGCACATCACCAAAACCGTGGGCTATAGCACACTGATTTAGCTCGAAAATGCCCCGTCTGTACTGTTTCACCCTTTTATCCACCCAAAAGGACATGATAAATTAAATGGACCACACTGGTACGATCCCCAACCTCCCTGGCATACCCCCGTCAACTTTAGGCCCACACTACACCCGGACCCCAGGCCCACCCCCAAAACCATGGCCTATAACACACCGATTTGGCCCGAAAATGCCCCGTTCACGCCGTTTCACCCGTTTGTCCACCTAAATGGCCACGATAAATTAAACAGACCACACAAGAATGATCCCCAACTTCCCTGGCACGCCTCCATTAATTTTCGGCCCACACCACGCACGAACCCCGGACCCACCCCTGAAATCGTGGGCTATAGCACATCGATTTATCCCGAAAATGCCCCGTTCGCGCCGTTTCACTCATTTGTCCACCCAAATGGACACGATAAATTAAACAGACCACACTGGGATGGTCCCCAACCTCATGGCATGCCCCCGTCTATTTTTGGCTGACACCACGCTTGGACCCCGAGCCCACCCCCAAAACCGTAGGCTATAGCACACCGATTTGGCCTAAAAATGCCCCGTTCGCACCGTTTCGCCCGTTTGTCCACCTAAATGGCCACAATAAATTTAACGGACAATACTGGGATGATCCCCAACCTCCTTGGAATGCCCCCGTCGATTTTTGGCCCAAACCACGCCCGAACCCCAAGCCCACCCCCAAAACCGTGGGCTATAGCACACCGATTTGGCACGAAAATGCCCCATTCGTGCTGTTTTGCCCGTTTGTCAACCCAAATGGACACGATAAATTAAACGAACCATACTGGGACGATCCCAACCTCCCTGACATGCCCCCATCAATTTTTGACCCACACCACGCCTGAACCCCGGACCACCCCCTAAACCGTGGGCTATAGCACACCAATTTGGCCCGAAAATGCCCCGTTCGCCCTGTTTCTCCCGTTTGCCCACCTAAATTGTCATGATAATTTAAACGAACCATACTGGAATAATCCCAACCTCTCTGGCATGCCCCCATCAATTTTTGGCCAACACCACGCTCGGACCCCTGGCCCACTCCCAAAACCGTGGGCTATAGCACACCCATTTGGCCCAAAAATGCCCCGTTCGCGCCGTTTTACCCGTTTATCCACCCAAATAGCCACGATAAATTAAATGGACCATACTGGAACAATACCTAACCTCCGTGGCATGCCCCCGTCAATTTTTCTCCCACACCACGCTCGAATCCCGAGCCCACTCTCAAAACCATGGGCTAAAGCACACCAATTTGGCCCAAAAATGCCCCGTTCGCGCCGTTTCACCCGTTTGTCCACCCAAATAGCCATGATAAATTAAACGGACCACACTGGGATGATCCCCAACCTCTCTGGAATGTCCCCATCAATTTTTGACCCACACCACGCCTGGACCCCAGACCCACCCCCGAAACCGTGGGCTATAGCACACTGATTTGGCCAAAAAATGCCCAGTTCGCACTGTTTCACCCGTCTGTCCACCCAAATGGCCACGATAAATCAAACGGACCATACTGGGACGATCCCCAACCTCCTTGGCATACCCCCATCAATTTTTGGCCATTACCATGCCCGGACCCCGAGCACACCCCCGAAACCGTGGGTTATAGAACACTGATTTAGCCAGAAAAGGCCCCGTTCACGCTGTTTCACCTGTTTATCCACCTAAATGGCCACGATAAATTAAACGGACCACGCTGGTATTATTCCCAACCTCCCTGGCACGCCCTTATCAATTTTTCGGCCCACACCATGCCCGAACCCTGGGCCCATCCTGAAATCGTAGGCTATAGCACACCGATTTGGTCCGAAAATGTCCCCTTCGTGCCATTTGTCTCGTGTCTCCACCCAAATGGCCACGATAAATTAAACAGACCAAACTGGGATGATCCCCAACCTCCTTGGTATCCCTCCATTGATTTTTATCCCAATCCACGCCCGTACCCCAGGCCCACCACCGAAATCATGGGCTGCAACTCATCGATTTTGCTCGAAAATGCCCCGTTCGCGCTGTTTCGATCGTTTTTCCACCCAAATGGCCATGATAAAGTAAACGGACCACACTGGGAAGATCCCCAACCTCCCTATCAAACCCCCATTAATTTTTGGCTCACACCATGCTTGGACCCCGGGCCCACCCCCGAAACCTTAGCCAATAGCACACCGATTTGTCCCTAAAACACCCCGTTTGCGGTGTTTCAACCGTTTGTCCACCCAAAGGGCCAGGATAAATTAAACAAACCACACTAGGACGATCTCCAACCTCCTTGTCACTCTTCCATCAATTTTTGGCCCACATCACGCCTAGACCCCGGGCCCACCCCCAAAACCGTGGGCTATAGCACACCGAAATGGCCCGAAAATGCCCTCTATACACCATTTTGTCCGTTTGTCCACCCTAATGGCCACGATAAATTAACCGAATAACACTTGGATGATCCCCAACCTCCCTGTAATGCCCCCATCGATTTTCGATCCATACCACGCCCGAACCCCGGGCCCACCCCCGAAACCGTAGGCTATAGCACATCGATTTGGCCCAAAAATGCCCCATTCATGCGGTTTCACCCGTTTGTCAACCCAAATGGCCAAGATAAATTAAACGAACCATTCTGGGATGATCCCCAACCTCCCTGACATTCTCCCATTAATTTTTGACCCACTCCTCGCCCGAACCCTGGACCACCCCCAAAACCGTGGGCTATAGCACACCGATTTGGCCCGAAAGTGCCCCGTTCGCGTTGTTTCTCTCATTTGAGCACCTAAATGGCCACGATAATTTAAACGAACCATACTGGAACAATCCCAACCTCCCTGGAACACCCTCATTGATTTTTGGCCCACACCATGCTCGGACCCCTGGCCCACTCCCAAAACCGTGGGCTATAGCTCACCGATTTGGCCCAAAATTTCCCCGTTCGCGCTGTTTTGCCCGTTTGTCCACCTAAATAGCCAGGATAAATTAAACGGACCACAATGGGACGTTTCTCAACCTCCCTGGCACGCTCCCATCGATTTTCGGCCAACACCACGCCCAAACCATGGGCCCACCCCCGAAACCGTAGGCTATAGCATACCGATTTGGCCCAAAAATGCCCCGTTCGCACCGTTTTGCTTGTTTATCCACCCAAATGGCCACGTTAAATTAAACGGACCATACTAGAACGATCCCCAGCCTCCCTGGAAGGCCCTCATCGATTTTTGACCCACACCATGCCCGAACCCCAGGCCCATCCCCAAAACCGTGGGATATAGCACACTAATTTGGCCCAAAAATACCCCATTCGCGTCGTTTCGCTCGTTTATCAACCTAAATGGCCACAATAAATTAAATGGACCATACTGGGATGATCCCTGACCTCTTTGGCATACCTCATTGATTTTTTCCCCACACCGCACATGAACCCCGGGCCCACCCCCGAAACCATGGGTATAGCACACCGATTTGGCCCAAAAATACCCCGTTCGCGTCGTTTCGCCTGTTTGTCCACCAACATGGACACAATAAATTAAATGGACCACACTGGGACGATCCCCAACCTCCCTGGCATGCCCCCGCCAATTTTTCTCCTACACCACGCTCGAATCCCAAGCCTACTCTCGAAACCGGGGGCCATAACACACCGATTTGGCCCAAAAATGCCCCGTTCGCGCCGTTTCGCTCGTTTGTCCACCCAAATAGCCACGATAAATTAAACGGACCACACTAGAATGCTCCCGAACCTCCCTGGAATGCCCCCATCAATTTTTGACCCACATTACGCCTGGACCCCGGGCCCACCCCCAAAACCGTGGGCTATAGTACACCTATTTGGCCTAAAAATGCCCCGTTCTCACCGTTTCATCCGTCTGTCCACCCAAATGGCCACGATAAATTAAACGGACCACACTGGAACGATCCCCAACCTCCCTGGCACTCCCCCATCAATTTTTGGCCATTACTACGCCCGGACCCCGGGCACACCCCCAAAACCGTGGGTTATAGAACACCGATTTAGCCAGAAAAGGCCCCGTTCGCGCTGTTTCGCCTGTTTGCCAACCCAAATGGCCACGATAAATTAAACGGACTGCACTGGGAGGATTCCCAACCTCCCTGGCATGCCCTTATCAATTTTCATCCCACACCACGCCCGAACCCTGGGCCCACCCTGAAATCGTGGGCTATAGCACACCGATTTGGTTCGAAAATGCCCCCTTCGCGCCGTTTGTCCCGTGTGTCCACCCAAATAGCCACGATAAATTAAACAGACCACACTGGGACGATCCCCAACCTCCCTAGCATGCCTCCATTGATTTTTGGCCCAATCCACGCCCGGACCCCAAGCCCACCCCAGAAATCATGGGTTATAGCTCATCGATTTTGCTCGAAAATGCCCTGTTTGCGCCGTTTCGACCGTTTGTCCACCCAAATGGACATGATAAAGTAAACGGACCACACTGAGATGATCTCCAACCTCCCTGTCAAAACCCCATAGATTTTTGGCCCACACCATGCTTGGACCCCGGGCCCACCCCCGAAACCTTGGCCAATAGCATACCTATTTGGCCCTAAAACGCCCCGTTTGCGCTGTTTCACCCGTTTGTCCATCCAAATGGCCAGGATAAATTAAACAGACCACACTGGGATGATCCCCAACCTCCCTCGCACGCTTTTGTCAATTTTTGGTCCACATCATGCCTGGACCCCGAGCCCACCCCCAAAACCGTGGGTTGTAGCACACCGATTTGGCTCGAAAATGCCCCGTTTATGCTATTTCTCCCATTTGTCCACCCTAATAGCCACGATAAATTTAACGGACCTCACTGGGATGATCCCTAACCTCCCTGGAATGCCCCCATCGATTTTTTATCCACACCACGCCCGAACCCCGGGCCTACCCCCAAAATCGTGGACTATAGCACACCAATTTAGCCCAAAAATGCCCCGTTCATGCCTTTCGCCCGTTTGTCCACCCAAATGGCCACGATAAATTAAAAAGACCCAACTGGGATGATCCCCGACCTCTCTAGCATACCCCCATCAATTTTTGGCCCACACCACACCCGGGGCCACCCCTGAAACCATGGGTATAGCACACCGATTTGGCCCAAAAATGCCCTGTTCACACCGTTTTGCCCGTTTTTCCACCCAAATGGCCACGATAAATTAAATTGACCATACTGGGACGATCCCCAACCTCCCTGGCATACCCCCGTTAATTTTTGGACCACACTGGAATGATCCCTAACCTCCCTAGCATGCCCCCATCGATTTTTGGCCCACACCACGCCCGGACCCCAGGAACACCCCAAAATCGTGGGCTATAGCACACTGATTTAGTTTGAAAATACCCCGTTCGCGCCGTTTCACCCGTTTGTCCACCCAAATGGCCACGATAAATTAAACAAACCACACTGGTATGATCCCCAACCTTCCTGCCATACCCCCTTTAATTTTTGGTCCACACCACGCTCGAAACCCGGGCCCACCCATGAAACCGTGGGCTATAGCACGCCGATTTTGTCCGAAACGGCCAGTTCGCGCCGTTTCGCCTGTTTGTCCGCCCTAATGGCCACGATAAATTAAACGGACTACACTAGGACGATCCCCAACCTCCCTGTCACTCCTCCATCGATTTTGGGCCCAATCCACGCCCGGACCCCAGGCCCACCCCCTAAATCCACCCCCTAAATCGTGGGATCTAGCACACCGATTTGGTTCGAAAATGCCTCGTTCGCACTGTTTTGACCGTTTGTCCACCCAAATGGCCATGATAAAGTAAACGTACCACACTGGGATAATCCCCAACCTCCCTGGCACGTCCCCGTCGACTTTCAGCCCACACCACACCCTTACCTCGGGTCCACCCCCAAAACCGTGGGCTATAGCACACCGATTTGGCCTGAAAATGCCCCGTTCGTGCCGTTTTACCCATTTGTCCACCCAAATAGCCACGATAAATTAAATGGACCACACTGGAATGATCTCCAAACTCGCTGGAATGCCCCAATCGATTTGCGGCCCACACCACACCTGGACCCCGGGCACACTTCCAAAACCGTGGGCCATAGCACACCAATTTGGACCGAAAATGCCTCATTTATGCCGTTTCGCCGGTTTGTCAACCCAAATGGCACCGATAAATTAAACGAACCATACTGGGATTATCCCCAACCTCCTTGACATGCCCCCATCAATTTTTAGCCCGCACCACGCCTAGACCTCGGGCCACCCCCGAAACCATGGGCTATAGCGCACCGATTTTGCCCGAAAATGCACCATTCGCGCTGTTTCGCCCGTTTGTCCACCTAAATGGACATGATAAATTAAACAAACCATACTAGAATGATCCCAACCTCCATGGACCACACCACGCTCGGACCCCTGGCCCACTTCCAAAACCGTGGGCTATAGCACACCGATTTGGCCCAAAAATACCCCGTTTCGCCTGTTTGTCCACCTAAATGGCCAGGATAAATTAAACGGACCACTCTGGGATAATCACCTACCTCCCTGGCATAGTCCAATTGATTTTAGGCCCACACCACGCCCGTACCCTGGGCCCACCCCCAAATTTGTGGGCTATAGCACACCTATTTGGCCCAAAAATGCCCCATTCGCGCCGTTTCTCTCGTTTGTCCACCCAAATGGCCACGATAAATTAAACAAACCACACTGGGATGATACCCAACCTTCCTGGCATGCCCAGGTTGATTTTTGGCCCACACCATGCCCAGACCCCGGGCTCACCCCCGAAATTGTGGGCTATAGCACACTGATTTAGCCCAAAAATGCCCCGTTTGTGCTGTTTTGCCCTTTAATCCACCCAAAAGGCCATGATAAATTAAATGGACCACACTGGTATGATCTCCAACCTCCCTGGCATACCCCCATCAACTTTAGGCCCACACTATAACCGGACCCCAGGCCCACCCCAAAAACCATGGGCTATGGCACACCGATTTGGAACGATAATGCCCCGTTCACGCTGTTTCACCCGTTTGTCCACCTAAATGGCCACGATAAATTAAACAGACCACACAAGGATGATCCCCAACTTCCCTGGCACGCCCCCATTGATTTTCAGCCCACACCACGCACGAACCCTGGACCCACCCATGAAATCGTGGGTTATAGAACACCGATTTGTCCCAAAAATGCCCCACTCGCGCCGCTTCACACGTTTGTCCACCCAAATGGACACGATAAATTAAACGGACCATACTGGGATGATCCTCAACCTTCCTGGCACGCCCCCGTTGGTTTTTGGCTGACACCACGCTTGGACCCCGTGCCCACACCCAAAACCGTGGGCTATAACACACTGATTTGGCCCGAAAATTCCCCGTTCACGCTGTTTCTCCCATTTGTCCACCTAAATGACCACGATAATTTAAACGAACCATACTGGAACAATTCCAACCTCCCTGGAACGTCCCCATCAATTTTTGGCCCACACCACGCTCGGACCCCTGGCCCACTCCCAAAACCGTGGGCTATAGCACACCGATTTGGACCAAAAATGCCCCGTTCGCGCCGTTTTACCCGTTTTTCCACCTAAATAGCCAGGATAAAATTAAACAGACCACACTGGGATGATCCTTAACCTCCCTGGCATGCTCCCATTGATTATCGGCCAACACCACGCCCGAACCCTGGGCCCACCCCCAAAATCGTGGGTTATAGCAGACCTATTTGGCCCAAAAATGCCCCGTTCGCGCCGTTTCACCCGTTTATCCTCCCAAATGGCCACATTAAATTAAAAGGACCACATTGGGACGATCCCCAACCTCCCTGGAATGCCTCCGTCGATTTTTGACCTACACCCGCCCGAACCCCGGGCCCACCCCCAAAACCGAGGGATATAGCACACCGATTTGGCCCGAAAATACCCCGTTCGTGCCGTTTCGCCTGTTTATCAACCTAAATGGCCAGGATAAATTAAACGGACCATACTGGGATGATCCTCGACCTCTTTGGCACGCCCTATTGATTTTTGCCCCACACCACGCCTGAACCCCGGGCCCACCCCCGAAACCATGGGTATAGTACATCGATTTGGCCCAAAAATGCCCCATTTGAGTCGTTTTGCCTGTTTGTCCACCCAAATGGATACGACAAATGAAATTGACCACACTGGGATGATCCCCAACCTCCCTGGCATGCCCCCGTCAATTTTTCTCCCACACCACGCTCGGATCTCGAGCCCACTCTCGAAACCGTGGGATATAGCACCCCGATTTGGCCTAAAAATGCCCCGTTCAGGCCATTTCACCCGTTTGTCCACCCAAATAGCCAAGATAAATTAAACGGACCATACTGGGATAATATGGAACCTCCCTGGAATGCCCCCATTGATTTTTGACCTACACCATGCCTGGACCCCGGGCCCACCCCCAAAACCGTGGGCTATAGCACACCGATTTGGCCCAAAAATGCCCCGTTAGTACCGTTTCACCTGTCTGTCCACCCAAATGGCTACGATAAACTAAACAGACCATACTAGGATGATCCCCAACCTCCCTAGTACGACCCCATCAATTTTTGGCCAATACCACGCCCGGACCCCGAGCACACCCCCGAAACCGTGGGTTATAGAACAGCGATTTAGCCAGAAAAGGCCCCGTTCGTGCTGTTTCACCTGTTTTTCTACCCAAATGGCCACGATAAATTAAACGGACCACACTGGGATGATTCCCAACCTATCTGGCACGTCCTTATCAATTTTTGGCCCACACCATGCCCGTACCCTGGGCCCACCCTGAAATCTTGGGCTATAACACACCATTTGGTCCAAAAATTCCCCCATGGCGTCGTTTATCCCGTTTGTCCACCCAAATGGCCACGATAAATTAAACAGACCACACTGGGACGATCCCCAACCTCCCTGGCACACCTCCTTTGATTTTTGGCCCACACCATGCTCGAAACCAGAGCCCACCCCCAAAACCGTGGGTTATAGCATGCTGATTTGGCCCAAAACTCCCCGTTCGCGCCGTTTTGCCCATTTGTCCACCCAAATGGCCACGATAAATTAAACGGATCACACTGGGTCGATCCCCAACCTCCCTGTCAAACCCCCATTGATTTTTGGCCCACACCATGCTTGGACCTCGGGCCCACCCCCAAAACCTTGGCCAATAGCACACCGATTTGGCCCTAAAATGCCCCGTTTGCGCTGTTTCGCCCGTTTGTCCACCCAAATGGCCAGGATAAATTAAACAGACCACACTGGGAATGCTCCCGAACCTCCCTGGCACGCTTCCGTTGATTTTTGGCCCACATCACGCCTGGACCCCGGGCCCACCCCCGAAACCGTGGGCAATAGCACACCAATTTGGCCCGAAAATGCCCCGTTAGCACCATTTCGCCCGTTTGTCCACCCTAATGGCCACGATAAATTAAACGGACCACACTAGGATGATCCCCAACCTCCCTGTAATTCCCCCATCGATTATCGATCCACACCACGCCCGAACCCGTGGCCCACCCCCAAATCCGTGGGCTATAGCACACCAATTTGGCCTAAAAATGCGCCATTCGCGCCTTTCGCCTCTTTGTCAACCCAAATGGCCACGATATATTAAACGGACCCTACTGGGATATCCTCCGACCTCTCTGGCATGCCCCCATCAATTTTCGGCCCACACCACTCCTGAATCCCGAGCCCACCCCTGAAACCATGGATATAGCACACCGATTTAGCCCAAATATGCCCCGTTCGCACCGTTTTGCCTGTTTGTCTACCCAAATGGACACGATAAATTAAATTGCCCACATTGGGACGATCCCAACCTCCCTGGAATGCCCCCGTCAATTTTTGGCCCACACCATGCTTGGATATAGAGCCCACTTTAAAAACCGTGGGCTATAGCACACCGATTTGGCACAAGAATGCCCCATTTGCGCCGTTTCGCCAGTTTGTCCACCGAAATGACAACGATAAATTAAACGGACCAAACTAGGATGAGCTCTAACCTCCCTGGAATGCCCTCGTCGATTGTTGACCCATACCACACCCGAACCCTGGGCCCACCCCTAAAACCGTTGGCGATAGCAGACTGATTTGGCCCAAAAATGCCCCGTTTGCTCCGTTTCACCCGTTTGTCCACCCAAATGGCCACGATAAATTAAACGAACCATACTGGGATGATCCCCAAACTCCCTGGCATGCCCCCATCGATTTTTGGCCAATACCACGCTCGGACCCCGAGCACACCCCCAAAACCGTGGGTTGTAGAACATCGATTTGACAAGAAAATGCCCCGTTCGCACTGTTTCGCCCGTTTGTCCACCCAAATGGCCAGGATAAATTAAACGGACTACACTAGGATGATCCCAACCTCCCTGGCACGCCACCATCGATTTTTGGCCCACACCACGCCTGGACCCCAGGACCACCCCCAAATCGTGGGCTATAACACACTGATTTGGTCCAAAAATACCCCATTCGCACCATTTCGCCCGTTTGTCCACCCAAATAGCCACGATAAATTAAACAGATCACACTGGGATGATCCCAACCTCCCTGGCATACCCCCTTTGATTTTTGGCCCACACCACGCTTGAAACCCGAGCCCACCCCCAAAACTGTGGGCTATAGCATATAGATTTGCCCTGAAATGCCCCGTTCGAGTCATTTTGCCCGTTTGTCCACCCAAATGGCCATGATAAATTAAACGGACTACACTAGGATGATCCCCAACCTCACTGGCATGCCTCCATTGATTTTTGGCCCAACCCACACCCGGACCCCAGGCCCACCCCCTAAATCGTGGGATATAGCACACCGATTTGGCTCGAAAATGCCTCATTTGCACTGTTTTGATCGTTTGTCCACCCAAATGGTCATGATAAAGTAAATGGACCACACTGGGATAATCCCCAACCTTCCTGACATGCCCCCGTCGACTTTTGGCCCACACTACGCCCGTACCTCGGGTCCACCCCCAAAACCGTGGGCTATAGCACAGCGATTTAGCCCGAAAATGCCCCGTTCACGCCGTTTTGCCCATTTGTCCACCCTAATAGCCAGAATAAATTAAATGGACCACAATGGAATGATCCCCAACCTCTCTGGAATTCTCCCATCAGTTTTTGGCCCACACCACGCCCGGACCTCGGGCACACTCCTAAAACCGTGGGCCATAGCACACCGATTTGGCCTGAAAATGCCTCGTTTATGCAATTTCGCCGGTTGGTCAACCCAAATGGCCACGATAAATTAACTGAACCATACTAGGATTATCCCCAACCTCCTTGACACGCCCCCATCGATTTTTGGCCCGCACCACGCCTGGACCTCGGGCTACCACCAAAACCATGGGCTATAGCGTACCGATTTTGACCGAAAATGCCCCGTTAGCGCTATTTCTCCCGTTTTTCCACCTAAATGGACACGATAAATTAAACGTACCATACTAGAACGATCCCAACCTCCATGGACCACACCACACTCGGACCCCTGGACCACTCCCAAAACCGTGGGCTATAGCACACCGAATTGGCCCAAAAATTCCCCGTTCGCGCCGTTTCGCCCTTTTGTCCACCCAAATAGCAAGGATAAATTAAACGGACCACTCTGGGATAATCCTCTACCTCTCTGGTAAGGTCCTGTTGATTTTCGCCCCACACTACGCCCGTACCCTGGGCCCACCCCCAAAATCATGGGCTATAGCACACAAATTTGGCCCGAAAATGCCCCGTTCGCGCCGTTTCTCCTGTTTGTCCACCCAAATGGCCACGATAAATTAAACAAACCACACTGGGATGATACCCAACCTCCCTGGCATGCCCAGGTCAATTTTTGGCCCACACCATACCCGAACCCCGGGCTCACCCCCAAAACCGTGGGCTATAGCACACTGATTTAGCCTGAAAATTCCCAGTTTGTGCCGTTTCGCCCTTTTATCCACCCAAAAGTCCATGATAAATTAAATGGACCACACAGGTACGATCCCCAACCTACATGGCATACTCCCATCAATTTTTGGCCCATACTACACCCGGACCCCAGGCCCACCCCCAAAACCGTGGGCTAAAGCACACCGATTTGGCCCGAAAATGCCCTGTTCACGCCGTTTCACCCGTTTGTCAACCTAAATGGCCACGATAAATTAAACGGACGACACTGGGACGATCCCCAACCTCCCTGGCATGCCCACATCAATTTTTTGCCCACACCACGCCCGAACGCCGGAACCACCCCTGAAACGGTGGGCTATAGCACACCGATTTAGCCCAAAAATGCGTTGTTCGCTCTGTTTCGCCCTTTTGTCCACCCAAATGGCCACGATAAATTAAACGGAACACATTGGAACGATCCCCTACCTCCCTGGTATGCCCCCATCGATTTTTGGCCGACACCACGCTCGGACCCTGTGTCCACCCCCAAAACCTTGGGCTACAGCACATCGATTTGGCCCGAAAATGCCCCATTCGCACCGTTTCGCCCTTTTGTCCACCCAAATGGCCACGATAAATTAAACAGACCACACTAAGACAATCCCCAACCTCCTCGGAATGCCCCCATTGATTTTTGGCCCATACCACGCTCGGACCCCGGGCCCAACCCCAAAATCGTGGGCTACAACACACTAATTTGGCTCGAAAATGCCTCGTTCGTGTCGTTTCGTCCATTTGTCATCCCAAATGGCCACGATAAATTAAACAACCATACTGGGATGATCCTAAACCTCCCTAACACAACCCCATTGATATTCGACCCCCACCACGCCCGGACCCCGGGCCACCACCGAAACCGTGGGCTATATCACACTGATTTAGCTCGAAAATGCCCTGTTTGCACTGTTTTGCCCGTTTGTCCACCTAAATGGACACGATAAATTAAACGGACCATACTGGAATGATTGCAACCTCCATGGCACTCCCCCGTCAATAATTGGCCCACACCACGCTCGGACCCCTGGCCCACTCCTGAAACCATAGACTAGAGCACACAGGGACAATCCCTATCCTCCCTGGCACGCTTCCGTCGATTTTCAGCCCATATCAAGCCCGAACCCCAAACCCACCACCAAAACCGTGGGCTATAGCACACCAATTTGGCCTGAAAATACCCCGTTCGCGCCGTTTCGCCTGTTTGTCAACCCAAATAGCCACGATAAATTAAACGGACAAAATTGGGATGATCCCCGACCTCTTTGGCATGCCCCATCGATTTTTGGCCCACACCACGCCCAGACCTCAAGCCCATCCCCAAAACCAAGAGTATATCACACCGATTTGGCCGAAAAATGCCCCGTTTGCGCCGTTTCGCCAGTTTGTCCACCCAAATGGCCACGATAAATTAAAAGGACCATACTGGGACAATCCCCAACATCCCTGGAATGCCCCCGTCAATTTTTGACCCACACCCCACCCGGACCCTGGGCCCACCCCTAAAACCGTGGGCTATAACACACCGATTTGGCTCGAAGATGCCCCGTTAGCGTCGTTTCGCCCGTTTGTAAACCCAAATTGCCACAATAAATTAAACGAACCATACTTGGTAGATCCCCAACCTCCCTGGCACTCCTCCATCGATTTTCAACCCACACCACGCCCGGAACCCGAGCCCACTCCTGAAACCGTGGGCTATAGCACACTGATTTGACCCGAAAATGCCCTGTTAGCGCCGTTTCACCCGTTTGTCAACCCAAATGGCCACAATAAATTAAACGGACCACACTGGGATAATCCTCAACTTCCCTGGCACACCTCCATCAATTTTTGGCCCAAACCATGCCCGGACCCAGGCCCACCCCCGAAATCGTGGGCTATAGCACACCGATTTATCCCTAAAATACCTCGTTTACGCCGTTTCGCCCGTTTGTCCACCCAAATGGCCACGATAAATTAAACGAACCATACTGGGATGATCCCCAACCTCCCTAGCATGCTCCCATCAATTTTCGGCCCACACCACGCCCGAAACTCGAGCCCACCCCTAAATCGTGGGCTATAGCACACCGATTTGGCCTGAAAATACCCTGTGTACGCCGTTTCGCCCGTTTGTCCACCCAAATGGCCACGATAAATTAAACGGACTATACTGGGATGATCCCCAACCTCTCTGGAATGCCCCCATCAATTTTTGACCCACACTAATCCAAAAGATGGGCCCACCCCCAAAACTATGGGCTATAGCACACCGATTTAGCCCAAAAATGCCCCGTTCATGCTGTTTCGCCTGTTTGTCAACCCAAATGGCCACGATAATTTAAACAGACCCTACTGGGATGATCCCCGACCTCTCTTGTATGCCCTCATCGATTTTTGGCCAAAGCCACGCCCGAACCCCGGGCCCACCCCTGAAACCATTAGTATAGCACATCGATTTGGCCCCAAAATACTCCACTCGCGCCGTTTCGCCCGTTTGTCCACCCAAATGGCCACGATAAATTAAATAGACCATGATGGGATGATCCCCAACCTCCCTGGCATGCCCCCATCAATTTTTGGCCCATAACACGCTCGGATCCCGAGCCCACTCTCAAAACCGTGGGCTATAGCACTCTGATTTGACCAGAAAATGCCCCGTTCTCGCCGTTTCGCCCATTTGTCCACCCAAATGGCCATGATAAATTAAACGGACACACTGGGATGATCCTAACCTCCCTGGAATGCCCCCTTTGATTTTCGACCCACACCACGCCCGGACCCCGGGCACACCCCTAAAACCGTGGGCTATAGCACACCGATTTGGCCAAAAACTGCCCCGTTCGCACCGTTACGCCCGTTTATCCCCCCAAATGGCCACGATAAATTAAATGGACCACACTGGGACAATCCCCAACTTCCCTGGCATGCCCCTATCGATTTTCGACCCACACCACGCCCGGACCCCGGGCCCAGCCCCGAAACCGTTGGCTATAGCACACGATTTGGCCCAAAAATGCCCCATTTGCGTAGTTTCTCCTGTTTGTCCACCCAAATGGCCACGATAAATTAAAAGGACCACACTGGGATAATCCCCAACCTCCCTGGAATACCCCCATTGATTTTTGGCCCATACCACGCCAGGACCCCGGGCCCAGCCCCAAAATCGTGGGCTATAGCACACCGATTTTGTCCGAAAATGCCCCGTTCGTGCCATTTGGCCGTTTGTCAATTCAAATGGCCACGATAAATTAAACAATCATACTGGGATGATCCCAAACCTCCCTAACATGCCTCCATCGATTTTTGACCCACACCACGCCCGGACCCCGGGCCACCCCCAAAATCGTGGGCTATAGCACACCGATTTGGCTCAAAAATGCCCCGTTTGTCCACCTAAATGCCCACGATAAATTAAACAGACCATACTGGAATGATTCCAACCTCCCTGGCATGCCCCCGTTAATTATTGGCCCACACCACACTCAGACCCCTGGCCCACTCCTAAAACCGTGGGCTATAGCACACCGATTTGGCCCAAAAATGCCCTGTTTGCGACGTTTAGCCCATTTGTCCACCTAAATGGCCTGGATAAATTAAACGGACCACACTGGGACGATCCCCATTCTCCCTGGCATGCCTCCATCAATTTTTGGCCCAAACCATGCTCGAACCCAGGCCCACCCACAAAATCGTGGGCTATAGCACACCGATTTTGCCCTAAAATACCCCGTTTGCGCCATTTCGTCTGATTGTCCACCCAAATGGCCACAATAAACTAAACGGACCACAATGGAATGATCTCTAACCTCCCTGGCACGCTTTTGTCGATTTTTGGCCCACACCACGCCCGGACCCCGAGCCCACCCCTAAACCGTGGGCTATAGCACACCGATTTGTCCTGAAAATACCCCGTGTGCGCAGTTTCGCCCGTTTGTCCACCCAAATAGCCACGATAAATTAAACAGACCACACTGGAATGATCCCCAACCTCTCTGGAAGGCCCCCATCAATTTTCAACCCACACCATGCCCGAAAACCGGGCCCACCCCCAAAACCGTGGGCTATAGCACACCGATTTGGCCCGAAATACCCCATTTGCGTCGTTTCGCCCGTTTGTCCACCCAAATGGCCACGATAAATTAAACGGAACATACTGGGACGATCCCCAACTTCCCTAGAATGCCCCCATCGATTTTTGAACCACACCACTCCCGAACACCAGGCCCACCCCCAAAACCGTGGGCTATATAACACACCGATTTGGCACAAAAATGCCCCGTTCACGCCGTTTCACCCATTTGTCCACCTAAATGGCCACGATAAATTAAATGGACCACACTGGAAGAATCCCCAATCTCCCTGGCACGCCCCCATCGATTTTCAGCCCACACCACGCCTGAACCCCGGAACCACCCCTGAAACGGTGGGCTATAGCACACCGATTTGGCCCGAAAATGCATCGTTCTCGCCTTTTCGCCCGTTTGTCCACAAAAATGGCCACGATAAATTAAATGGACCACACTGGGACGATCCCCAACCTCTCTGGCACGCCCCCATCGATTTTTGGCCGACACCACGCTCGGACCCTGTGTCCATCCCCAAAACCATGGGCTATGGCACACCGATTTGGCCCAAAAATACTCCATTCGCATAATTTCGCCCGTTTGTCCACTCAAATGGCCATGATAAATTCAACGAACCACACTGGGACAATCCCCAACCTCCCTGGAATGCCCCCATTGATTTTTGGCCCATACCACGCCAGGATCCCAGGCCCACCCCCAAAATCGAGGGCTACAGCACACCGATTTGGTCCGAAAATTCCCCGTTCATGCCGTTTCGGCGGTTTTTCAACCCAAATGGCCACGATAAATTAAACAACCATACTGGGTTGATCCCAAACCTCCCTAACACGCCTCCATCGATTTTCAACCCACACCACGCCCGGACCCGGGGCCACCCCCGAAACCGTGGGCTATAGCACACCGATTTGGCCAAAAAAAATCCCGTTTACGCTATTTCGCCCGTTTGTCCACCTAAATGGCCACGATAAATTAAACGGACCATACTGGAATGATTCCAACCTCCCTGGTACTCCCCCGTCAATTATTGGCCCACACCATACTCGGATCCCTGGCCCAGTCCTGAAACCGTGGGCTATAGCACACCGATTTGGCCCAAAAATGCCCCGTTTGCGACGTTTAGCCCATTTGTAAACCTAAATGGCCAGGATAAATTAAACGGACCACACTGGGATGATCCCCAACCTCCCTGGCACACTCCCATTGATTTTTGGCCCACTCCACACTCGATCCCTGGGCCCACCACCAAAACCGTGGGTTATAGCACACCGATTTAGCCTAAAAATGCCCCATTTGCTCCTTTTCGCCAGTTTGACAACCCAAATGGCCACAATATATTAAACGGACCATACTAGGACGATCCCCAACCTCCCACGATTGCCCCCATCGATTTTCGACCCACACCAGGCCGAACCCCAAACCCACCCCCAAAACCGTGGGCTATAGCACACCGATTTGGCCTGAAAATACCCCGTTCGCGCCGTTTCGCTTGTTTGTCAACCAAAATGGCCACGATAAATTAAACGGACCATACTGGGATGATCCCCGACCTCTTTGACATGCCCCATCAGTTTTCGGCCCACACCACACCGGAACCTCGGGCCCACCCCCGAAACCATGGGTATATCACACCGATTTGGCCCAAAAATGCTCCGTTCGTGCCGTTTTGCCCGTTTGTCCACCCAAATGACAACGATAAATTAAACAAACCACACTGGGACGATCCCAACATCCCTGGAATACCCCCATCAATTTTTGACCCACACCACGCCCGGACCCCGAGCCCACCCCCAAAACCGTGGGCTATAGCACACCGATTTGCTTTAAAAATGCCCCGTTCACGTTGTTTCACCCATTTGTCAACCCAAATGGCCACGATAACTTAAACGGACCATACTGGGATGATCCCCAACCTCCCTGGCATCCCCCATCAATTTTCAACCCACACCACGCCCGAACCTCGGGCCCACCCCCGAAACCGTGGGCTATAGCACACCGATTTGGCCCGAAAATGCCCTGTTAGAGCCGTTTCACCCGTTTGTCGACCCAAATGGCCACGATATATTAAATGGACCACACTGGGACGATCCCCCAACCTCCCTGAAATGCCCCCACCAATATTTGGCCCATACCACGCTCGGATCCCGAGCCCACTCTCGAAACCGTGGGCTATAGCACACCAATTTTGCCCGAAAATGCCTTGTTCTCGCGTTACGCCCGTTTGTCCACCCAAATGGCCACGATAAATTAAACGAACCATACTGGGATGATCCCTAACCTCCCTGGAATGCCCCTGTTGATTTTCGACCCACACTACGCCTAGACCCCAGGCCCACCCCTAAAACCGTGGGCTATGGCACACCGATTTGGCCCAAAAATGCCCTGTCCGTGCCGTTTCGCCCGTTTGTCAACCCAAATGGATACAATAAATAAAACTAACCATATTGGGATAATCCTGAACCTCCCTGGCACGCCCCCATAGATTTTTGGTCCACACCACGCCTGGACCCCGGGCCCACTCCTAAAACTGTGGGCTATAACACACAAATTAGGCCTAAAAATGCCCCGTTCGCGCCATTTCGTCCGTTTATCCACCCATATGGCCACGATAAATTAAACCGACCATACTGGGACGATCCCCAAGTTCCCTGGCATGCCCCCATTGATTCTTGGCCAACACCATGCTCGGACCCCGGGCCCACCCCCAAAACCTTGGGCTATTGCACATCGATTTGCCAAAAAATGCCCCGTTTGTGCCGTTTCACCCGTTTGTCAATCCAAATGTCCAGGATAAATTAAACAGACCACACTGGGATGATCCCCAACCTTCCTGGCACGTTCTCGGCGATTTTCAGCCCATATCACGCCCGGATCCCGAGCCCACCCCTGAAACCGTGGGCTATAGCACACCGAGTTGGCCCGATAATGCCCCGTTCACATCGTTTCGCCCATTTGTCCACCTAAATGGCCACGATAAATTAAAAGGACCATACTGGGATGATCGCCAACCTCCCTGGCATTCCCTCATCAATTTTTAGCCCACACCACGCTCGAACCCCGAGCCCACCCCTAAAACCGTGGGCTATAGCACATTGATTTGGCCCAAAAATACCCCGTTTGTGCCGTTTCGCTCTTTTATCCACCCAAATGGCCTCCATAAATTAAATGGACCACACTAGTACGATCCCAAACCTCTTTGGCATGCCCCCGTTAATTTTTGGCCCACACCACGCCTGGACCCCGGGCTCACCCCAAAAACCGTGGGCAATAGCACACCGATGTGGCCCAAAAATTCCCCATTCGCACCGTTTCACCCGTTTGTCCACCGAAATGTCCACGATAAATTAAACAAACCATACTGGATGATCCCCAACCTCCCTGGCACGCCCCAATCAATTTTTGGCCCATACAACAGCCGAACCCCGAGCACACCCCCGAAACCGTGGGCTATAGTACACCGATTTGGCCGGAAAATGCCCCATTCGCGCCGTTTCTTCTGTTTGTCTACCCAAATGGCCACGATAAATTAAACGGACCACAATAGGACGATCCTCAACCTCCCTGGCATGCCCCCATCGATTTTTGGCCCACACCACGCCCGGACCCCGGATCCACCCCGAAATCCTGGGCTATAGCACACCGATTTGGCTCCAAAATACACCATTCACGTTGTTTCGCCCGTTTGTCCACCCAAATGGCCACGATAAATTAAACAGACCATACTGGGATGATCCTCAACCTCCCTGGCATACCCTCTTTAATTTTTGGCCCAAACCATGCTCGAAACCCGTGCCCACCCCTAAAACCGTGGGCTATAGCACATCGATTTGGCCCGAAACACCCCGTTCGAGCCGTTTCGCCCGTTTCTCAACCCAAATAGCCACGATAAATTAAATGTACCACACTGGGACAATCCCCAACCTCCCTGGCACTCCTCTATAAATTTTCAGCCTAAACCACGCCCGGACCCTAGGCCCACCCCCAAAATCGTGGCTTATAGAACACCGATATGGCCCAAAAATGCCCTGTTAGCGCCGTTTTGCCTGTTTGTCAATCCAAATTGCCACAATAAATTAAACGGACCATACTGGGATGATCCCCAACCTCCCTGGCATGCCCCCATCAATTTTTGGCCCACACCATGCCTGGAATGCGGGCCCACCCCCGAAACCGTGGGCTATAGCACACCAATTTGGCCTGAAAATGTCCTGTTCACGCCGTTTCACCTATTTGTCTGCCCAAATGGCAACGATAAATTAAACGGACCATACTGGGACGATCCCCAACCTCCCTGGCACGCCCCCATTAATTTTTGGCCCACACCATGCTCGGACCCTGGGCCCACCCCAAACCCTGGGCTATAGCACACCGATTTGGCCCAAAAAGGCCCCATTTGCGCCATTTTGCCCTTTTGTCCACCCAAATGGCCACGATAAATTAAACGGACCACACTGGGACGATCCCCAAAATCCTTGGCACGCTCCCGTCGATTTTTGGCCCACACCATACCCGGACCCCGGGCACACCCACGAAACCGTGGGCTATAGCACACCGATTTGTCCTGAAAATGCCCCGTTTGCACCATTTCGCTCGTTTGCCCACCTTAATGGCCATGATAAATTAAACGGACCAAACTAGGATGATCCCCAACCTCCCTAGAATGCCCCCATTGATTTTCAACCCACACCATGCCCAAAACCCGGGCCAACCCCCAAAATCGTGGGCTATAGCACACCGATTTGGCCAAAAAATGTCCCGTTCGTGCCGTTTTGCCCGTTTGTCAAAACCAATGGCCACGATAAATTAAACAGTCCACACTGGAATGATCCCCAACCTCTATGGAATGCCCCCATCAATTTTCAACCTACACCACGCCCGAAAACCGGGCCCACCCCCAAAACCGTGGGCTATAGCACACCGATTTGGCCCAAAAATGCCCCGTTCATACCGTTTTGCCCGTTTATAAGCCCAAATGGCCACGATAATTTACACGGACCCTACTGGGATGATGCCCGACCTCTCTTGTACGCCCTCATTAATTGTTGGCCCAAGCCACACCCGAACCCCGGGCCCACCCCTGAAACCATAGGTATAGCACACCGATTTGGCCCAAAAATACCTCGTTCGCGCCATTTCGCCCGTTTGTCTACCTACATTGCCACAATAAATTAAATGGACCACACTGGGATGATCCCCAACTTCCCTTGCACGCCCCCATTAATTTTTAGCCTACACCATGCTCGTACCCCGGGCCCACCCCCAAAACCTTGGGCTATATAGCACACCGATTTGGCCTGAAATGCCCCATTTGCGACGTTTCGCCTGTTTGTCCACCCAAATGGCCACGATAAACTAAACGGACCATACTGGGATGATCCTCAACCTCCCTAGAATGCCCCCATCAATTTTTGAACCACACCACTCCCGAACACCAGGCCCACCCCCAAAACCGTGGGCTATAACACCCCGATTTGGCCCAAAAATGCCCCGTTCACGCCGTTTCACCCATTTTTCCACCTAAATGGCCACGATAAATTAAACGGACCATACTGGGAGAATCCCCAACCTCCCTGGCACGCCCCCATCGATTTTCGGCCCATACCACGCCCGAACCCCGGAACCACCCCTGAAACGGTGGGCTAGAGCACACCGATTTGGCCCGAAAATGCATCGTTCTCGCCTTTTCGCCCGTTTGTCCACAAAAATGGCCACGATAAATTAAACAGACCACACTGGGACGATCCCCAACCTCCCTGGCATGCCCCCATCGATTTTTGGCCGACACCACACTCGGACCCCATGTCCACCCCCAAAACCATGGGCTATAGCACACCAATTTGGCCCAAAAATGCTCCATTCGAACAGTTTTGCCTGTTTGTCCACCCAAATGGCCACGATAAATTAAAAGGACCTCACTGGGAGAATCCCCAACCTCCCTGGAAGGCCCCCATTGATTTTTGGCCCATACCACGCCAGGACCCCAGGCCCACCCCCAAAATCGTGGGGTACAGCACACCGATTTGGTCCGAAAATGCCCCGTTTGTGCCATTTCGGCGGTTTGTCAACCCAAATGGCCACGATAAATTAAACAACCATACTGGGTTGATCCCAAACCTCCCTAACACGCCTCCATCGATTTTCAACCCACACCACGCCCGGAGCTGGGGTCACCCCCGAAACCGTGGGCTATAGTACATCGATTTGGCCAGAAAATTCCCCGATTGCGTTGTTTCTCCCATTTGTCTACCTAAATGGCCACGATAAATTAAATGGACCATACTGGAATGATTCCAACCTCCCTGGCACGCCCCCGTTAATTTTTGGCCTACACCACGCTCGGACCCCTGGCCCACTCTTGAAATCGTGGGCTATAGCACACCGATTTGGCCCGAAAATACCCCGTTTGCTCCGTTTTGCCCGTTTGTCCACCTATATGGCAAGGATAAATTAAACGGACCGCACTGGGATGATCCCCAAACTCCCTGGCACACTTCCATTGATTTTCAGCCCACTCCACGCCCGATCCCTGGGCCCACCCCCGAAACCGTGGGTTATAGCACACCGATTTAGCCTAAAAATGCCCCATTTGCTTTGTTTCGCCAGTTTGACCACCCAAATGGCCACAATAAATTAAACGGACCATACTGGGATGATCCCCAACCTCCCACGATTGCCCCCATCGATTTTCGACCCACACCAGGCCGAACCCCAAACCCACCCCCAAAACCGTGGGCTATAGCACACTGATTTGGCCTGAAAATAACCCGTCGCGCGCCGTTTCGCCTGCTTGTTAACCCAAATGGCCACGATAAATTAAACGAACCATACTGGGATGATCCCCGACCTCTTTGGCACGCCCCATCAATTTTTGGCCCACACCACGCCGGTACCTCGAGCCCACCCCCGAAACAATGGGTATATCACACCAATTTGGCCCAAAAATGCCCCGTTCGGGTTGTTTTGTCCGTTTGTCCGCCCAAATGACCACGATAAATTAAACAAACCACACTGGGACGATCCCAACATCCCTGGAATACCCCCATCAATTTTCAACCCACACCACGCCCGTACTCCGGGCCCACCCCCGAAACCGTGGGCTATAGCACATCGATTTGGCCCAAAAATGCCCCGTTAGCACCGTTTTGCCCGTTTGTAAATCCAAATATCCACAATAAATAAAACGGACCATACTGGGATGATCCCCAACCTCCCTGGCATGCCCCCATCGATTTTTAACCCACACCACGTCTGAACCCCGGGCTCACCCCCAAAACCGTGGGCTATAGCACACCGATTTGGCTCGAAAATGCCCTGTTAGCGCCGTTTCACCCGTTTGTTGACCCAAATGTCCACGATAAATTAAACGGATGACACTGGGATGATCTCCAACCTCCCTGGAATGCCTCCATCAATTTTCGGCCCAAACAACGCCCGGACCCAGGACCACCCCCGAAATCGTGGGCTATAGCACACTGATTTGGCCCTAAAATACCTCATTTGCGTCGTTTTGCCTGTTTGTGAGCCCGAATAGCCATGATAAATTAAATAAACCCTACTGAGATGATTCTCGACCTCTCTTTCACGTCCCTATTAGTTTCAGCCCACACCACGCCCGAACCCCTGGTCCACCCCCAAAACCATGGGTATAGCACACCGATTTGGCCCAAAAATACCCTGTTCACGCCGTTTCGCCCATTTGTCCACCCAAATGGCCACGATAAATTAAATGGACATAACTGGGACGATCCCCAACCTCCCTGAAATTCCCCCACCAATTTTTGGCCCATACCACGCTCGGATCCCGAGCCCACTCTCGAAACCGTGTGCTATAGCACACCGATTTTTCCCGAAAATGCCCCATTCTCGCCATTACTCCCGTTTGTCAACCCAAATGGCCACGATAAATTAAACGGACCATACTGGGATGATCCCTAAACTCCCTGGAATGCCCTTGTTGATTTTCGACCCACACTACGCCTGGACCCCAGGCCCACCCCTAAAACCGTGGGCTATAGCACACCGATTTGGATCGAAAATGCCCTTTCCGTGCCATTCTGCCCGTTTGTCAACCCAAATGGATACAATAAATAAAACTAACCATACTGGGATGATCCCGAACCTCCCTGGCACGCCCCCATAGATTTTTGGTCCACACCACGCCTGGACCCCGAGCCCACCCCTAAAACCGTGGGCTATAACACACCAATTAGGCCTAAAATGCCCCGTTCGCGCCATTTCGTCCGTTTATCCACCCAAATGGCCACGATAACTTAAACGGACCACACTGGGAAGATCCTCAAATTCCCTGGCATGCCCCTATCAATTCTTGGCCAACACCATGCTCGGACCCCGGGCCCACCCCCGAAACCCTAGGCTATTGCACATCGATTTGGCCAAAAAATGCCCCATTTGTACCGTTTCACCCGTTTGTCAACCCAAATGTCCAGGATAAATTAAACGGACCACACTGGGATGATCCCCAACCTTCCTGGCACGCTCTCATCGATTTTCAGCCCACATCACGCTCGGACCCCGGGCCCACCCCTGAAACTGTGGGCTATAGCACACTGAGTTGGCCCGATAATGCCCCGTTCACATCGTTTTGCCTATTTGTCCACCCAAATGGCCACGATAAATTAAAAGGACCATACTGGGATGATCGCCAACCTCCCTGGCATTCCCCAATCAATTTTTGGCCCACACCATGCTCGAACCCCGAGCCCACCCCTAAAACCGTGGGCTATAGCACACTGATTTGGCCCAAAAATACCCCGTTTATGCCGTTTCGCTCTTTTATCCACCCAAATGGCCTCTATAAATTAAATGGACCACACTAGTACGATCCCCAACCTCCTTGGCATGCCCCCATCAATTTTTGGCCCACATCACGCCTGGACCCCGGGCTCACCCCGAAAACCGTGGGCAATAGCACAGCGATGTGGCCCGAAAATTCCCCATTCGCGCCGTTTCACCCGTTTGTCCTCCGAAATGGCCACGATAAATTAAACAAACCATACTGGGATGATCCCCAACCTCCCTGGCACGCCCCCATCAATTTTTGGCCCATACGACGGCCGAACCCCGAGCACACCCCCAAAATCATGGGCTATAGTACACCGATTTGGCCGGAAAATGCCCCATTCGCGTCGTCTCTCCCGTTTGTCCACCCAAATGGCCATGATAAATTAAACGGACTATAATAGGACGATCCTTAACCTCCCTGGCATGCCCCCATTGATTTTTGGCCCACACCACACCCGGACCCCGGGTCCACCCCAAAATCCTGGGCTATAGCACACCGATTTGACTCCAAAATGCCCCGTTCACGCCGTTTTGCCCGTTTGTCCACCCAAATGGCCACGATAAATTAAACAGACCATACTGGGATGATACCCAACCTCCCTAGCATACCCCCTTTAATTTTTGGCCCAAACCATGCTCGAAACCCGTGCCCACCCCTAAAACCGTGGGCTATAGCACACCGATTTGGTCCGAAACACCCCGTTCGAGCCGTTTCGCCCGTTTCTCCACCCAAATAACCATGATAAATTAAATATACCATACTGGGACAATCCCCAACCTCCCTGGCATGCCTCTATAAATTTTCAGCCCAAACCATGCCCGGACCCTAGGCCCACCCCCAAAATCGTGGCTTATAGCACACCGATATGGCCCGAAAATGCCCCGTTAGCGTCGTTTCGCCCGTTTGGCAATCCAAATTGCCACAATAAATTAAACGGACCATACTGGGATGATCCCCAACCTCCCTGGCATGCCCCCATCAATTTTTGGCCGTCACCATGCCCGCAACGCGGGCCCACTCCTAAAACCGTGGGCTAAAGCACACCAATTTGGCCTGAAAATGCCCTGTTCATGCTGTTTCGCCCGTTTTTCTGCCCAAATGGCCACGGTATATTAAACGGACCATACTGGGACGATCCCCAACCTCTCTGGCACGCCCTCATCAATTTTTGGCCCACACCATGCTCATACCCTGGGCCCACCACCAAACCCTGGGTTGTAGCACACCGATTTAGCCCAAAAAGGCCCCATTTGTGCCGTTTTGCCAGTTTGTTCACCCAAATGGCGACGATAAATTAAACGGACCACACTGGGATGACCCCCGAAATCCTTGGCACGCTTCCATCGATTTTTGGCCCACACCATGCCCGGACCCCGGGCACACCTACGAAACCGTGGGCTATAGCACACTGATTTGGCCTAAAAATGCCCCGTTTGCGCCATTTCGCTCGTTTGCCCACCTTAATGGCCTTGATAAATTAAACAGACCAAACTAGGATGATCTCCAACCTCCCTAGAATGCCCCCGTTGCTTTTCAACCCACACCACGCCCGAACCCCGGGCCAACCCCCAAAATCGTGGGCTATAGCACACCAATTTGTCCAAAAAATGCCACATTCGCGCCGTTTCGCCCGTTTGTCAACAGAAATGGCCACGATAAATTAAACGGAACCTACTGGGATGATCCTCGACCTCTCTGGCATGCCTTCATCATTTTTTGGCCCACACCACGCCCGAACCCCGGGTACACCCCCGAAACCATCGATATAGAACACTGATTTGGCCCAAAAATGTTCCGTTTGTGCCGTTTCGCCCATTTGTCCACCCAAATGGCCACGATAAATTAAATGGACCACACTGGGACGATTCCTAACCTCGCTGGAATGCCCCCATCAATTTTCGGCCCACACTATGCTCGAATCCCGAGCCCACTCCCAAAATCGTGGGCTATGGCACACTGATTTAGGCTGAAAATGCCCCGTTCGCATCGTTTTGCCCGTTTATCCACCCAAATGGCCACGATAAATAAAACGGACCACACTAGGATGATCCCTAACCTCTCTGAAATGCCCCCATCGATTTTCGACCCACACCACGCTCGGACCTCGGGCCGACCCCCGAAACCGTGGGTTATAGCACATCGATTTGGCCCAAAATGCCTTGTCTGTGCCGTTTCACCCGTTTGTCAACCCAAATGGCAACAATAAATTAAACGAACCATACTGGGATGATCCCCAACCTCCCTGGCATGCCCTCATCGATTTTCGGCCCACACCACGCCCGGACCCGGGTCCACCCCTAAAACCGTGGGTTATATCACACCGATTTGGCCCAAAACTGCCCTTTCTGTGCCGTTTCGACCGTTTGTCAACCCAAATGGCCACATTAAATTAAACGGACCAAACTGGGATGATCCCCAACCTCCCTGGCATGTCCCCATCAATTTCCGTACGTTCTCTTTGTTTACAGTTTTTACTTTATGTGTTGCCGCTTTATATCTGGCATCATGTGCATAACCCAAGTCTTTCTTTCTGCAACATGTCCGTAGTACACGTGTGTACACGATCTATAGTTGAGTCACCCTTAATTTTGGAGGGGTAGCCGTTGGGTTGTATGGAGTAGATGGACAGCTAAAGCAATCCACTATCGACCATACGCTCCCCCGAACAGCCTTGTTAATGGACCCCAGCGTAGGTCGGCCTTTAGGTCATACTTATCTGCATCATATTGAGACCTAGCGGGACCCACGTGGCCCTTTGTATGAGACTCACCTCTAAAGCATCCCTACGTGCTAAATGTTGCATCTTTAAGGGTAACGTGGTCATTTGACAGACTGATTTGAGGAAAACATGTGTTAGAAGTAAAGGGCGTAGGCAAGAATTGTTGAAAAAAATAGAAGAACAAGTGAGTCGAAAAGAAAAAAAAAGAGTTTCATAGTTTTTAGAGTTTTTTATGGCTTTTGTTTTTACAATTCAAAAATTCAAAAAGATTTTTTTTACCTTTCACACTCATTTTCTCAAAAACATCAAAAAGATTTTCCTTTGTCTCGTTTAGCATTCATTCACAATTCAAAAACTTCAAAAAAAAAATTCATTCATAGGAGTTTTTATAAAAGAAAAATGCAAAAAAAGATGTTAGAAATTTTTTACATTTCGTATAACGAAAATACCAAAAAGAATTTTCTTTCGTAGTTGTTGATGTCATTTTTGCATGAAGTGTCAAATTAAAAACCCAAAAAGATTTTATTTTCATCGTGCAGTCGTGTCTCTCAAGTCAAGGTTTTGTTTGTTCTATAATCCTTAATTGTCCAATCTGGACGAACTACACACCCCTGATTCTCCTCTCTCGGGAGTGAGATACGTAGGCAACCTATTGTGGGTTCGGGGATTTTATTTAAAAAAAATTCAAAAAGATTTTCTTCACTCTTCATTTAGAGTAGGTGTTTCATACATGTCTTGAAAAGAAAATACAAAAAAAAAAATCCTCAATAGTCGTAGGTTTCATTTTTGGTTGATCTTATTTCAAAATCCAAAAAGATTTTCTTCACTCTTCATTTAGAGTAGGTGTTTCATATACATCTTTAAAAGAATCTATAAAAAAGATTTTCCTTTAGTAGTTTCAAGTTTCATTTTCGTATAAATTTCAAATCGAAAACCCAAAAAGATTTTCCTTCGGCAATCATAGGTTTCATTTTGTATAGCAATTTGAAAAATTCAAAAAGATTTTCTTCACTCTTCATTTAGAGTAGGTGTCATATACATCTTAAAAAAAAACCACAAAAAAGATTTTTCTTTAATAGGTTTGAGTTTTATTTTCGCATGAAATTCAAAACTGAAAACCCCAAAACGATTTTCCTTGGTAATCATAGATTTCACTTTGTATAGGGGTGTTTAAACCTGAAAAATACAAAAAAGATTTTCGTCAATTCTTTTGACAAATTGTTATTTTCTTTTCTTTTAAAGTTTCAAGAAAAAAGAAAAAGAGTTTAATTGGTCATTCTGGCAAGACATTATGAACTACGCACACCTGATTCTTCTCTATCGAGAGTGAGATGCGTAGGCGCCCTTCTTGGATTCGGTGATCTTTTGAAAAAAAAGAAAAAAAAAAGGTTTTGAAAAAGTGTTGAACTCTAACACATTTGTTATCTCTTGTTCAGTTAGTTTAAGGTGGTTGATTTGTGGCATCCTGGCTAGTCCTCCTTATCACGCCAAATCTGAGGAAGGGTTAATTGTGTCCAACAAGGATATAAAGAGTGACCTCATGGATCAAACAAAAAGTCAAAAAATTGAGAGTTTAAAGGAAGAGAATTTGAGACTAAGACAACAAATGATGAAAATGTATCGAGTTTGGGCCAGTGCGTTGTCTCCACCTCCATTTCTTGATATTGATCCTACAAATACCTCGAGTTTTTCACCAAAATCGCAAAGTCAGAGTCCTACTGTTGTTGATGCACCATAACATGACTCATAATTCATTCCAAGCCAAAAGCATCATAATACTTCCACCACCTTTCCTCTAGCTCCTCAGCATAAGCCTACTACATTCACAACACCACATGTCGTCTGTGATCTTGTTGCTCAATCCTCTACTGGGACTTCCACACTGGCTCGCCCAACGGTTGTGTGTCCCTATGCTACTAGTGAACCTATATTCAATACTCTTGGTGATCATTGTTATACTCTTGAGCCTGCTTTTAAGTTAACTGGACCACCAAAATTTCTTAACAAGAAGTCCAGTGTGCCAGAAGAGTCAGAAAAAATGGTTGGAAAAATGAAGCGTGCAGAAAATGCTATGAAAAATTCTCTAGGACCTACGGGTAAAGAAGGTGTTTCATACAAAAACTGGAGCATGCCTTTAACTGTAACCTTTCTCCAATCTTTAAGATATCGAAATTTGAGGAGCAATATGGGCATGAGGAATCCGTGAAACACTTGGGACAAGATTGCAATCAATTAAGGGAATCCGGAGGAAAGAAGAATGAGAAAGATGACACTACTATTGTAGTTGGAGAACGGGCACATCCAAGAAGACGACGTCGTCGTTGCTGTCAGTCTCAAGCCCAAGTTCATACCCAATCTCTCCATAATCACTTCCAAAATCTATTATACTCTGTTTCCCCACCTCCATATCTAGGATATTGCGCACAACCATATGGTCAACTCTCTCCTTACCCACAATGGCACACACTAACTCTTCAAAGTCATCCTCCAATTCTTCAAACATACCAAAGCCCTTCTAGGCTCGATGTTCGATCTAAGTTAAACAATGAAATGAGGCTGAAATTGAGGGATAGTTTCACACCAATTGGAGAGTCGTATACCAGTTTATTTCAGAGATTGGCACAGCGAGGGTCACAGTATTAAAGATTATCGTGCTTTTAAAAGAGAAATTGAAAAGATGATTCAAGGAAAATTAATTATGGTGCAGAACATTAACAGTGAAGAAAACTCTAGTCATGCTGATATGCAAACCAGTGGCTAAGATGTCAGGCTGAGCAATTGAGAAGTCACCCCTCCCCCTACTAGGAAGAGGTCTGGTAGTTTATTTTGTTTAATTTTCTGTTATCCAAATTATTTCAGGATTGTAGTTCGGGATCTATCTCGTTTTGTCCATTTGTCGTTATGTTCAAACCCTTCTATCTTTTATTTTAATTAAATGAAGTGTCTCTTTTTCCTTTGTATTTTAAATGTGTTGTTTGTTCATTTTCTTTACATAGTACATTTTAGATTAATTCTAGTGATATGACATACTAGCGGAATTTTCAGCCATATCTTAAAATTCAATTTAAGCATGAACACTGAATCAGAGGGTTAAATTTAGAAAAAGAGAGCATATGAGAAAATAGGTAGAGTGCTGAGACATTTGGTGACAAGTTCAAGCCTTCTTTGAAAATTAAGGCAATTATTTTGAGAATCACAAGAATAACTTGGTCATCAATTGAAAAACATTGCTCGATTAGGTCAAATAGAGGTTGTGTGATCCCGAGGGACAGAAAAATCAACTCCACGAAAGCATGAGTCATTTGATGTGAGGAATGTACAACAAAAGTGGAGTGATATGTCGAACAAAGTGCAAGAGTAGTGATGCACAGACTCAGTTAAAGTTATTGCTTAACAAATGTCACAAATGATCTTCATCTCTCACTTTCATATTGCATGATATGTAATTGCATTTTCAATGATTGATATGACGAAGGCATTTCATTCTGCTATCCAAACATCGGGTCATCCTTTGTTTACCCCATTTGAGCTTTAGTCCTATTTTCTTTCATACCCCTCTTTTGGAATCAAGATAGAGTCAGCAAAGCTCAAAAGAAAAGTGTCGAGCAAAACAATAGAGTTAGAAAAAGTTCAAAAAAAAAGAAGAAAAAGAAAATATGTCAAAAAAAAGTGTCAAGACAAATAGAGTTAGAAAAATTCAAAGAGAAAAAAGTGTCAATAAAAGAAACATAGAAGAAAAAAAAATTAGAATCAAGCAAAGAAAGCTGTTGGAACTACGTACGACCTGATTCTCCTCTCTCGGGGTTGAGATACGTAGGCTGCCCTACCCGGGGCTCGGTCCAACCAAATAAACAATTTAGAGTCACCCAGTCAAAAGAAACTGGGGCATGAGGTAATCCTCATTGTTTGAGTCGATTCCAAAAGAATGATTTTTCCCACACGAACTTTTGCGGAGAGAAAACAAATTTACTATATTAACCAAACTCAGGCCAAGGTGGAGATTTGTAATGTGCCCTTTGTTTGTTTCTTTGATTCACACTTTATTCAAACAAAGTTGCTACCAAAGTTGGAAGATTATTTTTGAATTTGTCCAAACAAAGTTGCTACTTGTTCAACCAAAGTTGCTACCATTCATTTTGTTGTAAATTTCTTCCATTCACATGCAAATGTTGAAATTTACATCTTTCATTTTTCATCATGGATGACATCAAAAAGTTCATTCTCATTACTATAAATAGGGGCCTTCTTTCTCATTTCTAATACATCAATTTACAAGAGTTCTCTTTCATACTCTTGTATTTATTCTTCCTTCCTATTAGAGTATTAAGTTAGAGAGTGGGTGTTGGGAAACACTTTTGTGAGCCCTTTATTTTGGAGTGATCCTGTGAGGTTCTTCTCTTGGGATATTTGGGTTAATTAGAGTGACTACTCTAATTTTGTAATCTCTCTATTGTACTCTTGTTGATATAGTGAAGTTGTTCCTCTCCGCTCGTGGACGTAGGTCACACTTAGGGGTGGCAAACGGGCGGGTTTAGTCGGATGTGGGCGGGTTAAAAGTGGATCATGTGAAAATGGATAAAATATCCAACCCAACCCATATTTGATTATGGATAAAATGGATAAACCCAATGGATAATATGGATATCCATATTATCCGTTACTTCTTATTATGTAAAGACAAAAGTACTCTTATATTACAAGAAAAATTACATGACTTAGCAAATATAAATTTTTAATTATTTAATTTAGCATAAGTTTTGATTAATTACAATCCATCGACTCTCTTGCTAATTAAATACACTCCATAACCTCTCTCTCTTATTTCTCTCTTTTTCTCTTTTTTTTTTCTTTTTCAGCTATTTTTTCTTCTCTTTTTTTCTTTTTTCCTTTTCCTTTTTTTTCTTTTTCGTTCTCATTTTTTCTTTTCCATTTTTTGTTTTTTCTTTATTTTTTTCGTCATTTTTTCCTTTTTTGATAAATTTATTATTTGTATTTGAATAGTTTAAATGTAAATATTTATAATTTATTATTTGTATTTGTACACAAACAAGTGTATAAATTTATTGTATTTGTTTAAGTCTAAAATATACAAATATGCATGCATTATTTAGACAAATGTATCGTTAGAATTTGTATGTCAAATTTATCATTTGTATTTGTATATAAACAAGTACCATTTGTATTTGTATAGTTCAAGTTGTATAAACATGTATTATATTTGATACGATTATATCAATAAAAATAAAAATAAAAAGGATAGCATGACTATAAAATAAAAATACAAATGCAATTATATAAATAAATATAAAAATATAAATAATAGCGTGAACTATAAAATAAAAATACTCATACAAGTGCAAACTATAAAATACAAACACAATTGTATCAATGAATATAAAAATATAAATGATGGTGCACATAAAAATACAATAAGCGATTGTGGTATTTTTTGTTCTCGACGTAGTAATATTTTTCAAAAGTACAAAAAAATTAGAAAAGAAAAAAGAATAAAGAGGAATAGAAGTTAGAGATAGAAGAGAGAAAAAAAAAGTGAAAGAAAGAAACAAAAATAAAATAGAAAAAAAAATCAAATTAAAAAAAAAAAAAAAAAAAAAAGGGGGAGGAAGGGGGGAGAAAAAGAAAAAAATATAAAAAGAAAAATGAGAAAGAAAAAATTAAAAAGAAGAAAAAAGAGAAATAAAAATTAACGATAGAAGAGAGAAAAAAAACGAAAAGAAAGAAACGAAAAAGGAAAAAAAAAAAGAGAAAAGGGTGGTTCAAATAATTTAAATGAAAAAGTCAATTTTTTTAAAAAAGAAGTTCAAATTTTTTTTAAAAAAGTTATGATAATAAAAATTTTGAAAATGGAAAATATTTTCTATTTTTTTTAAAAAAAATATTTTTGAAAAAAATTTCTTCATTCCAAACACACCCTTAATAAGTATACATTAGACATTGCTACATCTCCACACATGTCATACTTTAATTTTTTTAAAAAAAGAAGTTCAATTTTTTAAAAAAAAAGTTAAGAAAATAAAAATTGAAAAAATGGAAAATATTTTCTATTTTTTGTAAAAAAATATTTTTGAAAAAAAATTTATTCATTCCAAACACACCCTTAATAAATATACTTTAGATATTGCTACATCTTCACACATGTCATACTTTAAGGAGAGTATAATTAGTGGATATCCATGGGTTATCCATATTTTAGAATGTATAATATGGATTGACCCATATTTGACCCACTATTAAATGGGTTGAATACCCAACTCATTTAACATGGATAAAACGAGCGGATAACCATATAATTTATTTATTTTGCCATCCCTAGTCACACTGACCGAACCATGTTAAATTTGTGCCTCCTTTATTTTTCTTTAAGTACCATTACTATCAACTTGTTATTGTCTTTATTATTGTCATTATAACATTGTTTGGCTAAATCCCGCAATAACCGGGTTCTCGATCCTAACATATATATATATATATTCGAAGTATATCAAACTATGAACTCTTATCCAGTGTATACTCTTGTGTATAAGGTTTTAAATACCGCTGAATCACTGTAACTAGGTGAACAAATTTAAATACATTTCTCCTTAAACTCTTTTTGTATCATACTAGTGTTATTTCCCACAATATATTTGGGTATGCAGAATCTGTATAACAGAACAATAACTTCAACTAGTTCAAGTTTATAAACAAGAATACAATGAAATTTAACAAATACCCTCAACACAAGATCAAAATGACCTTTTCAAGAGGTGTATTTTATTTATCAGAAAATAGAAGAAACAAAAAAAGAATTAGGCCAAGTCGTCCGAATTCACGGAGTTTCCTTAAGGAAATAATTCCCCTCACCGTACCCGAGGTTGTGGAATTTTTCCTCCCAGGATAAAATGGCCAACAATCCAACTATAACAGTACCCCAAATAATTAGATTCTACGAACGCACTCAACGGTTTGTATGATCAAAAGAGTATTTCACAAAGAGTATTTTGAAGACAAGAAGAATGATTTTTGTAATCTCAAAATTTCATGCTCAAACCTGTGGAAGAAAGCAGGTTATTTATAGCCATAACATGTCTCTTCAGAAAAGTGGCGATGGTTCATTTAAAGGTGTAACCTTTCCTGAAAGATCATATCTATTCGTCCAAACAGTGTGTCTGTTCCGAACAGGTACGTCACTTCGTGAATCAGCGTGTATTTTCGTTGAACAGTTGCAACTTTCTGTAGCATCTGTTATAAAATAGTGCATCAGTTTACAGCAACATCAGTTAGAAAATGTACATTAGTTCATGAAACAGTGCCACCAGTTCGTTCAAACTAGTGCATCGAACCAGTTCGCATGCATTTATAAATGGAGTTTCGAAACATTGTTTACGGACTGAATTTATTTATTTTTGTCAAATAAAATTTGTCCAAAAAAATAGATCTCATCAATCCAAATCCAAAGCAGAGGCGTGCGCCGCCACTGCCGCAAGGCATCATCTAGTTCTTGCCTCACTATCCATGTGGAGTTAGTGTTTCTCAATATAAATACCCTCAAGTTTTCTTCTTCCACCAATGTGGGAGAATGAGTAAACTTGCCAATTTGGGAGTACACTTTTCATTTTAGTGTCTCCTTCCCTCCACCCTTTTACTCTCCATTTTTTCATTCACACTTCTTTCATCTATTATGAACCCAACAACAAGTCATTTATCTTTTACTATTTTACACAAAAATCTTCTTAACTTTCTTAAATTCTGTGTCAAGTCAAAATAGGCGAAAAGAAATCGAAACGAAGGGGATATGAAACATAAAATTTAACCCATTTTAATAAAAAACCTCCCATACTGCAATACTGGCCATTCTTTTAGTGACAGATGAAGTTGCATTTAGTGGTACAGAATGAAGTTGCGCATGCACTATATTTACTGCTAGTTGCAGTTGTTTGTTGAGATCATATATATATATATATATATATATAACTCACTTAATGCAATATATGCTTTTTATCTTTCAACCCATGTGCAAATTACTCTTTGCCCGTGATTTCATATTTCATATTCTAGAGGGAAAGTTTGATATCATATTTCATCGTTGCAATTTATGTGACATAATTTAACTAGAAACGAAGTTTAAGTACAAACTAGTGTTTATTTGAGTCGAGTATCTTTAGGACAAGGTAAGGGTAAAGCTATGTACCCACAGGCTATAACATTCGTGTTTCTATTTAAGGGTAAAATGAGACGTTAAGAGTTATATGTTTCAAATAGAGACGGAGCCAGGAATTTTAGTTCATGGATTTTGAATCTCAATTTTTTTATGATACAAGTATGGGATTGGTTTTGGCAAACATGTACATATCCAGTGGTAGCGACAGATTTTTATACGAAAGGGGTTCAGATGATGAAAAAATAAACACGCAAGGAAGCCAAAAGGGACGGAAAATAGATTTTCTTGGGATTCAAAATTCGGCCTTTTTTGATCGCATACTTCTCGTTGGTCAACAACCAATTAAAGTTCTCTATATATACATGAACAAAAAGTCTAATCATGTATAGAAAGTGTAATTTTTTCGGCCCTATCTGGCTCCGTCCTTGTACGTATCTAAAATGCCGACTTCGCTCCTATTTCGAACCATAGAAACGTGTCATTCTTTTTCGAAATAGACTAATAAAGAAATAATGACACAAACCAGAACAGAAAAAAGTAGTAAAATAATCTTGAAAGCAGCTCTTGCTGTCCATGCAATCCCAGTTGTCTAACAGCTTTGTCAAAAAGATTCAGTATCCATTTTTATGTAATGGGCTTGTTTGGTGGATGCTGAACTTTCTAGTAAAAGATACATTAAAGTCAAAGCTTCCATAAAAGTGCAATCTTGATTGTACACTAATAATTTAATAAAGCATTTACTCAGCATGATTGATTTCTTGATTCTTAAAGTTATATAGTATACTAGTTCTTGTGTGTTTCTTTCCACCAAGCTAAAAAGTTATTAAACTTTATCAATGAAGTTCCACTTTTTCAAAATATGTTCTTTTCTTGTGTTGTCAATAAGTTTGCTTTTTTGTTATGCCATAAGTATACCTCCTAATGAGTCTATTCCAGTGGTGTTTGTTTTTGGAGATTCCATTGTTGATACTGCTAATAATAATGGACTCAAAACTATAGCTAAGGTTAATTATCCTCCTTATGGATTGAGATTTTATGGGAGGAACACCAACTGGAAGGTTTTCAAACGGCAAAGTACCCTCAGATTTCATTGGTAAGAAAAATTTGATATATTGTACAGCTATGTTTCTCGGACTCTTAAAAAATGTCAGCGAGTGCATGTTGGATCCTCGAAAAGTATAGTAGTGTATTTCCTGAGGATCTGACATGGGTGTGATATCGTTTGTGGAGAGTCGGAGTAATGTAGTTGTAAAGTCCTATCTATCTGTAGTTTGAATAGAGAGGGACTATATTTTGCATCTATGTTGCTCGGACTTTTAAAAAATATCAATAGGTGCGTGTTGAATCCTCCAAAAGGAGTGTATTTTTTGAGGATTCGACACGGAGTAGCATGAGAGTTGGAGCAGTATGTTGTAAAGTTCTATCTATCTATAGTTTGAATAGAGAAGACTATCATGTACATCTATGTTGCTCGAACTCTTAAAACATGTCAACGGGTGCGTGCTGGATCCTCCAAAAGTAGTGTATTTTTGGAGGATCCGACACGGGTGCGGCAACATTTATGGAGAGTAGGAGCAACATGATTGTAAAGTTTTGTCTATCTATAGTTAAAATGGGAAGGACTATAATGTATCTATGTAGCTCAGACTCTTTAACACATGTTAACTGGTGCGTGTTGGATCCTCCAAAAGTAGTGTATTTTTAGAGGATCCGACACAGGTGCAACTACATTTCTGAAGAGTCTGAGCAACATAGTTATAAAGTTCTATCTATCTATAGTTTGAATAGAGAGGCATATAGTGTACATCTATGTTGCTCGGACTCTTTAAACATGTTAGGCTGGTGCATTTGGATCCTCCAAAAGTAGTGTGTTTTTGGAGAATTCCGAGCAGCATAGTTGTAAAGTTCAAACTATCTATAGTTTGATTAGACAGGACAATAATTTACATCTATTTTTCTCACTATTAGAACATGTGGACTAGAGCTTGTTGGATCCTCCAAAAGTAGTGTATTCCGACACAGATGTGGCAACACTTCTGGAGAGTCCGAGAGTTTTCTTAGTCTCTTTGTCTTCATTTCAGTGGAAGAATTGGGAATAAAGGAGCTTTTACCAGCATATCTTGATCCAAATTTACAACCAGAAGACCTCATCACAGGAGTTAATTTTGCTTCAGGAGGTGCAGGATATGATCCTTTAACATCTGAAATCGCGGTATATTTCTTTCCCTTCTTCGTTTTTACCAGCAAACTTTCTTTTAGTTTTGAAACTTAATGTATATGCAGAAAGTCATATCATTAGATGGTCAATTAATATTTTTCAAAAAGTACATAGTAAAGCTCACAGCAATAGTTGGAGAGGACAGAAAGAATGAAATTTTGGCAAATACTTAGCTTATTCATGATAGTCACAGGAAGCAATGATATTACCAACACGTATTTTGGTTTGGCTATCCGAAAATCATCCTATGATGTTTCATCATACGCTGATCTCTTGGTCAACTCGGCTTCCAGTTTTGAACAGGTAATTTATATAAATTTTGAACTCAATCTGAATTCATGGGAATATACAAGACTATATAATGAGATGTTGTTCATAATTCTGAAGGATTTATACGGGCTAGGGGCACGTTGAATTGGTGTTTTTGGCATACCACCAATCGGGTGTTTGCAATCGCAAAAAACACTAAAAGGAGGAGAAGAAAGAAATACTTGAGTTCTTCAGGAAACAAATTACCTAATTCAAGATTGGTGTATGTAGATATATATGATCTCCCACTTGATGTCATCAACAACCCTCAAAAATATGGTAAATTATGTCTGTTTTTTCTTGAATAGTTAGAATGGACAAATTCGAACCCCGCGCATAGCGGGAACTTTAGTGCACCGGGCTTCCCTTTAGTTAGAATGGACAAAACTACTTATTTTTATATGATTGTCTAGGATTCAAGTATTCAGACAAAGGATGCTGCGGGACGGGGAAAATAGAAGTTGCAGAGTTATGCACATATACATGTTCTGGTGATTCAGATTATGTTTTTTTGGGACAGTTTTCATCTTACAGAAAAAGCATACAAACTTTTAGCTCATGAAGTTCTTGTCCAACATTTAAGTGGATTCTTCTGATGATATATTCCACACACCAACAGGCATAATTGGATACTCTCTCGTCTATTTACTTTTGGTGTCCTTAACAAGCATAGAAATATGTATCTTTTTAGTATATTCAAAGAAAAGGAGAATTATAGCTCACTCTATGTACTATCTTCATTGTATGGTTTTACAAACAATTATACAAGAAGTACAATACTCGGATCTTGATACGTCTGTCATGCGTGATGCTTATTTCCTTTTTCTTCCTATAGATTAAGCAAGTATATGATATGGTAACAATGAAGGGGTATTCATGACTGGCATAGTACATACAAATTCGCCAGACTACATAGATCGGTGACCAAATTTGTCAATTGGGATTCTTAAAGTTTGTATCTTCGTGTTGTTCTTGATCCAAATTTGTATCTATGCTGGTTTGCTTTTTCTACATAGTTTATACTGTTTTTCCATTTTTTCCAATTGTTTATGTTGTTGTTGTTGTTGTCCAATTGGGGTTACATCTATGGTTGATTTGCTTCATTGCGTTGTTTATATTGTCTTTTTCATTTTTTTCAATTGGTTATGTTGTTGTTGTCGTCGTTGTTGTTCTTGTTCTTGTTCAATTGGGGTTCTTAAAGTTCATATCTTGTTGAAGTTATTGATCTGAATTTGCATTCGTGGTTGTTTTTCTTTACTGCATTGTTTCTACTGTCTTTTCCATTGTTTCAATTGGTTATGTTGTTGTTCTTGTTCAATTGGGGTTCTTAAAGTTTGTATCATGTTGAATTTCTTGATCTAATTTGCATCTATGGTTGGCTTGATTTTCTTGCATTTATTCATCTTGTGTCTCTGATCACTCTGTTCAAGAAAGGTTAGTGAGGTTTTCTTGTTTTTCCATTTTTCTCAATTGGGGTTGTTAAAGTTTGTATATTTGTTTTAGTTCTTGACCTGAACTTGTATCTATGATTGATTTGATTTACTGCATTCTTTGTACTGTTTTTTCCATTGTTTCAATTGGGTGTACTGTTGTTGTTGATGTTGTTCAATTGGAGTTCGTAAAGGTTTTATTTTGTTGAAGTTCTTGGTCTAATTTGCTTCTATTGTTGGGGCTAATTTTCTTGCATTTATTCACCTTGTGTCTTTGATCCCTCTGAAAGGTTAGTGGGGTTTTCTTTTTCCATTTTTCTCAATTGGGGTTGTCAAAGTTTGTATCTTCATTGAATTTCTTGATCTGAATTTGCATCTATGATTGATTTGCTTTACGGAATTGTTTGAACTGTTTTTTTCCATTGTTTCAATTTAGTATTTTGTTGTTGTTGCTGTTGTTCAATTGGGGTTCTTAATGATTGTGTCTTGTTGAAGTTCTTATCCAAATTTGCATCTATGGTTGATTTGATCTGATTTGGGTTTCTTAAAGCTTACATCTTGTTGAAGTTCTTGATCCAAATTTATATCTATGTTGATTTGCTTTACTGCAATGTTTATACTGTCTTTCTTTTTCTTTTTTTTTCAATTGGGTTTGATGTTGCTTTTGTTCAATTGGTGTTCTTAAAGTTTGTATCTCGTTGAAGTTCTTGAAAACCATCAAAAATTCACTCAATTTCATAGTTCACTCACTCTTCTATACACACCATTTTGGTCTGATTCTCTTGCATTTATTCTTTTTATAAAAAAAAAATAAAAAAATTGAGGGTACGGAAAGGAAAATGGGGGAGGGAATTACAATGTGGGAAATCGAACCCTCACCAACAAGGTGTAAGTTGAGGTAACTAACCAACTAAGATTCCCCTTCTTTCATTGGATCACCTTGTGTCATTGATCATTCTGTTCAAGAGAAGTTTGTGGGATTTTCTTGTTTTTCCATTTTAGCAATTGGGGTTCTTAAAGTTTGTATCTCGATCCAAATTTGCATCTATGGTTGATTTCATTTACCGTATTTTTCCATTTTCTCAATTGGGGTCCTATGTAAGAATTGATTTCTAATAATAGAGGGTAGATTTTGGATCCAAGGCTAATTTATAAAAATTCTGGAGCTAAGGATTTTAATGCTGGGATTTTTATCGTATAATCATTATACTTCATCAGCATCTTGTCTTGCTTTGCAGATCCTGGTCAGCTACGTAAACCAGGGGCGTGGGAACACAAAGAACGGAGGACAAGAACTAAACCAGAGGCGTGGGAACACAACGAACGGATGACAAGAGCTCAACCTGTACAGAAGCGAGATAATTTCTGGGACACTGTGCCACGCAGTGGGGGCCGAAAAGGTAAATTTCTTGATATCTTTTACTTGGATATCTCTGACAATGGTCACTTGCAACACTTCACCGAATCTAATAAAACTTCAAAAGTTGCTCAGACTACAGAAAATACCCAACTGAGTGCAGACAAAAAAATACTAGAGATCCTATCATATAATCAAGAACAGCAGGTAAAAAGGGGAAACCAGTTATGATTTGAAAAGAAGAAAATGCCTACAGTATCCGAAGAAATGTAATACTGAAATTTGTGAAGAAAGTACTCGTACCGCTCTTGAATTCGTGCTACTGGCATAACGACCAATTGATCTGACAATATCAGTAACCATGTAATCGCCCGGGAAAAAAACAGTAACATGTATCCGAGAAGCTCAGATTGTAAGCTGAAACTAATAAGGTTGCAAAATACAGTATGTCACGTACAATGAGAACTTACTTAGATGCAATAATTGTTCCATGCTGAAAATATAGAATAACGCAAAGCCTCAGCATTGCACTTGATTCTTCAAATTTTGCCACAAAATGAACAAACTAGACAGGAAAAGGGGGGCCTTTCTTTGCCATGCTAACAAGATCATTTAGACCTTGACAAAGGCCCATGATCTGCAAAGATTAGTACTGTTGTCAGAACTAGTATCATTTCGATAAAACCTTGAAAACAAGACAGTGTTTGGTATGACGAAAGTCATTTTTCTTATAAATTGTGTTTTAGTGTTGATAGGTAAGTTGAAAAGGTTAGTATAAAACATATCTAGTGTAAGCTACCCAAATTGGTACACCTGTCTTCTGTTACAATTGGAACTAGGTTCAAGTTGATGAAAAACAAACTTAAGGTAGATCTCAAGGCACGTTAGAAACTAAATCACCTGTTGATCCCCACATCAAATTTTACAAACAAACACCAAAACGACCAAACCCCACATCAAGAATCGCTGTTCAAACAACAAATACACAATCGAAAAAACAGTTTAAACGCTTCTTGACTCTTGGATGAGAAGGAAAAGGCTCTTATAATAGGTGGATCTTCTAATCTCAACCCTGCTCTCTTCCTCTTCAACATCGGCACTTTTTTAAAATAGAGTGCATGAGGGAAACGGTAAATCCATGGTATTGAGAATATCCTTCAATGGAGGTAGTCCTTCAATGGGAAAACATCAAAAACACTCTGTCTAAACATTCACTTTTCCTTTCTTCATTTCACCTGCATTTGCTGCACCTATGAAAAATCAATTAAATGTGCAATCATACCAAAACCTTCATATCAAAATCTCAGCGTTGGTCCGGAGTAGATAAAAATTTTGCCATATGAATCACTTTTTGATAAGAGCAGTGTGGTAAGTTATATTGTCATGGCGTAAGCTCATTACATGTATTGTTAGTTTTGGTTCGATAGGTCCTGCGGATTTGTCTATTGAATTGCAACATCATCTAGCTCAATGGACAAATAGTGAGGTCTGCTGAACCAAAATAGCAACAAAATAAAACTAAAGTAGTCACTAAAGCGATCCAAAGTGACTAATAAAAGCAGCCAAGAAGCAGATCAGATCAAATCCACAGGTTATGACGATCAACTGAAACAGAAAACTTGTAAGGAATAATGTGGTTGAAATTTACACAATTTTGTTGAGATTCTTGAGGTCTTTTAACTAATTTTAAATCCAATAAACGAACCGAAGGAAACAGACTTAAGTGATGCGAATATGTAACACAGTACGTGGAACAGTACCAATAAAAACCTTTAAGATGCACACAAACCATCATTAAATTGGTAACACATATACTGCTAGCCTAGATAATAATTTTACAGTCAAACTAGTAAAGAATTTAATGGGATGATGTTCTCAACAAATCTGCTAACAAATATAAACTGGATACCAGGACTCATGCTTTCGTAGCTATGCGTAACAAATCTTACGTGGCAAGGCAATGAGATGGAGGAGAGCGGAAAAGCAGGGGCAGCGATTACACTTGCTGTTGCTAAAACATGTGCTTCCTTTGTCTTGTTGGCGATCCTCTCTGTTCCGGGTAAGGAAATCTTAATAGGCCTTGACAAGCGTTCTCTACTCTCAAGAGGAATAAGAACCTTGTTAGCATCATCGTACCCAAAAATCTCTTGAGGTCCTAAGCTATCATATGTGCACCTAACAGTCAATTGTCCCCAAACTGCAGTTTGATTGATACTTAGTCCCTCGAAATAATTAGTTTGTGGTGGGGGTGAAATATACCCGTAACTTCTCTTCGCCAAAGTCGAAGTAGGCCACATAATCAATCATACCAAAACAAATAAACAACTCCATTGAGGAAAACAAAGTAGTCGTCATCGTAACAAAGACATGGGTAATCAACATAATATGACAAAACGGATTTTTCTCCAAGACGAGTTGGTGACTCCCAGCGTTAGAATCTTAGCCTCCTCGGCTTCTTGATGAGGAAACAAAAGCAGCAATTTGTAGTTTCCCGTCACCTCATCAAACCCTAGAAACAACTTATCAAAAGGCTTAGATGGTTGCTTGTTGTAAGGCCGATTCATATAGGGTGGCAAAGCTTTCCTCTCCCTTGTTTGTCACATTGTATAAATAAACTTGATTCTCCTTATAGCTGCTATACAAGCAAACAAGTCCGTTGCAATGATTTGAACAAATACTCTTATCTCCCCATCGTAGCAAAAATAATCAAGCTGTAACGATAAATCCACCCAGTTGTCTCTATCCAGATATCGATGTCTTTTGTTCGAACTGTTTCGAGTTGAAACAAAAATCGGGTGGCCGAGGGGCGCTTCTGAGAGCGAGCATAGTGTGACCGGAAAAAGTTGGGACATTGCATCATAGTATTCCAAGCTTTAGAGACACACTTGAATCGCATGAGAGACTTGGCCGGAAGATAAGTTGAGATCTGCAATACTATGTCATCAGATAAATATTGATGAGTCTCCATAACTCTGAGGCGAATAATAGAAAGCAAGGAAATTAAATATAGTATTCCTATAACCCATAAATCACCTCTCCTTTATAATTTAGGATAAGGAAATAAAATTCCTTTCAATACGCTCCAAAACCCAAAAGTAAGTATTAGGACCCTGTTAGGCTTCTCTATCGTGAGATCGCCATGGATAAAGTTGCACAAACCCTAGAAGCTCAAAAGTTGAAAAGGAAACTGAAAACGTATTAAGTATTGGAGAGAGAAAAAAATTTCTTTCATTATTCTAGAAGGGTCCATGTACATCTGTAATATAAATAATCAGTCAATGGTAAGAAAATGTGTAAAATGTATTGGTCTATTGTGTTGGGACCGGATCTTCTGGTATGGTGGGCTTAGCACTTGGGCCAATGTCAACACCCCCACCCCCTACCCCCACGCGACACACACAGAATTAGCTTCCAAAACTTACCAAAAGACTATGTACTCCAGCTTTAGGAACCACCATTTTACTATTTTTCCTTTTGCTCTTTGTCACTGTGACAAATTGATGAACAATTTCATTGATCAATATAAAGCTTTGTTTGTTACACTCCTCCTTAAAGTTGAAGTCGACAACACAATTTTTGGAAGAGCACCAACAAACAAAAAAACCCTATATCAAGTTTAGGTATCTATAATCTATATTCTATATCTATAGTCTATAATTTATAATTTATAATTTCTGTCAGGGACAGATCCACTATAGTTTCAGTGTATTTCGATGATCTAGTTTATAGAAATGAACAAAGTATATATGTAGTGTATCCTTATACTGATGAATATATATATACTTCAGTTATATCGATAAACTAGTTGTCTAAATGGTATATATCCATAACTTTCTTTAACTTAAATTCTTATACGAATTATATTATCACATGATATAACTCACGGACTATCCAATTTACTACTCAATGCAGTTACTTGTGACTTTTTATAGGAAAAATAAAAAGCCTCCAATCTTTCAGACTATAACCTGTTTACGCATTTTATTTAAGTTATATACACGGTGTGATAATTCTTTCATATTATCATTGAAATTTAATAAATTACTTACGATTTATTCTAAGTTATTAATCAATGTTATTACATTAAATCGTATGTAATTACCTTTTAAATAACTTCATAATATATATTCGAAGTACGCACTGGATTTAAGTTATATACATGGTGTATGATAATTCTTTCATATTATCATTGAACTTTAATAAGTTACTTACGATTTATTCTAAGTTACTAATCAATGTTATCACATAAACTTTTATGTAATTACCTTTTAAATAACTTGATTATGATATATTGTTGGGAGGCAAACTAATTCCACATCGGAGAAATAGAGGAAGAATGTCCAATATTTAAGTATGTTACCCAACTCCACTAGTATGAGGCCTTTTGGGAGATGCCCAAAAACAAATCCGTGAGGGCTTGGCCCAAAACGGACAATATCATACTTGTAACATCCCGCATTTCGGACTAGAACAAAAACCGTCATTCCTACGCGTAGATGTTACAAAAGCCACAGATCCTATGCATATTTTGCGCGTTAATCAATTATGTAGTGTGAAAATTTATTTGAGCATGAATTTAGATCATAGAGGTCCCCTAACTCAAGGACAAGTTGAAAGTTTTCCTATTGTTCGAGTTTTTGTGAGCGTCGAAACTTGGGTCAACTTCAATCGCCCATAACTCCTTGTATATAATGAATTATAGAGCCTACTATATATCAAATGAAAGCTCTTTGAATTAGATTTCCAACGATACCAATTTCGCCAAATTCCGATAACCGAGTGAAAATGTAACACCCTGTAAAAGTCGTGCATGGATTAGCCTTTAATAGAGTGCCCTTAGACTTAAAAACTTGAAAATTTTTCTAAGTGTAATGAGGACTTAGAGTCATTTTAGCTGGCAATCTTCGGGATACAACTTTTCAACCTTCCCGACATCCGCTTTTAGATTTTCAAGTTGCGTTATGATCGGGAAATCTCATAGTACATCTCGGATAAGTTTCGGAATTTTTCGGAACGCATAAGGTTGCGTTTGGATTTAAAAACAGTAGCAAAACGCATAGACTATTGCCCAGTTTTCAGCATTTCAGGGTCAATTTCAAACGATCATAACTCCCTGTATATAATGAAATGTGTGAGCTATAATATATCAAACAAAAGCTCTTCGAGTCCTCTTTCAATTGCAGTTGGTTTCATCCAATTTGTGTATATGAGTAAAAGGTTATAATCGATTTACTCCAGTCTACCAAACTGTCAACTGAGGGACAGATTTGACCTTAATTGTTCCTTAGGGGTATTTTGGTAATCCTCCACCCCTATATATACCACCAACACGGGATTTAATCCCTCAAACACCATAATACACATACTTTTCCCAAAATTGCTCAAGAACTCTCCCTAGGGTTTCAACATTAAAACCCAAGCAACTCAAGATTCAACCGCGGGTTCGTGAAACAAATTACAGATTTGGAATCCTCTCGACGTAGGCTTCGATAGACACCTAAAATTCGTGGAGAACAAGGTACGTGGGGTTTTCCTAAATTCTCATGGGCATAGAAAAATCATGTTTTAGAATGGGGTTTTAAATTATGTATATATATTTATGTATAAGATGTTTTAACATCATTGTTTTGGTCTTTTGACCATCTCCAAAGCGATTTGACAGTTTATATACATATATGAATGAATGTGTTTCAAATTTGAATACATGAACTTGCTAAAGACATTTGACCACCAGGTGTTTGATGAAATTTCTGCATGAATTGAACTTTAAGTTTCGGAATATGAAATCCTTTACATCAGTTACATGTTTTGGTGGTCTAAATTATGTTTTGAATGAAAGCTCTTGCTTAATACATTATGGCTCAGAAAAATCATGACTTGCAAGTCTTGGTATGACGATACCAACTCAGACTAATGCCATATCAGACTCAGACTAACAGACATTTCAGACTTTCATGATTTTAGACATTCAGAATGTTGCATGTACAGAAAAGGTTAAAAATGGGCATACAGAGATGTTAGGTGGTTCCCCGATGAGGGATTGAGTTCAAGCGACTCATTTCCTAAAACCGTGGTTTGCCGACCCGGGTATACTAGTATGCGCTGACTTAAATGTCGTGTGGCGTATCAGACTCAGACACTCCAACCCTTGCGGCACACTTGGGTTGGGGGCTTCCCCGCCGAGTGAATGACGGATTCCATACAGCCCGTGGAATATCAGACTTGTAGGGGAATACCACCTAACTCAGAAGTAAAACACAGATCATGATTTGAAATGAACAGACAGGTTACATGTTTTCAGAAAGTGCCCATGTATTTTTCAGAAGCAGTTTTATACATGATGTCTTGATGAAAAATTGCTTTCACTTAATATGTATATATATATATATATATATATATATGTATGTATGTATGTATGTTCCATTATACTATTTTTTTGGATTGCTTCGCGTGCCAGTACTTTTGTGCTGACCCCCCCTCCTTCCAGGTTCTGAGGCACAGTCTAGGGGTCCAGTACTCAGTAGACATTCTCGGATTTGCAGACTTGATCTCACAGTGGTGAGCCTTCTATTATTCGGAAGGCCTAATTATGTCAGACATTATCTTATTTATTATGTTTTTGGTTTACTGGGGGCCTTGTCCCAGTTTCTTTTCAGACAAATGTTTATGTTCTTAGTAGAGAGTTCGCAGACTGATGTCAGATAGTATTATTCAGAAATGTTGCAGAACTTGACCATGTTTTCCGTACTCAGTTTCAATTCTGCATTTTATTATGATTATGAATGTTGTGCATGATAACCAGATAGAGAATGAGTGTTCCGGGCCTTCATGGTTCGGGATGCTCGTCACGGCTAGGGCCTAGGCTTGGGTCATGACAGAAAATTTATACCATGCGAGGAAGTGAGGGGTCGCGATAGTCCCGCGACGCGAGGTCTGCTTGACCCAAATAGGGGTCGCGTTGTGAGGGCTACTTAACCTTACTAGGGGTCGCGACACAATGGCAATCCCCATGCTAATTCAACTCCTTAAGGGTCAAGGAACACTTTAGTCCTTTCCCCTCAACCCCAAACGTCCAAAGGACGATTTATAGCATCCAGAAGGACATTATTTGCCCATCTTCTCCAAATTTCTCTCAAGAAACCCTCCTCCATTTCCAAGAAAAATCAAGAATCCAATCCCTTCAGTCCGAGGATTCCAAGAATTAAATCAAGATTCGAATTCCTCGTCGCGAGGGCTATAAGAGACACCCAATATTTTCGTGAATAGCATTCCAAGGTTAAAAAGTTCATTCTAAGGCACCAATTTTGAGGTATGTGGAGTTTTTCAACAAGAATACTCTTTCGTTGTTGTGCCTAAAGTTGATTTTCTTTTACAAAGATACATGATTTTACATGCTTTCCTATGAAGTTGAAGTATGAATTTATACTATATGTTGTTTTTCATGAGAATGTTGATATTGTTGCATATAAAGCTGAAATTTTCAGATTTTAAAGTGATTCATATATGTTTATGATGTAAAGCATGGATCTAGAAAGGTTTTATTGTTATATTGATATATGGGTCTTTGAACCCTATGTGAGATTGTCATTTTTGAGAAATTATGTGTTATAAACACCTTGAGATTTGAATGATTTGAAATATTGTAGAAAGATTTCACCTTTTGGTTGTGAAAGAGTTGATTTTGAAACCTAAGTGAGAAAAGTAATCCATATTTGATTGAATTATGATGAAAGGGTAGCGTACTGACTCCCAAAGTGAATTATTGAATTTGTTTATAATGTGAGCCTGAGGCTGATTTAAAAGTTTTGAGCTAAGTCCGGGAGTAGTATTTAGCACCGAGCGGGAAGTGTGGTACTTTTCTAGAACTACGTGCCTCCGTAGGATGTGAGCCTGAGGCTGATATAGTGATCACTAGAGAATGGTTGATTAAAGTCCTACTCTGATGGCAAGGATAGGACCGCTCTCCCCAACGTGGGTTGGACATTGGTTTATGTCAGCTATGAGAAACTCCCAAAGTGTCCCTACTCTATCTAAGATAAGTGCATATGCTTTGAAAGTTGTGATCTTTGAGAAAGATCTTGTTTCCTAAAGATTGAAATGTTATGTTCTAAAGAGAGTTATTTTACGACTTGATTACGTTATAAGTTTGATACCGAGAAGAAAGTGAATTGAGAACTTATGTAATGACTCACGTGCTTTATTTTACATATATTATTCATCCACAATTTTGATGATCTAATTCAAGCTAAGTGAGTCATTCATATCGGCAAGCATGTCTTTTATAAATAATGTGATATTTGATTATTGAAATTGCATACACCCCCATATACTCGGTACATATTCCAGGGTACTGACCCACATATTCGTATGTGGACTATATTTTCTTGGTAATGTAGGTGCAGGTGCTTAGTCCCAGGTTCGACAATGATTTTCGAGCGTATTGATCTACATTTTCTGCAGTGGTGAGTCCTCATTGAGACAATAAAGGCAACGGAAACACAAAACACGCAACAAAATCAGTCCACAAGTTTAAGAAACCGAAGACCTCTTTGGTGACCACTCTCGGATTCAACAATGAGAACAAGAATGAAGAGTTTACAAGGTGTTTCTCACACTAAACAGCCAACCAAACTACAAGATTAACAACACAAGATGAATACATGATGAACATTAATTTCGGCCAATAGGAACAAACACAAACTGAGAGTAGAGAACAAGAACAACATAACAAGATTACAATAAAAGTAAAGGATAGATAGTGAGACAAAGATTATTACAAGATTAAGAACCAAGTGTATACCAACACTAACCCCTAATGAATGTAATAATCTAAACCACACTCTTACGGTGACCGTCAAGGGAATCAACTCACCTCAAGATCCACCGTTTCCAAGCAAGGGTCAGTATTGGCTTTTCCAAGCCCTAAACTACAATGGCTATTCCAAGCCCTATCTAAGAACTACACTAAGGTGGAACACCCTCAAAGAAAAAGAATAAGTCTTTCAATATTTCATCATCAATAATCTAAAGAGAGAAGACCTAAAAGAGACTATATATAGCCTCATTACATAATGAGTGACAAAATGACTCAATTGCCCTTAATGAAAGAGGGGAGGTCATGGAGTGTAAAATGGACAAGGCTAAGTTACCAAAATGTCCTTAAGGCTAAGTGACCAAAAATACCCTTAACAAAGTGAACCAAAACCGTGAACCCTCAAATATGGTCCAAACTCGTGAGTCCTCGAGCCTTCAATGCTCCAAGAAATCTTCCACTCACGGCCTTGATGTATGGTATGCTCAATGGTAGGCTCAAAACGGGTCCTCCATGTATGTTCTCGTATCCTCGAGGAGACCAAGTCTTGAGCCTCTATGTGTTGGCCTCCAAAGATGTCATCAAAAGATAAGATGGCCGTTTATCCCGTATCATCCTCTCCTTCTTGAAAAGGATTCGACCTCGAATCCAAACCTTGCAAAACCGAAAAGAGGACAAACAAATACAAACTCCTCATGGAATGAGGGTTAGGGTTGGCATAACAAATCATCTCAAAATGCCAAGGTTGCACATATTTGCAATATAACCAAGGATCCTTTGCATTAGATTTAGAAGCTCAATAAAAGGTGCACAAAGGATTTGGTTACGGGAATCACCAAGAGTGACACTTTGCTTGTCATGGAGACCAAGCAACAAGTTGGGTGTACCATCATCACCATTTCCATATTTGACACCGGGGTCAAACGGGAAGAGTGGCCATAGACACGGGTCTAGATAACACTCTTATTTCCCATGGTCTCCACCCAAACTAAATGACATACTCTCTACAATAGCATATATATCATCCAAAGCAAATAGAGAGTAGAGAAAGGTATCACTCAAATCGACTTTTACCAAGGTTCCCTCATGTGTGTACTCCGTACTAGTTTTTCAATAATAACCATGAGTACTCTCAACAATAAAGTCACACAAAGTAGAAGAAGAAGTAGCTTCCGCAACTACACATTCCTTACCCCTAAGAGTACTCTCATCTTCTAAGAAGAGATTTCCATCTTTAGGAGGAATGTTGTCACACCATAGTGGGTTAGCATATAGGCCATAGCTTCCGAGGCAAGCTATACCATCATTTTCACCACTGGGTTCATTAGAAGTGTTTAAATCATCTTCAAACAAGACATTATACCTAAAGAGAGTGTGATCTACCTTATGTACAGATTTGGAAAAAGCAAGTTCCTCACTCTCTAAATGATCAATATTAAGTTTTAAGGATGTTTCAAACACAAGATTGTCCCAAGAAGAGATCTCGGGTTCACTCCCACTTTGTTGACCAATATTTTTAAATACTTCACTCACTTGAGTTCTATTAAGCACATCACACACATAATCAAGTGGTGGACAATTTTCACAAACAATTTTATCAACACCAATTACACAAGACGATGTACTTCTGTTCAACATATAGGCTTCAACACTAGGTGGACATAAATTGATCTTACAAGAAGAGTCAATTTCGTCATCAATAGGATCAACTAGTGCATCCACACTCACAACATATAAATCATCAACAAGAGGCAAGGAATCATTAGACTCATAAATAAGTAAGCTACTACTCACACTCAATGGCTTACTAGCCACACAATTGTCATTCACATGCACTAAAGTGTAAGAGTTAGCTATTTTACCTTTAAGATCTTGAGTAGAATCTTCCTTGCCGTGAGGTAAAGGTCCTCCACAAGCTTGGGAAGAAACTTTCTTTCGGCATTGTTCGCCTTCGCTTGCCATGTTGGTACCTACAAAAATGTCCTTAGAAATAGAAGGACAACCAATGTTAGCACGGTTTGGTGGCAATCCCCTCACTTCGCTCTATATATCCTCTCTTTTTTTCACTCTCATATTACCACCTTGAACTCCCTTACTCCACTCAATCTTTTGTCTCTCATCATAATTTGGATTGGAGTAGGTAAGCATTTCTCTTTGCGGTTTGGGCAGCAAGTATGTTATGAGGCAATTTTCCCATTGGTCTCTTACAACATTAGGCTAATTTTGCACGTTAGGAACTTGGTGTCGTGAAAACCGATCAACACCCAAGCTCATATGACGGTAGGTTAAGGAAAAAACATCGCACCACACCTTCTCATGGTAATCAAATTGGGAGAAGACAAATTTTACCCTCTCGGTAACCTTGAACTCGTCCAAGTAGTATGGAACAAGTAAAGGCTCTCGAAATAACCCCAAGTAGTCAACCATGGATGGATGAATGTAGTTTCCATAGTACCTATCATTCAACACCATAAGGCAGCCCGATATCCCACAAATAGTCACCTTTCCAGAGTGTACACTCCTCCTCGGATCAACATTGTAAGGCACACGAGTACCCCTCGATTTTGGAGATGCATACCCTCTTCTTCTCGTTGGACAACCTCCACTAGAACTAGTTTAACCATTCACACTATATCGACCTTGATAAGAAGTACTACAAGGTGGAGAATATGAATCTTCACACTCCCCCACACACACTCTCATCATAGCTCTCATAAGCTTTGCGAACGAAATGGTTATACCTAACACCAAATCTAGGTTCGGAGTAAGACTCCCCACATGTCCCAACATCATTATAAGATCCATCATGAGGTCCTACATCATCTCCAAGTTCCCCATAAGTACTAGGCACTTCATTCACTTCATTTTCTTCCTCAAAACCGTAACTCTCAAATCTGCCCAAGTTTTGATCATGGCTATTTTCATAGCCTCCGCAATCTCCCTCAACTTCGTATCCATAAATCCCCTCACTAAAATCATAGTCTCCCATATTGTAGTCACAATAATCCCTGAATATCGAAGACATGTTCCCCTTATATCACCTTTGTACCTACACAAAGAACAAACAAGATTAGTAGTAAAAGCTTCTTACCAACACTCATATACACTCATCTTTGTGATTCTCACAATTGGATCGACGAATATTGAGAGTTGTTTATACTCTGGTAGTCAATAAGATGTCAATTCTACTTGGCGACCGGAATAGATTCTTATTTGATTGACTCAAGACACAAAATAAAATTTACTTACGAACTTGAAACAAAGAAGTTACGACGATTTAGAAATGAGAAAAGTACACAAACAATGAAGACACGGAAGAAATGGATTCAACAATTAATCTACAACTAAGTAGGTGATTACTAGTTGTTAATTAATTCTAGAATCAAGACATGAAACAATAAAATGAAACTAAGAATCTAAAATTTGAACTCAAAAATGTTGTGTGAACAGTAATTTAGTGACGTGGCAGTCCACTATTGGCCTCGGTTTTGTCAAAATTTTACTCTCCAATTTCAAGTTTTGACCAATTTACAATTTGGGAAAGGTGGATTTGGTTAATGGAGAAAATTTGGTCTTGGAGCTTCTTTTTCAAATTCAAAACAAGACTTGACCTTCTTTGGTACTTTTTACTTGAAACAAGGTCCTTAAATCAAGGAATGTAGGTGAAAAGTAGTTGTCAAGTCTTGGAAGTGATGTGAACAAGTCTTTCACCAACAAGTACTACAAGTTGGTCTTTCACCTTTTGTAGATCTAATGTTCACCTTTTTTTTGTAACAAGAGATGAAAAGGGTGAAGAACAACAAGAACAAAAACAACACCAAGAACAATAACAATATTCTCCAAGAACAACAACAAATTCCAACTCCCAACTCCACAACAATAAGGTCTTCAACACGGTCAAGGCTTAGAATGACAACAACATCAAATCAGCCACACTTTGTTCACATCACTTTGTACTAGAAAAGTATAGATTATTCATGAAAGTACTTGATGGTTGAGAGTTGTTAATTTAGATTGTAAGAGGGAGTTAGTTGAAACTTACAGAACTATATGTGGAGGAAGGAGGTGCTAGCAAGTCATAATAAGATGGACCATAGGATTGTGATTGGTCATTATTGTTATGAGGTTTTGGTGGACTAGTGTTTTCAAATATTTGGTATGTAATATTATCATGTGAAGTTATGGTTAATTATAGTTAGAACTAGACACTAAGTTTGAATAGTAGATGATGACCATAATGGATATGATAAGTGAATTATTTGTGAAACTCGTTGTATAGAGGTGAACCAACAGGCTTGAAACAGTGAATGTAAGAATATAAGTTTATTGATTTGGGATTAAGTATGAAGTTGTAGGTACGAGGTAGAGGTGTTCCCAAGGGTATATGAGGTTGCATTATCTTCGAAATTTATTAAGTGTTGTGTGGCTAGTAGTACCCTTGAACTGATAAGTATGAATGAGGTTGTCTAGTATATGATGTTCTGTCAGATACTTATGGGTTATAGGTTGATGATGTTGGGTATACTGGCATAAGTTTAGAAAATATGATATTAGTAGATTATGAAGGAAGTTAGTGTGGTGTAGCAAGGGTTTGGAGATATCTATGTTAAGTGTTAGAATTTAAGTTGGTGAGTGTTTAAGTTGTTATATAATGACTTTTGGGGATATAGAAATCTATGAGTCGAATATCATAAGGAAGGTATTAGCAGTGGGTATTACATGTTAAGATACAATCCTTCAGGGTAAAGTTTAGTTTTATGTGTACTTACTATATGCTAGACTTGGAGTCATGGCTTAAACCTAAGGGGAAGATGTTAGAACGAGTAACTGAGTCAAGCTTTCAGATTCTAATAGATGTTCCAGTAAGTTGTAGAATATCTGTGAGAATGAATGATGCTCGACCCATCCTTATTTTTGTATTTTCAATCATCCCAATACCTACCCATGCCTTACGTATTAATTCCACGATCATAATTCGCGCTCGTGTATATCATAAAGAATCATGTACCCTCCTAGTTCCCAAGATAAGGAAGTTCCAATCCATCCAGCAGTTGGAATCACATTCCATAAGTTATGAAGTCCAAATTCAGGTCATACAACTCATGACTCATTTACTTAAGTTTTGCGGTATGTTCAGTCCAAGTACTCAAGCAATACTTTTATGATCAGGGAGATTCGGGTTTGCATCATGCATGTCCTCAGACTAGACCTCTTTGATGATATTATGATATTAAATACTATATTCCTCAATGCCTCAGTTGGGTACAAGTGGTACATTGTATTTCTTCATTTTCAGATTCTCATGTCCTAATCTTTTATTTATCTTTATTTAGTCAAGATAGTGGGGATGAACAGTTGTGATGGGAGGAGAGTAAGCGGTCCTTGTTGATGAAGATTGTTGTATGCTCATTTTAGCTAAGTCTGTAAGTGTGAAGTAAAGATAGAGGCCAAGTCTTTGGTACATGTCATGGTTAGTTAAAGTTTTATGTGATATGTTTGGGAATATTGTCGTGTCTTATTTCATGTGTGTTTTCCAAAGAATTAAATAGTGGGTGTGAGAATGTCATTGATGGGGTTATTAGAAGATATAAGAAAGATGCCTTAAGAGTGTTTGTTTAGAAGTGCATATATAGTTATAAATATAGGCTTGAATGTTTTTTTTGTATATCTGGATGAATGAACTGCAAGTTAGTAGATGTCTAGTACGAGGGTGAATGTGGTTGTTGGAGTGGTAATAGGAATTATGCATGAGGTGAGAAGTTGTGAAATGCAGGGTATGCTGGATTCAAAATTCAGACTAGTATTATAGTGTTATGTGGCGTATCTAGTGAGTACTTTGAGTTAGGCTTGAACATGGTGAGAGAATTTCGTTTAGTTTAGACAGTAGTAGAGGTATTTGTGAACGCCCATGTGAGAATAATAAGTTGAATCAACTACTATGGTTAAGGGAAGTAGTATAGCTGAGGGAGTATTTGAGGAGTGTTGCTAAGCTTGAAAGTAAGAAGTTCTATTTCCTAAGGCCTAGTGATTTATCCTAGCTTATGCCATATATGTCTTTATTCCAAGCGATAGAGTTGTATCGATGTTGTGATTTATTTGCTCCCTAATGTTATTCGAATTTCTTAGAAGGAGTCTTGAAGAAATACTCCATTTGAGTGCGAGCAATCAGTATGATCTAGTCCATTTAGTCTGCAGTCCAGTTTAACAATCAAGCAGATAAACTCCTATAGATTTCCAACTTTCCATCTAGTCGTACTACCACAAGGTTTTGTGAGTAAAGCCGTTCTATGGGGTAAGATATTTGCACCTGTCCAAATTAAGAATTCAGCTCAGTCTCTGCATCAGGACTCAGTGTCGGATTCAGTTAATTAGTCGTGGTTCAGTTCATAAATATTCAGTGAATGACCTTTGTTTTCCAAGTATTCTAGTTCGGAATAGTCTTTCCTTTGATGGGATCCCCGTTGAGATCCTAGATTACCAAGTCCGTAGACTGTGGAACAAAAAGGTTCCCTTGGTCAAGGTTTTGTGGCATAATTAGTCAGTTGAGGGTGCTACTTGGGAATCGAAAGCAGATATGCGATCCAAGTATCCGTACCTCTTCTCCTCAATTCCAGATGAAGCCGAAGGTACCATTCTTCCTAAATTTAGTTTCCTTTTTATCAAGTTGCAGTTGTATAGCTATTCCTCTTATGAGTTTATGCATTCTTTGAAGTATTCGGAAGTTTAGAATGAAGTAGAGTCAGTTTAGCAAGATGTTTCAGTCGTTTACCCTTAGTTTTCCTTGCGTTCTTAGCCTATCTAGCGTCATTCGGGGACGAATGATATCAAGGGGGAGATAATGTAACACCCTGCATTTTGGACTAAAACGAAAATCGTCATTTCTATGCGTAGATGTTCCAAAAGCCACAGATCCTATGCATATTTAGCGTGTTAATCAATTATGTAGTGTGGGAATCTATTTGAGTATGAATTTAGATCATAGAGGTGTAACGCCCCGAAAACGGGTCCCGGAGCATCACACGGTGCTTAAGGCTACAAGTAGCCCTAAGCTAACCCTTTGAGCCATCTAACACCATCACAAGCTTATTTCATGACCCTTAAAATCAAAAGATCTAAACATCATCAACAATGTCTCACTTTAATATGGATAAATGCGGAAAGTAACAAAATACGAAAGAATCTAGAAACTCCAATCCACTAGTCTGACAAGCCTCTAATGTATCAGTAAACCAGAGAGCCATTGGGACATGACCCAACTAACTCATACTCAAGGGAATCAAAAACACAAATCATGATAAAAGAGAAAGTTTGAACAACTCGTCCTCGGATCATGAGGACTCACCACAGCAGAAGATGTAGATCAATGTGCTTGGTAGTCACTGTCGATCCTGGCACTGAGCACCTGAAACTACATTACAGGAAAAATGTAGCCCACATACAAATATGTGGATCAGTACCATGGAAATGTACCGAGTATATGGGGGTACATGCAATAAATGTATATATATATAAAAGACGGTAATATCATAAATTTTTCAAATCACGCATGTCAATTGTAATTGGCTCATATAGCTTGAAGAAATTTAAATTCTGAGATCGTACATCATAAACTGTAAAACATGAAAATCTGAATAACATGAGCCATTACACTTATTTCAAATATCAAGATTTTTCTCTTATTCCCAAATCAATTGATCTTAGTGAAATCTGGAACATAGAATACATCATAAGTTTTCATATCAAATCACATCTAAATCAATAAAATTAATCTAGGAAGGAGGGATGACTCTTTGGGAGGTTCTTCTAACCGACATGTACATCGTGTGAGCACCCATGATGTCCTACGACTTGCCCCCATAAGGTTAGGGCTGTCCTACCTTTGCCATCGATGTAGAACAATCTACCTTAGTGATCACTATCTCAATTATTCACATATAGTGGAAGTCAATGTCTCAACCTACGGTGGCATGTAGTTCTGGGGTATGAAGCCGTAGTAACATGCCCAACTCGGTGCTAAGTACTACTCCCAATACTATGCTCAAACTTCACAAAAAAATCCACTTTTAGTAATCTCATAGTCCATACGGAAAGCAATAGTAAAATATAGTAATCTCTTTCGTAAAGCGGATTTCATCTCTATAGTGACCAAAAGGTCAAATCTTTCTAGATTATTTTCAACAGTCAAAACATGGTTGCATGAAGCATGATAATTCTCAAAACAATATTCTAAATGAGAGTTCAAGGACCTATATATATCAATACTTGGGCAATACATTTCAAGATTCATACTTTATGTAGTAAACATGTATAATTTATAGGAAAATATGGAAATTCAGCTTTAAACATGATATTAACATCAAAAATTATGGAATTTATCATCTACGCATCTAAAATTATCATAGTTTCTTGAACAAAGATATAGGATATAATTTACAATCTCAAAATTCATAATCAAACATGAAAAATCATACATCTTTGTAAAGTAATGCAATTTGGGCACAAGAACAAAAGGGTGTTGTTGTTGAAAAACCTCACATACCTTAAACCTTAAGCTTTGGATAAACTTTTGACTCCTGAACGCTATTCACGAAAATAATGAGTGCTTCTTGTATCCCTCGGGATGGGGAATCCGAATCTTCAAAAATTATCGAAAACTCACGGTTGAATCTCGAGATACTTGGGTTTTTATGTTGAAACCCTAATGAGATTTCTTGAGAGTTTTTGATGAAAATAGACTTGTTTTGGTGTTATTGGGATGTAATCCCGTGTTAAAGAGGATAAAGGGTTGAAAACTACCCAATTTACCCTTAAAGAGTCGGAGGAAAGGACTGAAAATTGGACCAAGGCTGTAGCCAAGGCGGCGCCCTGCTTAGACCCCAGGTCTAGCCTGGGCGGCGCCTTGCTTAGACCCCCGGTCTAGCCTAGGCGGCGCCCTAGCTGGAGCGAGCTGGGAGAGGGGCGGCGCCTCGCTAGCGCCTTTAGCTACTGGAATTGGAACCCAAACACAGCCTTAAGCTCAGCTAAAAATCCCGAAACTCACCCGAGACGTACCACGACCTTACCCCATCTCAACGCAACAAAAATTTCAAGAAACGGAGGTCGGGGAAGGTCATGAATTAATTCAAAGAAGTTTAAGGGTCCAAAATAAAACTAAGTGTTGAAATACTTAGCCAAATTTCTAAGTGTCAAGCTTGATATTATTCAACTCGGAGGCTTTAACAACGAGGAAATTTTTATGGGGTCTTACATTATCTCCCCCTTGGGAACATTCGTCCTCGAATGATGCTAGATACGCTGAGAATACAAGAGAAACTAAGGGTACACAGTTTAGGCAACTTGGTAAACTTGCCTCTACACCATTTCGTCTTTCGGATACAACATAAAGTGCATAAACTCATGTAATAATAGCTGAAAAATATGAAATAACAGCTGAACTGCTGCAATTTTGCATAGAAAAGGGGTGAAATAGAGAAGAACGGTACCTTCGGCTTGATCGGAGCTTGCAAAAAATAGGTGCGGGTACTTGACTCGCATATCCGCCTCGGTTTTCCAAGTTGCACCTTCAATAGATTGATTCCCCCACAACACTTTGACCAAGGGAACTACTTTGTTCCGTAGTCTTCGGACTTGGAAATCAAGGATCTCGACGGGGGTCTCATCAAAGGAAAGACTGTTTACACTCAAATGGAGTATTGTTTCAATACTCCCTCTAAGAAATTCGAATAATATTAGGGAGCAAATAAATCATAACATCGATACAACCCTATCGCTGGAAACATAGACCCATACGGCATAAACTAGGATAGAATTCCTAGGCCTTAGGAAATAGAACTCCTTACTTTCAAGCTTAGCAACACTCCTCAAATACTCCGTCAACTATACTATTTCCACTAAATACCATAGCATTTGATTCAACTTATCATTCTCACACGGGAGTTCACAAATACATCTACGAATGTCTAAACTGAACTAGATTCTCTCACCATGTTCAAGCCTAACTCAAAGTACTCACCAAATACGCCACATAACACTATAATACCAGTCCGAATTTTGAATCCAACCTACCCTGCATTTCACAACTTCTCACCTCATGTATAATTCCCATTACCACGCTAACAACCTCTTTCATCCTTATACTAGACATCTACTAACTTGCAGTGCATTCATTCAGATATACAAACACAACGTTCAAGCCTATATTTATAATCACACATGCACTTCTAAAAAAAACACTCTTAAAGCATCTTTCTCAAATCTTATAATAACCCCATCAATGACATTAGCACACACACTACTCAATTCTTCGGAAAACACACATGAAGCATTCTCAACCACCCCAGTCATACACAAAACTCCACCTCATTCTCCCCTTACTTGTAGACCCACATGGAACAAGACACGATAATATTACCAAACATAATCATATAAAACTTCAACTAACCATGACATGTACCAAAAGCTTGGCCTCAGTCCCTACTTCACACTTACATCCTTAGAAAAAAAAAAGGAACACATAACAATCTTCACCAACAGGGACCGTTTATTCTCCTCCCATCACTACTGATTATCCCCGCTATCTTGACTAATGAAAAGTAACTAAAAGATTAGGATATGAGGATCTGAAAATGAAGAAATAATATGTACGACTTTACACTGATAACGCTCAAATTACACCTCTCTTACGAGAGAGTAAGCGGTCGTTGTCAAATATATAACCCAACTAGGTTGGGGTCGAATCCCACAGGGAATATGGTGATAATTAAGTTGTATGCAGATTATTTGACTTTTAATCGTTCGTTTCTGTAAAATAAAAAAGTGGATTTGATTTAGTTCGCAAATTAATGGTTTCAATTTAACAAAATGAAAAACGTGTAGTAGTATTCAAATTCAGAGAAATAGCAAGCTAGGGTTATGTCCACCTTGTAGTTTTCCATACTTTCTAACTATGGGTTTTACGAATTCATACATGTATCATGTTTACATAGCAACGTATTGTATTTAATAACATAATCCTATTGTTTCTCAACCATCAAGGACTAATTCACTTTAGTTCTCTCAAATCAAAAGCGTTTACCAAAAACAATACGAAATCTCCAAGTAGTTAACCTGCTAAGGCATTAACTTATGAAATAGGGTTGGAAATTCTACTTTCTTGTCATTACTCTCTTTTCCGAACAACAACCTTTCTCTCGAACAAGTTGTGTTTTAAGGCATATCCTCTATGTTTGGAACCACGAGAATTCAAAATAAACGAAGAGAGTATGATGTAAACAAATCAATGCATAATGAATTCAAAATTCAAAGTGATAGATTGTATGCTACAAGGTTTCCATAACCCTAACTAATAAACTTAGCTACTCATGAATAAAACGAAAATCACAATAGAAATATTCATCATACCAAAAACTAAAAGACGATCTTGGTGTGCGAATACTGGGAGAAAGAGAGAAAAAACATTTTTCTCTCTCTCCCAAGCTAAGCCACTATTCTCCCTCAAAAACTAATACAGAATAATTCAATAATGAATAAAAATTCAGCAATTAATTCTTTTAATAATCTCCTCTCATAATTTCCTTCTAAGTCCCTGAACTAATTATAAATGATAAATTAGTCATGGACATAGTTTTTAGGCGCCACATTTGGTCCAGATTGCTACTCTCTCTTGTGTCATATGACATCCGCATTCCATAGTCCCATTATGTCTTCATCTACCTCATTAATACCTGAAATCATGCTAATCACATCGGTTAGCTCAATTACATAGAAGTAGAGTAAAAACATAAAAAACTAGGCACTTTATTCTCTAAACATAGCTAAAATATGGATAAATTATGGTGCTTAGGCGTATAAATACACCCAAGAGCATACACTCGGCTGAGGCTTGAGGAATAAAGTAATTAATATCATAGTCACATCAAAGAGGTCTAGTGTGGGGACATGCACGATATAAATCCAATTTTCCCTGATCACAAAGGTATTGCTTGAGTATTTGGATTGAACATACCACAAAACTTAAGTACAATAGTCAAGTCATGAGTTGTATGACCTGAATTTGGACTTCATAACTTATGGAAGGTGATTTCAACTGCTGAATGGACTGGAACTGGAGAGTACATGATTCTCTATGATATGCACGAACATGAATTATGATCATGGAACTGAAATGTAAGGCATGCGTAGGTATTGGAATGTCTGAAAATACAGAATTAAGGACGGGTCGGACATCATTCATTCTCACAGCAATTTTACAACTTACTGGTACATCTATTAGAATCTGAAAACTTGACTTGGGTGTTCGTTCTACCATCTCCCCCTTAAATTTAAGCCATCACTCTAGGGCTGTGAGCCCGTATATAAACTCTTAGTCGAACTGCAACCACTTGCTCTAGGGTCCTGGATATAACGATACTTTTGAATAATAGAACTTATCCCGAATGACTGTACCTGAAGGCATAAAATCAACTCCTAATACCACCTTCTGAGTTACACCCCATCTCTCTATACCCTCAATAGTCATCATATAATACACAACCACTTATTAACTTGGAAATAATGCAACCCCATGACACCTTGGGCAAACTTCCTCATCATATATACAACATCATACTTAATTACGACCCAAATAAACATATGCTCTTGCATACACTGTTCAAGCCTACTAGATCACTCCCATACAATGAGCATCGCAAAGAAACCACTCATTATATCCATCTCACATCATCATCTACTATTCAAACTTAGTGTCTAGTTATAGCTATAATTTAACCGCAACTTCACACTATATCCTTACACGCCAAACATCTGAAAACACTAGTCCGCCAAAACCTCATAACGATAATGATCAATCACAATCCTACGGTCTATCTTATTAAGACATGCTAGCACCTCCTTCCTCTATATTTCATCACTATTTGCCCTCTTTATACATCTAAACTTCTTTCATAGCTCTATAAGCTTCAACTAAACCCCCTCTTGCACTCTAACTTAACAACTCTCAACCATCAAGTACTTCCATCAAAATCAATACTTTACTAGCTCAACAAACACCATAAACAACCCTTTCCACACTTCAAGAAAACAACAATTTACCTTAACTAACAACTCTCTTTCTCGACCTTTCACTAAACCAACACACAAGGCCATACCACTTGATTACTAACTCAATCACATGCAATGGCTCGGCTACACGTACATTCCATAAATCACTCTTACCACCCTTCTTGACACTATGCCTCTACACCCAAACTTCTTATCGGCATGGGAAAAACAAGATAAACAACAAGTTGCTAGTGAATCGAAATAGGCCTCACACGGCTTCACTAGACTTTGATTTTGCTTTTTGAAAAATAAACTTCGACAAATAACAAGGAAACTATTCTAGTGAATCGAAAGAGCCCCACATGGCTTCACTAGACTTTAAGTTTCATCAACACGATGATAAAATATTTTTTTTTCAAAGATAGACACTTGACACTCAATAATCAATGATCTGAGAACACACACCCTTTGGAAATAAGCTTTCTGGCTTTGAGATATGATATGAAATGACTCTTGGGAGATACAAAGCTCCCGAACCACTCAAAAATGATTCTCCAGGAAATTAAAACTCAACTACACGAGTACGACAGTATATGGATGCATAACAAGAGTGAAGTGAATCCATACCTAGAATAATCATCGAAATCCTACATGGTTAATTTTATCAGATCAGCAATTATGACTCTATGAAGGACTATAACAGGACACTTCTCATACACTTTCTTGGCGACAAACGATTAGACTATAGGGGTAGAAACTAGGATAGGCTCAGGAATCTCTTCACAACTCACCTTAAAATTTACAGCAACCAGGAGGGGTCACATAAAAAAACTGGACCCAGGGTACAACAGTGCATAAACATCAAACTGAAATACACAGAGCATACCAATAGCAGCATTGGGAGAGTCCTTCTGCTCCTGGTGAGATGGTGAGGCATATAATCTGTTCCGACACTACCGCCAGCAGTGCTAGAAGAAGCGCCCTGAGTAGGGGCTGAGCGGGCTATGGGATCTGGGGCACTAGTAGTCTGAGGTGCATAAAGCTTGTTCTGACACCAACCACTATTGGTACCAGAAGTGGCACCCTGCCGCCGCAAATCTCTACCCTCCTGAGATATGATTCTATACTTCCACAACCGGTGTCCTGGATTGCCACATCCAAAACATATGTTACTGCCTTCTCTACACACTCTCTTATGGATCTTACCACATCCTTCGCAATATGGATAAGTGAGAACACCTTTCTTACGATCTTGTAACTTAGAGCTTGATGTTTTTCCTTGACTAAGATTTTTATACTTAGATACTGGGGCCTGAATTGATAGCGAAACATGTGCTGAGAATCTCTGATGGAACTGGGAGCGGTTATTACCCCTTGGTCTTGAGGGAGTGTGATTGGTTCTAGCTTCCTGATTCATCCTACACTCATTTCCCTTATTCTGATGAGTGTAAGTCAAAAGTCTAGACAGGACAACATTTTATAAATTTATCTGAGCAGTTGTTGCATTAGCTAAGGTAGTGAAAGCAGCTCTGAAATCTGCGTGAGAGACATGCCCGCCCAAGGGATCTGCCTGAATGGGCTGAGAAGCTGGCTGATTTTCATTACTTTGCTCTCTAGCTTCGCTGGAAGACATGTTCTGAAAAAAAAAGGAGGATACAGATTAGGCTAAGATTTCAACTTGAGCTTCCACTCACTAGCACGATATGAGTACTGAAAGAGGGGATAACTTTTTACTAAATTGTCTTGTAGCCACTTGTTCATAGATGTGGCGCGCTACACACCGATGATCAAGACTCTACTTAACGCGGCTTGTCAGGCTCCCTAGGAAACTCCTTAAACCTTAGTCTTTGATACCATGTTTGTAATGCCCCGAAAATGGGTTCCGAAGCGTCACACGGTGCTTAAGGCTACAAGTATCCCCAAGCTAACCCTTTGAGCCATCAAACACCATCACAAGCTTATTTCAAGACCCTTAAAATCAAAAGATCTAAACATCATCAACAATGTCTCACTGTAATATGGCTAAATATGGAAAGTAACAAAATACGAAAGAATCTAGCAACTCTAACCCACTAGTCTGATAAGCCTCTAATGTATCAGTAAACCAGAGAGCCATTGGGATATGCCCCAACTGACTCATACTCAAGGGAATCAAAAACACAACTCATGATAAAAGAGAAAGTATGAACAACTCGTCCTCGGATCACGAGGACTCACCACAGCATAAGATGTAGATCAATGTGCTCGAAAGTCACTGTCGAGCCTGGGACTGAGCACCTGAACCTACATTATAGGAAAAATGTAGCCCACATACAAATATGTGGATCAGTACCATGGAAATGTACCGAGTATATAAGGGTGCATGCAATAAATGTATATATATATAAAAGACGGTAATATCATAAATTTTTCAAATCACGCATGTCAATTGTAATTGGCTCATATAGATTGAAGAAATTTAAATTCTGAGATCGTACATCATAAACTGTAAAACATGAAAATCTGAATAACATGAGCCATTACACTTATTTCAAATATCATGATTTTTCTCTTATTCTCAAATCAAGTGATCTTAGTGAAATCTGGAACATAGAATACATCATAAGTTTTCATATCAAATCACATCTAAATCAATAAAATTAATCTAGGAAGGAGGGATGACTCTTTGGGAGGTTCTTCTAACCGACATGTACATCGTGTGAGCACCCATGATGTCCTACGACTTGCCCCCATAAGGTTAGGGCTGTCCTACCTTTGCCATCGATGTAGAACAATCTATCTTAGTGATCACTATCTCAATTATTCACATATAGTGGAAGTCAATGTCTCAACCTACGGTGGCATGTAGTTCTGGGGTATGAAGCCGTAGTAACATGCCCAACTCGGTGCTAAGTACTACTCCCAATACTATGCTCAAACTTCACAAAAAAATCCACTTTTAGTAATCTCATAGTCCATACGGAAAGCAATAGTAAAATATAGTAATCTCTTTCGTAAAGCGGATTTCATCTCTATAGTGACCAAAAGGTCAAATCTTTCTAGATTATTTTCAACAGTCAAAACATGGTTGCATGAAGCATGATAATTCTCAAAACAATATTCTAAATGAGAGTTCAAGGACCTATATATATCAATACTTGGGCAATACATTTCAAGATTCATACTTTATGTAGTAAACATGTATAATTTATAGGAAAATATGGAAATTCAGCTTTAAACATGATATTAACATCAAAAATTATGGAATTTATCATCTACGCATCTAAAATTATCATAGTTTCTTGAACAAAGATATAGGATATAATTTACAATCTCAAAATTCATAATCAAACATGAAAAATCATACAACTTTGTAAAGTAATGCAATTTCTGGTATAAGAATGAAAGGGTGTTCTTGTTGAAAAATCTCGCATACCTTAAACCTTAAGCTTTGGATGAAATTTTGACTCCGAAACGTTATTCACGAAAACAATAAGTGCTTCTTGTATCCCTCGGGATGGGGAATCCGAATCTCCAAAAATTATCGAAAACTCACGATTGAATCTCGAGATACTTGGATTTTTATGTTGAAACCCTAATTAGATTTCTTGAGAGTTTTTGATGAAATAGACTTATTTTGGTGTTATTGGGATGTAATCCCATGTTAAAGAGGATAAAGGGTTGAAAACTACCCAATTTACCCTTAAAGAGTCGGAGGGAAGGACTGAAAATTGGCCCAAGGCTGCAGCCAAGGCGGCGCCCTGCTTGGACCCCCAGTCTAGCTTGGGCGGCACCTTTCTGAGACCCCCGGTCTAGACTGGGCGGTGCCCTGGCTGGAGCAGGCTGGGAGAGGGTCAGCTCCTCACTAGCGCCTTTAGCTACTGGAATTGGAACCCAAACACAGCCTTAAGCTCATCTAAAAATCCCAAAACTCACCTGAGACGTACCACGACCTTGCCCCATCGCAACACAACAAAAATTTCAAGAAACGGAGGTCGGGAAGGTCATGAATTAATTCAACAAAGTTTAAGGGTCCAAAATAAAACTAAGCATTAAAATACTTAGCCAAATTTCTAAGTGTCAAGCTCGATATTATTCAATTCGGAGGCTTTAATGACGAGGAAATTTTTACGAGGTCTTACAAGAGGTCCCCTAACTCAAGGATAAGTTGAAAGTTTTCCTATTGTTTAAGTTTTTGTGAGTGTCGAAACTTAGGTCAACTTCAATCGCCCATTACTCCTTGTATATAATGAATTATAAGGCTTACTATATATCAAATGAAAGATATTTGAATTAGCTTTCCAACGATATCAATTTTGTCAAATTTTGATAACCGAGTGAAAAGTTATGTTATGCGAGGCAGTGAGGGGTCGCGATAGCCCTACGACGCGAGGTCTGCTTGACCCAAATAGGGGTCGCATCGGGAGGGCTACTTAACCTGACTAGGGGTCGCGACACGATGGAAATCCCCACGCTGTTTCAGATCCTTAAGGGTCAAGGGGCACTTTGGTCCTTTCCCCTCAACCCCAAACGTCCAAAGGATGATTTATAGCATCAAGAAGGGCATCATTTGCCTATCTTCTCCAAATTTCTCTCAAGAAACCCTCCCCCATTTCCAAGAAAATCAAGAATCCAATCTCTTCAGTCCGAGGATTCCAAGAATTAAATCAAGATTCAAATTCCTCATCGCGAGGGCTATAAGAGACACCCAATATTTTTGGGAATAGCATTCCAAGGTTATAAAGTTCATTCTAAGGCACCAATTTTGAGGTATGTGGGGTTTTTCAACAAGAACACTCTTTCGTTCGTGTGCCCAAAGTTGATTTTCTTTTACAAAGATACATGAGTTTACATGCTTTCCTATGAAGTTGAAGTATGAATTTATACTTGTCATGACCTGAGTCGGGGCCCTAGCCGTGACGAGCATCCCAAACCATGAAGTCCTGAAAAACCCTTGTCTATCTGGTAATCATACACAACATTCAAAAAAAAAAAGATAATGCGGAAAATAGAAATCTAATACGGAAACATGGTCAATCTAAATGTGATCATAATACTGAAAACTGAAGTCCAAAAATATATCTGAAATATGATGTCTGACTCAGTCTGTGAAATCTTTACTATGAATTAAACAAACTATCTGAATAACTGGGACAAGGCCCCCAGTAGACAAAAAACATAACTGAAAATAGTATCTATAATAATCAAGCCTTCTGGATCATAGAAGGCTCACCACTGCTCAGTCTGGTCTGGGATCTAAAATATCTACTGATTAGCTGGACCCCTAGACTGTGTCTCAGAACCTGGAAGAAAGGGGGTCAGCACAAAAGTACTGGCACGCGAAGCAGTCCAAAATAGAGTATTTGAACATATATATATATATATATATATATATATATATAATATGAGAACAAATTTTTCATCAAACATCATGCATAAAATAGTTTCTAAAAACACATGGGCATCATTCGAAAATCATAAGACATTCTTTGTATTACTTCTGAGTTAGGTGGAACTCCCCTACAAGTCTGATATTCCACGGGCTATATGGAATCCGCCATTGACTCAGCGGGGAAGCCCCCAACCCAAGTGTTCAGCAAGGGTTGGAGTGTCTGAGTCTGATACGCCACACGACACTTAAGTCAGCGTATAATAATATACCCGAATCAGCAAATCACGGTTTTGGCCAATGAGTTCTCTAAACTCAAGCCTTCTTCGGGGAACCACCTAAGCTCTCGTTATGCCCTATTTTATCCTTTTCTAAACATGCATCATTCTGAAGTTCTAAAACATGCAAATCTGATAAAGTCTGATTTCTGTATTAGTCTGTGTCTGTTATGGCATTTTGTCTGAGTTGGTATCATCATACCAAGACTTGCAAGTCCTATTTCTGAGCCATAATGTCATAAGCATGATCTTTCATAAAAATATAGTTTCAGACCACCCAAACATGTAATTTGCATAAAAGATTTCATGTACCAAAACTCAAGTCAAAACCATGCAAAAACTTTCATCAAACATATGGTGGTCATGTACTTTTGGCAAAACCATGCACTCTTTCATTATATGCATATTCAATATTCACAATACAAACAACCCTCTCTTTTGAAAACAAGATTCATAACCAAATCATTCATAAATCACGACATTTCGTAACATATCTTTCAATACGTATTTCAAAACAGTCCATATCATGTGAAACATGGGAAAAATTTACATCAAGAGAGGGGTTTCATGTAAAACATACTCTCAATTCAATAATCATTCTTGAACACATACATATATATATACATAATTTCAAATCAATTTCGGGGGAAGGTCTAAAGACCAAAACAATACCGTCAAAACTTCTAAAACATGATTATATTCATAAATTTCAAAACCCCATTCATAAACATGAATTTTATGCCCATGAGATTTTAGGAAAACCCCGCGTACCTCGAATTAGGAAGAAAATAGGTGCTTCTTGAAGCTTGCGGATTGGGGATTCCAAATCTCTAATTATCTTCTAAAACTCACAGTGGAATCTTGAGTTATTGGGGATTCTATTTTGAAACCCTAGAGAATATTCTTGAGAGAATTTGATGAATGTGACTCTATTTTGGTATTTGAGGGATTAAATCTTGTGTTTAAGCTTATAGGGGAATGGACAATTACCAAAATGCCCTTAATTTTCCAGATGAACTGAAAAGTTTGGACTGGGGCGATTAGCAGGCGCCACCTGCCCTAACGCACTGCTATAAGCAGGCGTCGCCCACTCTATCGCGGGCTGAACTTCCAGGCCAGGTGATCTGCCAGGCGACACCTGCAAATCTCGTGACCTCACTGGAATGCAACCCCTAACTCGCCCTTAGGCTCGTCTAAAAATTTTAAAACTCATCCGAGACTTACCCTTGACTTCCCCGATCACAATGCAATAAAGATTTCTAAAATCGAAGGTCAGAAAGACTGAAAAGTTGTATCCCGAAGATTGCCAGCTAAAATAACTCTAAGTCCTCATTACACTAAGAAATTTTTTCAAATTTTAAGCCTAAGAGCACACTATTAAAGGCTAACCCATGTACGACTTTTATGGGGCGTTACATTATCCCCCCCTTGGGATCATTCATTCCCAAATGATGATATGGAAAACAGGAAAGCACGATTTCTAGCACATCAGGCATAGGAAAGAAAAATAAGGCAAGATTTGTACCTTTCATCTCATCATTCACCGGATCAAATAAGTTTGGGTATCTATGTTTCATGTCATCTTCTGATTCCCAAGTTGCTTCTTCAACTTTCTGATTCCTCCATAATACTTTTACTGAGGCTATATCTTTGCTCCTCAATTTCCGAACTTGGCGATCTAAGATTGCAACAGGATCTTCTTCATAAGACAAGGAATCTGCCACTTTGATTTCTCCAACAGGCAATACTAAAGAATGATCTACCATGTACTTCTTCAACATGGATATATGGAATACCGGGTGAACAGAACCCAAAATTGCAGGCAAATCTAGCTCGTACGCAACACCACCTATCCTTCTCAAAATCTGATACGGCCAAATATAGCGAGGACTCAGCTTTCCTTTCTTTTCGAACCGCATGACTCCCTTCATGGGAGAGACTTTAAGGAACACCCAATCTTCGACCTCAAACTCTAAATCTCTTCTTTTAATATCGGCATAGGATTTCTGTTGACTCTGAGCTGTCTTTAGTCATTCTCTAATGATTTTCACATCCTCCATTGCCTGATGAACAAGATCAGGCCCAAACATCTGCATCTCACCTACTTCATACCATTCTATCGGAGACCTACATCTCCTTCCATACAATGCCTCAAACGGTGCCATTTTAATACTAGAATAGAAACTGTTATTATATGCAAACCCTATCAATGGCAAGTGCTCAACCCAACTTTCTTTGAAATCAATTACGCAAGACCTCAACATATCTTTAAGGGTCTGAATGGTGCGTTCAGCTTTCCCATCTGTCTGAGGGTGGAAAGCAGTGCTCAAATTTACTTGGGTACCTAAACCCTTTTGAAACGATCTCCAAAACTGTGAAGAAAACTGTGTACCTCAGTCAGATATGATGGACACAGGTGCTCCATGCAACTGAACTATTTCTGCAATGAACAACTTAGCATAATCTTCTCTCGAATAGTTAGTCCTGACAGGCAGAAAGTGAGATGACTTGGTTAGCTTATCCACAATTAGCTAAATAGAATCATACTGGTTTCGGGACTTCGGAAGTCCTGTAATGAAGTCCATATTTATCATCTCCCACTTCCATAAAGGCAGAGTTATCTCTTGGGAAGTACCTCCTGGCCTCAAATGTTCTACCTTCACTTGTTGACAGTTCAAACACTTGGAAACAAAATCAGCTACATCACATTTCATGTTATTCCACCAATACAAAGTTTTCAGATCATGGTACATCTTAGTAAAGCCCGGGTGAACAACATAACTCGAAGTGTAAGCTTCATCAAGAATTCTCTCCCGTAAACCATCTACATTCGGAACACACAATCTACCCTAATATCTTAAAATACCATCACCACCAATTTCAAAGGACATAACCTTCTGTTGACCCACATCTTTCTTGATTTGCATTAATATGGGATCTTCAACCTTCTTCTCTTTAACTTCAACACAAAGGACTTAGCTATCTCATGAACAATTACCCCTCCATCTTCGGAATCTAAGAGTCGCACTCTCAGATTTGTAAGGCGGTGAATGTCCTTCACCATCTCTTTCTTCCCCTCTTCAACATAAGAAAGGCTTCCCATAGACAACCTGCTGAGAGCGTCAGCTACAACATTAGCCTTGCCCGAATGGTAATGCAGGCTCATATCATAGTCTTTCAAAAGCTTCATCCAACGCCTCTACCTGAGGTTTAATTCCTTCTGCGAGAAAACATACTGCAAACTTTTATGGTCAGTATAAATATCAACATGCACTCCATAGAGATAATGCCTCCAGATTCTAAGTGCAAACACCACGACTGCTAACTCCAAGTCATGAGTGGGGTAATTTCGCTCATGCACCTTTAACTGTCAAGATGAATAAGCTATCACTTTACCATGTTGTATCAGAACACAACCAAGTCTCTTACAGGATGCGTCATAGTAAACCACAAAAACATCTACACCCTCGGGAAGAGTCAAAATAGGAGCAGTTGTCATCTTGTCTTTCAACTTCTCAAAACTATTTTCACACAAGTCAGACCACACAAACTTCACTTTTTTTTGAGTCAATTTAGTGAGTGGAGCAGCTATGGAAGAAAAACTCTCTACAAACCTCCTGTAATAACCCGCCAAACCCAAGAAGCTCTGAATGTCGGTTGGAGTCGTGGGTATGGGCCATTTTCTTACTACCTCAACTTTTTGGGGATCCACTCTAATCCCGTCACTAGACATAATATGTCCCAAGAAGAAAATAGCATTCAACCAGAATTCACACTGAGAAAATTTAGCATACAACTGATGATCCTTGAGGGTCTGAAGGATGATTCGAAGGTAACTGCATGATCCTCCTCATTCTTGGAATAGATCAGAATGTCATCAATAAATACAATGACGAACAAGTCAAGAAACTGACGGAAAACTCTGTTCATAAGGTCCATGAAGGCTGCAGGGGCATTAGTCAACCCGAAGGACATGACTAAGAATTCATAATGACCATATGTGGTTTGAAAAACTGTTTTGGGAATGTCTGACTCCCTAACTTTCAACTGATGGTATCCCGAACGAAGGTCTATCTTAGAAAAACACTTAGCACCCTGAAGTTGGTCAAAAAGATCATAAATCCTAGGAAGAGGATACTTATTTTTGATAGCGACCTTATTCAACTGATGGTAATCTATGCACATACGCAGGGAACCATCTTTCTTTCACACGAAAAGCATAGGTGCACCCCAGGGAGAAATACTAGGTCTGATAAAACCTTTATCTAGGAGATCTGCTAGCTGTTCTTTCAGTTTTTTTAGTTCTGTAGGTGCCATTCTATATGACGGAATAGAAATAGAATCAATTCCAAAATCTATCTCTCTATCAGGTGGCATTCCTGTGAGATCATCGGGAAAGACTTCTGGAAACTCTTTCACTACTGGGACTGACTGAAAAGAAGGACTTTCAACATTGAAGTCTTTTACTCGGATTAGGTGATACAAATAACCTCTGGAGATGAGCTTTCTGGCTCTAAGATAAGATATGAAGAGCCCTCTAGGTGCTAAAGAGTGTCTTTCCCATTTCAACACTAGTTCGTTCGAAAAGGAAAAAGTAACCTTTCGGGTTCTATAATCTAATATGGCATAGCACGAATGGAGCCAGTCCATTCCTAGGATAGCATCAAAATTGACCATATCAAGTTCTATGAGGTCTGCCTCAGTATCCTGGTCGAAAATAGACACAACATATTTTCTGTACACTCTCCTAGCCACAATAGAATCACCCACCAGAGTGGATATAGAGAAAGGTTCAGAAACCATATCGGGCTCAAACCCGAAATCAACAGCCACATATGGGGTCACATAAGACAAGGTAGACCCGGGATCAAGTAACACATAAACATCACGGGAAAAGATTTGTAACGTACCGGTAACAACATCTGGTGAGGCTTCTACCTCCTAGCGATTGGTCAAAGCATACAGCCGGTTGTGACCACTCCCGCAGATAATGTGGTGTCCTTCTGAGACTGCGATGGTGCGGAAGAATTTACCTGAGACTTTGCACCACCAAAATTTTTCCTAGCAGATGGACAGTACCTCTGAAAATGACCTGACAGACCATATAAATAGCATACAAGGGTGCCCAACTGATACTTCCCTGGATGATTCCTACCACAAGTCTCACACCGTGGAAAAGTATGATGTTGCTGAGCCACACTACCCTACAACTGAGTATCCGGTGCTCTGGATCCATAATGAGTCTGGAAACTTTGAAATCATCTATCTGCTAGTGGTCTGGGCGCTGGGGCGCTGGAAGCAGACTGTACATTACCCCAATTATTCTTCTTCTACCATTTATTTCCCTACTTACCACTTTGAGGCTGATTGTGACCCTGGTCGATAGATTTGACTTTTTTCACCTGTTTTTCTCTCTTCCTAGTTTCAGAAATCCTCTATTTCTTCTCCTCTACCTGCTGCATATGAACTGTCATCCTAGAAAAGTCCAACTCCTTGTTCAGCATAGCTCCCTGGCACTCAAGCACCAGATCATCTGAAAGGCCGAAAGCAAACTTCCTCCTTCGGGCCCTCATACTGTTTGTCATCTCAGGAGCATAATGGGACAACTAATTAAACTTTAGAGTATACTCCTGAACACTCATCTTACCCTGCTTAAGGTTCATGAACTTCTCCACCTTTACCTCCCACAATTCTAAAGGAAAAAACTGGTCAGTGAAAGCATCTACAAACTTATTCCATACCGAGGGCTCAGCATTGTCACCCTTCGCATCTTCCCAATCGTTGCACCACTGATTCACCACATCTTTTAGCTAGTACGCTACCAATTCTACCCCTTCTACTTTATCTGTATGCATTACTTTGAAGATCTTTTCCATTTCATCTACAAATTCCTGCGGGTCCTATTCTACTTTAGTACTTGTGAATTTGGGAGGATTCATCCTCATGAATTGGCTCACCCGTGCAGCTTCAGAAGTAACAGATGCAGACCCAGTATCTTCTATACACTGAGCCTGTGCAACCACCAACTGTGTTAATATATGGATGGATTGTCTGGATTCTGCATTCAAAATATCTCTCTGATTAGTCGGGGGATGATTAATATTGGTCCATGGAGCCCGAGGTGGACTGGTCGGCACTGGAGGGACTCCCGGAGTAGGAATAGGTTCTGGAGTGGGAGCTCTGTTACGTGTCCTCATCCCATGAGTGGGACAGAATTCATCATTTTGAGCACTCTGACTAGTATTACGACGAGGAGGCATGGCTAATATTTCTGTAGGACAAAAGATCACTGATTAGGAAAAGACTTGAATCTGGAGCACGAACTAAATCACAAAGAAGGGAAATATTTCCTAAATGCCTAGTATTCTCCTGCTTATAAGTATGGCGCGCTACACACCCATAAATAAGACTCTACCCAACACGATTTCACAGACACCCTGGGACCATGAACCATGCTCTGATACCAAGTTTGTCACGACCTGAGTGGGGGCCCTAGCCGTGATGAGCATCCCAAACCATGAAGGCCCAGAACACCCTTCTCTATCTGGTAATCATACACAACATTCATAAAATAAAAGATAATGAGGAAAATAAAAATCTAATACGGAAACATGGTCAATCTAAATGTGATCAGAATACTAAAAACTGAAGTCCAAAAATATATTTGAAATATAATCTCTGACTCAGTCTGCGAAATCTCTACTATGAATTAAACAAGCTGTCTGAATAACTGGGACAAGGCCCCCAGTAGACCAAAAACATAACTGAAAATAGTATCTGTAATAATCAAGCCTTCTGGATCATAGAAGGCTCACCACTTCTCAGTCTGGTCTGTGATCTGAAATATCTACTGATTAGCTGGACCCCTAGACTGTGCCTCAAACCCTGGAAGAAGGGGTGGGGGTCAGCACAAAAGTACTGGCACGCGAAGCAGTCCAAAATAAAGTATTTGAACATATATATATATATATATATATAATGTGAGAGAAAAGTTTTCATCAAACATCATGCATAAAATAGTTTCTAAAAACACATGGGCATCATTCGAAAATCATAAGACATTCTTTGTATTACTTCTGAGTTAGGTGGCACTCCCCTACAAGTCTGATATTCCACGGGCTATATGGAATCTGCCATTGACTCGGCGGGGAAGCCCCCAACCCAAGTGTTCAGCAAGGGTTGGAGTGTCTGAGTCTGATACGCCACACGACACCTAAGTCAGCGTATAATAATATACCCGAATCAGCAAATCACGGTTTTGGGCAATGAGTTCTCTGAAATCAAGCCTTCTTCGGAGAACCACCTAAGCTCTCTTTATGCCCTATTTTATCCTTTTCTAAACATGCATCATTCTGAAGTTCTAAAACATGCAAATCTGATAATTCTGATTTTTGTATTAGTGATGATAGGCGAATTTACACGCCTATATCAATATATTTTGCCCATATTTTAGCCTAGTTTTGAGAACAAATTATATATTTCATGCACTTTTAGTCCTTTTTCCTGTAAATGAGCTAACGAACATGATTAGTAAAGTTTCAGGTATAAATGATGCAGAATTCAGCATTTTATGGCTTACTTGACGCAAAAGAAAGCTCACGAAGGAAGGGAAGGGAGTTTACACGCCTAAGGACCAAAACTGCTGCATGGAAAATCTGTCCCGGGCTAAAACAGCAATTCTGAAGACTTTGGGGACTTACAGACACAAAGCTGGATTTTTACAATGATACATTAACCTAGTACAATTAGGTTATGTATTTCATTATTTTATGTGGATTATGATAATGTTACCTTAACCTAGTACATTTGGGTTAAGGATTTCATTAGTCTAGTAGGATTTGGTTATTTATTTCATTAGCTTAGTAGGATTAGGATATGGGTATTATAAATACCCTATCATGCTAGAGATTTTAGAGCATCTTCTTACATCTTCTTACATCTTCTAACATCTTCTGAACTTCTCATCTTACAATTCAATTTTTCTTCTTCTACTCTTCCATTCTTAAATTCCACAACAAGAGAATCGTTACTTTGCCTAGGAATTCACGCCTCACGCCTACCACCTAAGCCACATGAAATTACTCAATCTTGTGGTATAACAACAATGTCAATCGTGATCTCCTTCGCATTCATGGGTAACTAAACTTCTCTGTTGGGGTTATGGAAGCCGAATGAGTTACTATCTATTGCTGTGAGTTTGTGAGTTCGAGGAACGTATATTGCTTATATCATTATTCTCTTCATCTTAATCTACATTCTTTGCGGTTGCAAACGCAAGAATACGCCAGTCTAACATTTAACTTGTTCGAGAGAAAAGTTATTTGTCTGGAAAAGAGATAATGTCAAGGTAGTAGGACACCCTTTCCTATTAAAAAGCTAGTGCCGTAACTGGACTAACCTCTTGGAGAATTCGTACCGTTAGATACGCTTTAAGCTCGAGAGAGTTAAAGTGAAATAGTCCTTGTTTAGGTCGAGAGACGCTTGGATTTACCATCGACTACAATCCTCTATAAGCAATTGCATGTCAGAATTCTACACACTCATAGCCAATAGAGACGTATACCTCAGAAGGTGGACATAACCCCAACGCTTCAATTCTCATTATTTACAACCAACGTAACAATCTCTCTCTTTTTACTTTATTATTTTCATCTTTTGTTTAGATTACTTGCAAAACAAGAATCCCCCCTTCTTACGAGACTTGCACCAAAAGTTTAGTAATTTTACTTACTTGTTGGCCAAGCTATTCCCTGTGGGATCGACACCCAACCCAGTTTGGGTTCTATATTTGCTAACGACCGCTTTACACTCAAATGAGAGCTGTAGATTGAGCGTTATCAAAAATTGGCGCCGCTGCCGGGGAATACAAGTGTCAATTAAGTTCGTGAAAATTACTAGACCCTTTGGTCAAAGATTCTCGTACTTTTACTTTTAGTTTTTGTTTTTGTCTACTGCAGGTTTTTATTTTAGTGCATGCCCCATACTCGAAGTTCTAGTCAATCGTTATTACCAATCAATCCTGAACCACAACGCATTGGTAGAATGGAAGCACAAACTGAAATCGCAAGGATGGCTGCTCAACAGGAACAAGCAAGATTGGCTGCCCTTGCCGCAGCCCAGGTTCAATAGCAGAACATTGATAACCCTGCACGAGCACCAAATCCTGACGATGAGGATTTAGGTGATGACGAGTTACTAAACCCTAGGCGTGATACTGAAATCGTAACACCTGCCAACAGAAGAGGTCGACAAGCTCGGTATAGACATGATCACCAACCTATGCAGCCAGCCTTCGACGATGATGATGATGATCTTGATGGTGCCGGAGCCACTGGAGCTATAATTCCACCACCATTAGCGCCCGGAGCCAAGTTCAACATCACAAGCACCATGATTCAGTTATTTCAACTCAAGGGATTGTTTGGTGGATTAGCAGGCGATGATCCGAATATGCATCTCATCAACTTTATTTCTACATGCAAGTCTTTTGACAATCCTGGTGTTGGTCAGAATGCAATTCGATTGCGTCTATTTCCATTGTCTCTGTCTGGGGAGGCAACACTATGGTTGAATGGGTTGACTCCTGATTCAATTACAAATTGGAGGCAATTGAGAGACACTTTCCTAGAAAGATTCTTTCCGCCTTCCAAAAGGGCACAATTGAGAGATGAAATCAGCAACTTTCATCACCTTCCCACTGAAGCTCTTCATGAAACATGGGAGAGGTTCAAGACAAAGCTAGCGAGATGCCCAAACCATCACATGACTAATGTTCACCTCATGGAGATATTGTATAGAGCCTTGAATTCAATAACTAAGCTAGTGGTGGATAACGCAGCTGGAGGATCTTTTATGGACCTCACCTTTGGTCAAGCAAGCAATATGCTAGATCGCATGACGAAACAAAGTAGATCTTGGCATACCAGGGATTCCGAGGTAGCAAGCCCCACTTTATCTATTGGCATGACTGCAGACCAAAGAAGAAGACAAGAAGAACGTGATCAAGATTTAGCGCACATGAAAACGCAAGTGGATCTTCTGACAAAGCATTTATTATCAGGGAAGACCGAAAAAGTGAAAGCTGTGGCGCTAAAAGGAAGAGACGAATCTGATTCGGAAGAGGAGGCCAACTACTTGAACAATCAGGGGGGTTTCCGTGGGAATACCTAAGGAAACCAAGGTCGGAACTATTATGATAAATATGGAAGCAAAGACCAAGGTAGTTGGAAGAAAAACAATGAAAAGAGTGGTTTGTACATTCCCCCTGGTAGACGTGATACCACCACATCCAATTCTGGAAGTATGGAAGACATGATGGCTAAATTATTGAAAGGAGTGGAAGCAACGAGCGCGGGAGCTACTGAGGTAATTAATGATTTGTCCTCCATGAAACAACTAGTTGATTCTCATTCCACTTCAATCAAGCAAATAGAGCAGCAATTGAGCCAACTCTCAGCAACACTTAATCAAAGAAAGGCTGGCACTTTACCTAGCAACACCGTGCAAAACCCAAGGAATGATGGGTCATGCATGGCTATTACTACCCGAAGTGGTAAGGTGTTGGAAACCTCATCTAAGGGCAAGCAAGTGGTTGACGAAGTAGTGGACATTGATGATACGGCGAAAGGGGAAGATGCCGCAGCAGCTGATCCTGACGTCCATAACGTCACCCCTCACGATTTGCAACCTGAAAAAGCTGAAAAACGGAAGCAAGAGGAGAAGAAAGCCGTGGAAAGAACAATTCCATACCCACCACCACCTTTTCCTCAAAGATTGAAGAAGGTGGCGGATGATACAAAGTTCAGCAAATTCATGACCATGTTGAAGCAGCTGAACATTAATGTTCCGTTGGTAGAGGCGCTAGAAAAAATGCCTGGGTACGCTAAATTCATGAAGGACCTGTTGACAAAGAAGAGGGCAGTAAGCTATGAGCCGGAAGATAATATTCATCATTGCAATGCAATTGCCACAAGGTCCTTAGTACAGAAGAAGGCAGACCCTGGTGCTTTCACTATTCCTTGCACGGTTAGATCTATGAATTTTGCTAAGGCATTGTGTGATCTGGGTGCTAGCATCAATTTGATGCCACTATCCGTCTATAAGAAGTTGGGGCTAGGAGATCCAACACCAACCAATATGAGGCTCGTGATGGCTGACAGGACGGTAAAACGACCTGTGGGTATCTTGAATGATGTGTTGGTGAAGGTATCTTCATTTATCTTTCCTGCAGACTTTGTTATTCTGGATTGTGAGGTGGATTCTGACGTTTCCATAATCTTGGGACGCCCCTTCCTCGCAACTGGAAGTGTGCTAATTGACATGAAAGATAATGAGCTTTTGTTTCGAATTAATGACGAAGTGGTCCGCTTTGATATATGCAAAGCCATGAAGTAGCCCAGTGATATGAATGAGTTATCTGTAGCTGATGTTCATCATGAGGATATGAAAGCATTATCTATAGAGAAACATCCTACTGTTGAGCCATTGTCTGCTGCGCCACTGAAAGTTGAGCATGAGGATAATGAAGATTATGAAGAACTTATGGGTGCTCTAACAGAAATAGAGTCTTATACCCCTAAGCAACCGGATTTTGATCCCAAGAATCAACCAACAACGAAGACTCCCATTGACGAGACACCAACACTAGAATCGCAAGAGCTCCCCGATTATCTAAGGTATGTGTTCTTGGAAAGTAGAAATATACTTCCGGAGAGTGCAGATGATTTAAGTGAATAGCACGTAGAAGCTCTCATCTCTGCTCTGAAGAGATACAAGAGAGCTATGGGTTGTACTATTGATGATATAATTGGTGACTCTCCGGGGAAATGTATGAGCCATCTCGAAGAAGATCGCATGCCCACAGGTAAGCCTCATTGTCGTCTAAATCCTTTTAGAAAATGATCCTCCATTTACCTCGAAGAAGTCTGAGTAATCGAGGTAACCATGTCGTGCTACGACAATAAATAAGGCGCTAGATGGGAGGCAACCCATCGTTTATCATTTTTCATTTATCGTTTTTCATTTTTCATTTCGTTCTAGTATGTGTTTTGCTTTTGATAAATAAAAATCCAAAAATAAGAGTCGTGCCACGACCAAAACTAAGGCGCTTGATGGGAGGCAACCCATCGTTCTAATCGTTTTTATTGTTTTTGAGCAAATATAGGTGCAAGAGGTATTCAACGAGGAGATTGATTTCAATTGACGATTTGGACGCATTGTAAGGTAAAGTTGGTAAGTTAGGAATAGTGATGCATAAGGCTATGGATTGAGCATTTCTCATGCCAAACTAGGCATCGAGGAAGGCTAGGCCTAGGTAAAACTAGGCCACGAACGATGCACAACCTATCCTATAGCCTAAGGTCTCGGAATCTAGTGTGCTATACACTATGCGCCGCCTATTCCTAGGTATACTTTTGACTATGCGCCGCCTATGCTATGGCATTTGGTCTCAGTATCTCATATGCCATAGACTATGCGGCGCATATGTCTACAAATGCCATAGACTATGCGGCGCATATGTCCCATTATGCCATAGACAATGTGTCGCATATACCATGACTATGCCAAGCATTATGCGCCGCATATGTAGCATTTTTGTCTCCAAAACCGTTTGTAAATGGGTCAAAACCCGACCCATTCTCTTCCTATATAAAGGAGACTTAGTCTTGAAACACAAACACATTGAAAACTTGACCTAGGCGCCGCATATACTCTCCAAATCATCTCAAAACTTTTTTTTTTGCTCTCCCACTTCACAAGAACATCTCCAAAGGCTTCAATCACGTAAGTACTCTTTTGTTCTTCATCTATTTTTCGTAAGTTCTACGTTGCTACGTCTATTACGAATTGCTACATCTTGAAGAAATATTGGTGATGTTAATGTGTTTGAATTGTTGATACAAAACCAAGTGAGTGAACATGAACGTTAGGATACTCTTAACTTGTTTCCAACTAGAAATTGATTTTGATGCATTGTTATACTACTTGCGGAATTGCTATAGTCATGAACATTGCATGCTCTTGTCACTTGAATACTTACATGTTGGGATGTCTCGCTCATCGGAATAAGACTTATAGTTGCCTACCGACATAGGAGATTGTGATTATTGATAGAAACTATACCATGATGTAATCCCTATGAAGAAGTCTTGATATACCTAACATGAAAGTATTGCAAAGATTGCAAGAAGTGTTACATATCTGAATTTCTTGTTGGCATATAGCCCCTAAAACGTATGTCGATGAAGTCTGAGTAATCGACCACTTTTACTTCACTAGTCTGTACCAACAAACTAAGTGTGGGGTGGTGCCACTACTGCTTGTTTATAGATTGTATCCATCGAGATGATGCTAACATGAACATTTTTTTTAAGTCTCAGGTACAATGGCACCCAAAGCAAGACCACTTCACAAAAAGGCAAGAAAAGAGGCCGAAAAGAGCAAGGAGAACCCTCCTCGCTGCAAATACCTCGACTCACTCTTGGAATTAAGTGGGATACTTATGAGGAACTTCTGAGAATGACGACTCGGATGATGATTCCGATGCAAAGGGTATGACCCCCGACATTGAGGACGAGTCCGACTGACCAGGTTCTTCGTATTTATTCTCCACTGAGGACAGTGTCCCGACTAAGTGTGGGGTGGTGGTATTGCATGCTATACTTCTCTACTCACATCTATGTTTGTTTGCTTTGTTTTTGTTTCATTTTTTTAGTAGTAAATTTTTTCTAGCTTCGCATGAAATTATTTTGATAGGCAGCATGAGATTATAACAAGAGTATGCGCTACAATTGTGACTATTGAGATGTTTAGGCTCTAGTTGTGACTCATTATGTGATATTGTGTGGTTCAATTCCTTCACTTGTGGGTCGAGAGTCTATATTACTTCCAAGCAAGTCGACCATGTGCCTTGTGTGTGTGAGATAATCGTATATTCTATGTGTGTGGCTGATGCTAGAACTTTCCTGGTATGTATGCAAAGCAAAAATAAGGAGTGTAAGTTTAGGATATGATTTAGGCATTTCTTTGGCAACCTATATTTGTTTACCTTCAGTTTTACCTACCCCTGGACATCATCCTAGTTAAACCCTTTTGAGCCTTTAGCCTATTTTCTTTGACAACCTTGTATGTAAGCCTAATCCATTTTTTTTCAAGACCGTAATTTGATCCAAACTCCTAAGTGCTTTAAAGTGAAAAAGTCATGTGACAACATAAGAGGAAATTGGGTAAGTATGATGCTATAAATTGTAATGGTGCTTGAATGTGTTATGAAAAAGAAAGTGCTATCATAAGAGGTATGTTGTGAAAAGAAAAAGGAAAAGAAAGCTGAAAAGCGAGTTGTGCTTAAAATTAAAAAACAAAAGAGGAGAACAAGGGTGGTAGAATAAAAAAAAAGAAAGGTTGAAAAAAAAAAGTGTCAATGATACAAAGTGATGTATTAAAGCGCTTAGGAACTTAGTCACTATTCCTGGACAAAATAGTCCTACCCGTCCCTTAGCCTACATTACAACCATCAAAAGACCTATTTGATTCTAAGCTTAGCATTCTGACATTTAGTGGAGCATTACACTAAGGGCAAGCCTATGGTCATCAGTTGATACATATGAATTCTTTGTGAGAGTGAGAGCAAGGACATTTTGATACCCATGTTTGAAAAATATGCTATACTTGTGAGTGATTATGGGTACTATAGTGTGAGACACACATGGTTGATGAGTTTTGGGTAGTTATATATGATTCCTTGTACTTTAACGTTTGCATGCGAGTTGATCACCATCACGAGTCTATGCTAGAGGTTAAATTGTTTCTACCTATAATCGAAAAGCTACTCTTTGTTGATAATTGTTGTGCCTGTCTGGACAAATGTTTTGTGTTGTTGCTGTGAAACCCTAAGTTGATGTTTAGAAGGACATGGTATTTCATTCGAGGACGAACAAAGCTTCAAGTGTGGGGTGTTGATGATAGGCGAATTTACACGCCTATATCAATATATTTTGCCCATATTTTAGCCTAGTTTTGAGAACAAATTATATATTTCATGCACTTTTAGTCCTTTTTCCTGTAAATGAGCTAACGAACATGATTAGTAAAGTTTCAGGTATAAATGATGCAGAATTCAGCATTTTATGGCTTACTTGACGCAAAAGAAAGCTCACGAAGGAAGGGAAGGGAGTTTACATGCCTAAGGACCAAAACTGTTGCATGGAAAATCTGTCCCGGGCTAAAACAGCAATTCTGAAGACTTTGGGGACTTACAGACACAAAGCTGGATTTTGACAATGATACATTAACCTAGTACAATTAGGTTATGTATTTCATTATTTTATGTGGATTATGATAATGTTACCTTAACCTAGTACATTTGGGTTAAGGATTTCATTAGTCTAGTAGGATTTGGTTATTTATTTCATTAGCTTAGTAGGATTAGGATATGGGTATTATAAATACCCTATCATGCTAGAGATTTTAGAGCATCTTCTTACATCTTCTTACATCTTCTAACATCTTCTGAACTTCTCATCTTACAATTTAATTTTTCTTCTTCTACTCTTCCATTCTTAAATTCCACAACAAGAGAATCGTTACTTTGCCTAGGAATTCATGCCTCACGCCTACCACCTAAGCCACACGAAATTACTCAATCTTGTGGTATAACAACAATGTCAATCGTGATCTCCTTCGCATTCATGGGTAACTAAACTTCTCTGTTGGGGTTATGGAAGCCGAATGAGTTACTATCTATTGCTGTGAGTTTGTGAGTTCGAGGCACGTATATTGCTTATATCATTATTCTCTTCATCTTAATCTACATTCTTTGCGGTTGCAAACGCAAGAATACGCCAGTCTAACATTTAACTTGTTCGAGAGAAAAGTTATTTGTCTGGAAAAGAGATAATGTCAAGGTAGTAGGACACCCTTTCCTATTAAAAAGCTAGTGCCGTAACTGGACTAACCTCTTGGAGAATTCGTACCGTTAGATACGCTTTAAGCTCGAGAGAGTTAAAGTGAAATAGTCCTTGTTTAGGTCGAGAGACGCTTGGATTTACCATCGACTACAATCCTCTATAAGCAATTGCATGTCAGAATTCTACACACTCATAGCCAATAGAGACGTATACCTCAGAAGGTGGACATAACCCCAACGCTTCAATTCTCATTATTTACAACCAACGTAACAATCTCTCTCTTTTTACTTTATTATTTTCATCTTTTGTTTATATTACTTGCAAAACAAGAATCCCCCCTTCTTACGAGACTTGCACCAAAAGTTTAGTAATTTTACTTACTTGTTGTCCAAGCTATTCCCTGTGGGATCGACACCCAACCCAGGTTGGGTTCTATATTTGCTAACGACCGCTTTACACTCAAACGAGAGCTGTAGATTGAGTGTTAGTCTGTGTCTGTTATGGCATTTTGTCTGAGTTGGTATCATCATACCAAGACTTGCAAGTCCTATTTCTGAGCCATAATGTCATAAGCATGATCTTTCATAAAAATATAGTTTCAGACCACCCAAACATGTAATTTGCATAAAAGATTTCATGTACCAAAACTCAAGTCAAAACCATGCAAAAACTTCCATCAAACATATGGTGGTCATGTACTTTTGGCAAAACCATGCACTCTTTCATTATATGCATATTCAATATTCACAATACAAACAACCCTCTCTTTTGAAAACAAGATTCATAACCAAATCATTCATGAATCACGATATTTCGTAACATGTCTTTCAATACGTATTTCAAAATAGTCCATATCATGTGAAACATGGGAAAAATTTATATCAAGAGTGGGGTTTCATGTAAATCATACTCTCAATTCAATAATCATTCTTGAACACGTACATACATATATACATAATTTCAAATTAATTTGGGGGAAAGGTCTAAAGACTAAAACAATACCGTCAAAACTTCTAAAACATGATTATATTCATAAATTTCAAAACCCCATTCTTAAAACATGAATTCTATGCCCATGAGATTTTAGGAAAACCCCGCGTACCTCGAATTAGGAAGAAAATAGGTGTTTCTTGAAGCTTGCGGATTGGGGATTCCAAATCTCTAATTATCTTCTAAGACTCACGGTGGAATCTTGAGTTATTGGGGATTCTATTTTGAAACCCTAGAGAATATTCTTGAGAGAATTTGATGAATGTGACTCTATTTTGGTGTTTGAGGGATTAAATCTCGTGTTTAAGCTTATAGGGGAATGGACAATTAGCAAAATGCCCTTAATTTTCTGGATGAACTGAAAAAGTTTGGCCTGGGGAGATTAGCAAGCGCCGCCTGCCCTAACGCACCGCTATAAGCAAGCGTCGCCCGCTCTATCGCGGGCTGAACTTCCAGGCCAGGTGATCTGCCAGGCGACGCCTGCAAATAGCGGTACCTCACTGGAATGCAACCCCAAACTCACCCTTAGACTCATCTAAAAATTCCAAAACTCACTCAATACGTACCCTTGACTTTCCTGATCACAACAAAAATTTCTAAAATCGGAGGTTGGAAAGACTGAAAAGTTGTATCCCGAAGATTGCCTGCTAAAATGACTCTAAGTCCTCATTACACTAAGAAATTTTTTCAAATTTTAAGTCTAAGAGCACACTATTAAAGGCTAACCCATGCACGACTTTTACGGGGCGTTACAATACTATATGTTGTTTTTCATGAGAATGTTGATATTGTTGCATATAAAGTTGAAATTTTCAGATTTTAAAGTGATTCATATATGTTTATGATGTAAAGCATGGATCTGGAAAGGTTTTATTGTGAAATTGATATATGGGTCTTTGAACCCTATGTGAGCTTTTCATTTTTAACAAATTATGTGTTATAAACACCTTGAGATTTGAATGATTTAAAATGATGTAGAAAGATTTGGCCTTTTGGTCGTGAATGAGTTGATTTTGAAACCCAAGTGAGAAAAGCAATCCATATTTAATTGAATTATGATGAAAGGGTAGCGTATTGGCTCCCAAAGTGAATTATTGAATTTATTTATAATGTGAGCCTGAGGCTGATTTAAAACTTCTATGCTAAGTCTGAGAGTAGTATTTAACACCGAGCGGGAAGTTTGGTACTTTCCTAGAACTACGTGTTCCTGTAGGATGTGAGCCTGAGGCTGATATAGTGATCACTAGTGAATGATTGATTAAAGTCCTACTCCGATGGCAAGGATAGGGAAGCTCTCCCCAATGTCGATTGGACGTTTGAATCCATGCAACTCACATGGTTTATGTCGGTTATGAGAAACTCCCAAAGTGTGTGTCCCTACTCTATCTAAGATAAGTGCATATGCTTTGAAAGCTGTGATCTGTTAGAAAGTTCTTGTTTCCGAAAGATTGAAATGTTATGTTCTAAAGAGAGTTGTTTTAAGACTTGATTACGTTATAAGTTTGATACCGAGAAGAAAGTGAATTGAGAACTTATGTAATGACTCACGTGTTTTATTTTACATATATTATTCATCCACGATTTTGATGATCTAATTCAAGCTAACGGAGTAATTCATATCGGCATGCATGTCTTTTATAAATAATGTGATATTTGATTATTGAAATTGCATACACCCTCATATACTCGGTACATATTCCGTGGTACTGACCTACATATTCGTATGTGGGTTACATTTTCTCGGTAATGTAGGTGCAGGTGCTCAGTCCCAGGTTCGACAGTGATTTCCGATCATATTGATCTACATTTTCTGTAATGGTGAGTCCTCATGATCCGAGCAGATTCATAGAAAAGTTATTTCCCGCATTATTCTTTCAGATTTATGCACCTTATTCGGTTGCTTATGAGTTATGCTAGTATAAGGGTTAGCTTGGGGTCACTTGTGACCCTAAGCACCGTGTGACGTCTCGGGACCCATTTTTGGGGCGTTAAAAACTTATGCATACATTTACTCATAATAAGAATAGCTATATAGCTGAATCTTTGGTTAGAGAGGAGCTGAATGAGGGAAGGTTGTTATCTTCAACTGAGTCTGAGCTGACTTGCCTTATTATAAAGACCTGTCTCATGCTGAGAGTTCAGAATTTGCTTGATGTGCTAATAATGGTGCGATAATACTTATAGACGGAGAAGTGATAGTTTATGCAGGCATAAATCATGAGAAAAATGAGGCTAAGATTACGCAATGAGTATCACATTGCCTGAACTGGAATTTTTGGAAAATAAAGATCGTTCAGTGAATACTTATGAACTGAATCATGACATGTCCGAATTCTGAACCTGATACCTGATACATATACTGAGCTGAATTAACAATTTTCATGGGTGTGAACAACTATTTTCTGGAATGACCGTACTTATAAAACTTCAGGTAGTAAGACCAGACTAGTTTGGAAAATGAAAAACTAAAGGAATCTATCCGTTTGATTGTTAAACTGGATTACTGGATGCTGAAACTGAATCATACACTGGGATAGAATTTCTGAATTTTAGGCCACACAATACCTTACTTAGAAACTACAAACTTCTAAAATAATCACTCAACCATTCCCTTCCCTTAAAGACCATACTCATTGGTTCATCTTCTAATTCTCACATGGTCGTTGATATTTCCATCTACTCATGTCTAAACTGAACTAACTCTCCTTACCACCTTCAAGCTTAACCCAAAGCCATAGGATGCACTACATAACACTATAATACTAGTTCGAACCATAAATCCAACACACCTTGCATTTCACAATTGCTCAGCTCATGCAAAAATTCTCATCTCCACTGCAACAACTACATTCAACCTCGTACTAGACATTTTACTAACGTACAGTGCATTCATCCAGAAATACAAATATGATGTTCAAGCTTGTTTCTATAACCACATATGCACTTCTAAATAAACACTCATAAAAGTTTTCTCAACTTACCAAGCCATACACAAAACTTCACCTCAAAATTCTTTCAAACTCATAGACTTACATAAAACAAGCACGCAAAACTTTTCCCCAAAATATAGCTCATAAAACCTCAACTAGCCTTGACATAAATCAAAGATTTGGCTTCCATTTTCCCTCCCACTTTACTATCTTAGGTAAATAAGCATACAACGATCTTTCATCAACAAGAAATGCTTACTCTCCCCCATCTAACCAACTGTTCATCACCACAATCATGACAAAGGAAAGGTAACTAAAAGATTAGAACATGAGGACCTGAAGAATGAAGAAATACTGTGTATAACTTGACACTCAAGTGAGGCTTGAGGAATAGAATATTTAGTATTATGAACTTATCAAAGAAGTCTGATCTGAGGACATACATGATATTAATTCAAATTTCACTGGACATTAAAAGTATTACTTGAGTACTTGAATTGAATATACCGTAAAGCTTGAGTACATGATTCATGAGCTGCATGACCTAAATTTGGAGCTCGTAACTTATGGAATGTGATTCCAACTGCTGAAAGAACTAAAACTCCTCATTTTGGGGACAAGGAGAGTACATAATTTTCTATCATATGCACGAACATGAATTAATATCATGGAACTGAAACGTAAGGCATGAGTAGATATCGGAATAACTGAAGTAAACAGCTGAGTTAAGAATAGATTGAGCATCATTCTTTCTCGTGGCTATGCTACAACTTACTGGCATATCTACTAGAATCTGAAAACTTGACTTGGTTACTCATTCTATCATCTTCCCCTTAGACTTAAGTCGTCACTCTAAGGTTGTGAACCACTATATAATCTTTAGTCTAACTTCAATCACTCTGCTCTAGAGTCTGGAATATAATAATGCACTTGACCAAAAGAACTTAACCCGAAAGACTATACCTGAAAGCGTAAAATAAACTTATAATACTACCTTTTGAGATACACATTATCTTTCAATAGCCCCAATAGTTATCATATAATACTTGAACACTTACTAACTTTGAACTTGAATGAGCATTCCTATAGTCGGAGTACATACCATCTAGTGTTTCAACTCTTATTTCTATTAACTCAATCTTCAAAATTTCAAACTTAGATTCTAACGCTTAACCTAGGTATCTCCAAACCTTTGACGGACCACACAACTTCTGTCATAGCCTACCAATATCACGCCTGTAAACTTATATTTCTAAACCATGGAAAAAAACAGAATCATACTTAACAGGTTCAACATCTTCAATCATAACTCCTTAGCTTAGCTATCAAGAACATCATACATTATCCAACTAGTCTTCCTCCATCTAGTAACCCCACAGTACTACTAACTACACCACATGTAATGATCCTCGAAATTAATGTCGCCCCATAGCACCTTGGGCGTACCTCTACATCATACATACAACATCAAACTTGATTACGAATCACATAAACTTAAGCTCTTACATACACTGTTCAAGACTATTAGATCACTTCCATGCAGCTAACCTTCACAAACACATCAATCATTATACCTACCTTGATCACCCTCTACTATTTAAACTTAGTGTCTAGTTCTAGCCATGATGAATCATAACTTCACACAATATTCTTACATGCCAAACATCTTAAAACATTAGCCCACTAAAACCCCATAACAATATTAATCAATCACAATCCTATGGTCTACTTATTTAAAACCCATTAACACATCCTCCCTCTACACATCATTACTATTCACCCATCTATACACCTAACTTCTTTCATAGCTCAATATGTTCCAACTAACTCCTTTTTGCACTCTCCGAGATGCCTTAATCAACAACACTCATCCACCAAGTACCTTTATCAATAACCTATACTTTTCTAGCACAACAAACACCGTCAACAACTTTTTTCATACTTCAAGTAAACAACAATTCATCTTAACTAACTCAATCTTATGCAAAAAGGACATATCACTTCATTACTAACTCAATCTTATGCTAAAAGATTCGGCAATACATATATTCAATAAATCGCACTTACCACCCTTCTTGTCACTACACCTCTAAACCACCGGTTTCAACCAACACAAGAATAATAAGTTGCTAGTGAATCGAAATAGGCCTCACACGGCTTTACTAGACTTTGATTTTGTGTTTTGAAAAAGAAAATGATATGGATAACAAAGCAACTATGCTAGTGAATCGAAATAGGCCTCACACGGCTTCACTAGACTTTGATTTTTCAACAAAACAATGATAACAAGGTTACAAGAGATAGAAACTTGACACAAAATATTCAATGATCTAAGAATACATATCTTATTCTGTATTACTTGCATGACTCATAAGAGTGAGGACATAACTCTGATCTTGAGAGACTTATAACACACTAGAAGGCTCCTCTCAAGTCGCTTAGTGTAACTTCTAAAAGTTCTGCTAGTAAATCTGAGAGCGTTATCTGGGGAGGAAGAGGAACTTTCTGATCATGATATCTCAAGAATAATGCATAGATAAGGAATTTTGGGGTAATATATGAATAGAAAGGAGATTCTGAAAGAATAACTTTACTGCACGATCTAGAGTAGGAAAGAAAGGAAACTTTTCTTAAATGCCTTGTACCCTCTCGAAGAAAAGTACAGACGTCTCCGTACCATTCCGCAAGACTCTACTAGACACGGCTTCACAGACACCCTAGGACACTTGAACTCTATGCTCTGATACCAAGTTTGTAACGCCCCCAAAATGGATCTCGAGATGTCACACGGTGCTTAGGGTCACAAGTGACCCCAAGCTAACCCTTATACTAGCATAACTCATAAGTAACCGAATAAAGTGCATAAATCTGAAAGAATAATGTGGAAAATAACTTTTCTATGAATCTGCTCAATACAAAATGAATTTACAAGATTACAACTCTTCTTTTACAACAAAACTAAAACTAAATACATCAACCTCTACTGATTGTCTATGAAGCATCTACTATTACTGACTCTAGGTAGCCGAGTCATGACTCCCAGCTATCCAAACCAGAAAACTTCAAATCAAGAGGTCATACTCCGCCCTCAATACGAATTTAATAAATAAAAGAAAATACAATCATTCTCAAATAGTATAACTGACTTAATCCCTTAAATCAAAATGACTCAACACCTGCTGACTGAGAGCTGCGAACTGACTGAATATGATATATGCGCTACCACTTGTACCTACATTATGAGACAATGTAGCACATAGACATATATATGGGTCAACACTTTGGGAATGTACTGAGTATATGAGGGTGTATGCAATTTAAACATATTCAATATCATAATCTTTATAGAAATCATGGATGCTATAACAGATGACTCACAAGGCTTGAAGTAAATTCTCATAATCATGAATCAGGAAAACATATAATATAAATCAGGTGAGTCATCACACTTTAATCTCATGAAAGCAAGAACTTATACTTTTGGAATCCTTAAACTTTATAGTTTAAGACTTGTAAACTTTAGGCTCTTATGAAACTCGAAATACTTAGGAATCTTAAAAACCAAAACTTTCAAAATAAATACTTTTATCTTACAATAGTAGGGGTCTTCTTTGGGACTTTAAAACTTATTAACTTTAGGATAGGGAGACTTAGGGAGTTTATTCTAACTGACATAAACCATGTGAGCTACATGGAGTCCAACGTCTTACCCACGTTGGGGAGAGCTGTCCTATCCTTGCCATCGGAGTAGGGTCTTAAACTTTAGTGATCACTATCTTAACTCTCTTGGGGTACATCAGAAACCTACGGGGGGAATGTAGTTCTATAGAAGTAGGATGCGCTAAACCCACACTTCTCGCTCGGTGCTAAATACTACTCCCTTACTTAGCTCAAAATTTTAAAGAAAATCCACCTTAAATAGTTCAATAATATACAATGGGAGCCAATATTCTACCCCTTCAACTTAATTCAACATGAATGTGGATTTCTTTCTTAACTTGAAATCAAAACTCAATCTTTTCTTGAAATCTTGATAGGCTTATCATCAATAAACTTTAGAATTCCAATAACATGAAAATATAAGAACAATTCTTGAAACACTTTAAGGAGTATCATAATTCATTCTTCAAGGAATCATGTTTTCACAACAAAGTTCAAGTCTTGACAACAATCTTGGGAATTCTTGTAAATATGATATAAATATAGAAATATGAAATTTATAGCATGAATCCTCAACTTGAACCATAACTAAACAAGATATTCAAGAAATTCAGGACTTAAACATATTCATAATTCCATAAACTTGAAACATAGTAGTTTAAGCATAATTCAACTTGAAAATACAAAAAATCTTTAAGAAAATTTAAAGCTTTTGGGCACAAGAACGAAAGGGTGATCTTGTTCAAACCCCACGTACCTTAAACTTGAGGATTTGAATGAACTCTTGACTTGGTTTGCCATTTATGAGACTATGGGGTGCTTCTCGTAGCCTTCGGAATGGGGAATCCAAATCTTGAAAAATTATTGAAAATCCATGGAAGAATTTTGAGAGATCTTGAGTTCTTGGTTGAAGCTCATATGTTTGGTTCTTGAGAATTTTTAGAAAATAAACTAATTTTGGTCCAATGTAAGCGAAATCCCGTGTTTATGGCTGATTGGGGGATGGGAAATGACTAAAATACCCCTAAGAAAACAAACAAAGTCACAGTTGTCCCTCAGTTGATAGGCTTGACAGGCTAAAGTAAATTAATCATAACTTTTTCCTCCGATGTTCAATTTGGATGAAACTAATTAAATTGGAAAGAAGACTCAAAGATATTTCATTTGATATATAGTAGATCACCCAGTTCATTATATAAAGGAAGTTATGATCGTTGGAATTTGACCCTGAAATTGTGGCCTGAAATGCTGAAAACTGGGCAAAAGTAGCCTTTTTGCACTGGTTTGAAATCCAAACGCGGCCTTATGCGTTCTGAAAATTTTTGAAACTCACCCGATATGTACTATGAGCTTGCCCGATCGTAACACAACTTGAAAATCGAAAAACAGATGTCGGAAAGGTCATGAATTAATTTCCCAAAGTTTGAAGGTTCAAAATAAACTAAGTGTTGAGCACTTAGCTAAAGTTCTAAGTGTTAGGCTCCTTGTGACTCGTTTTGAAAGCTCTAACGATGAGGGAACTTTGTGGGGTCTTACAATATGCTTTCAAACACCCTTATATTTCTTTCCATTCTAACTCGCCCAAAAAACAATGAAATTATATGCTTGCAAATCCCCTTTTTTTAATCACCGCAGTTTTTTATGCTTGAGGGTAGCCAAGCTGTTGCTCCGTCTCCCAGTTCAACTTCGAAGCAACTCTTTCATGACAAAGAACATATTTCTTGAGTTTCTCGACAAGCTCTGTTGTTGTTGGTGCAGATACGATGATTTGGCGAGCATTGGGACTGATGAATCCCTCCTCCAAAACTTTGTCAATAAATGACAATAATGAATTGTAATATCCATCCACATTCAACAATCCTACCGGCTTATCGTGAATGCCAAGTTGTACCCAACTAATTACTTCAAGTAGCTCATCAAGTGTGCCATAACCACCTGGTAAAGCAATAAAACCATCAGAGTGCCTAGCCATTTCTGCTTTTCTTTGATGCATAGCTGCAACTACCTTCACTTCTCCTACTGTTTCACCAGTTAACTATCTAGACATGAGTGTCTTGGGAATAACTCCAATAATATGCCTACCACCATCATGAACTGTTTGTGAAACCAAACCCATTAGACCTATGCTACCTCCTCCATAGACCAAATCAATGTTTCTTAAGACCAATTCTTTGCCTAGCTAACTAGCAACATCTTGATAACTACTTTTCTTCCCTTGACTACTCCCACAAAACACACAAATTCTCTTGAATTTTGACATCATAACATCACTTTCCATTTCCATTTTCTTAAAGTTTTTCTACTTTATTCTCTATAGTAACTCTGCTCTTCTTAGAATATTTGAGAATTGAAAATTGAGATTTGAGAGAATGAAAAATTGTGTGGAAAATTATTTGAAAGTGTAGGGTATTTATAGGATTTTTTTGGGTTTAAAAAAATATTTTAAATAATTTTAAAAAAAAAAAAAAATTGGCCAAAGTAGTCGTTTTGAACCCAAACGGCTATATAGACGTTGGGCCAACGACTACTTTGGTCCCAACGGACCAATTCTAATTTTTTTTTAAATAATATTATTAATTTATTAATTGTAGTTTATCAATTTCCTTTTCCATTCTTGCCTTTTTTTTTACTCATTTTTAGCAATATAGCCGTTGTTAATTTTTGTTTTCACCTTTTTATTGAATGTCTCCTTATTTTAGCGTTGTTGTTACATTGTTGTTTCACCTTTTTATTGGATGTCTTTTTTGACTGGTGAATGTATCGAGTTTGAGATTGATATCTGTAATCTCTTTTTTTTCGGTCGATGGTGGCATATTTTACTTAACAACTAATGGTATTATTTGTCTCAAATTTATGTTTCCATACACTTTCACTTATAGAAAGGAAGTTAGGATGAGTTTCCCAGATGTTAAAAAACCTGAAAGGGGTTCTTGGAGATCCCTTGGCCTTTTGTAAGATAAGTAATATTAGAGAGTGGTATGAAATATTTGGTAAGCGATTTTCAGAAATCATCAATAAGCATCAGGATTTCCATCCTATTCTACATCCTTTTATCAAATATAATTGCAGTTGTTGAAACATAGGAATTAGGTACCTGGCCCAGCAAGCAGCATGAAAGCTTCCTTTTTAGGTTTTTTTTTTTTCTCTTTTCCACTTCATGCTCTTATAAACAATGTGAACAAAATGCAAAAAACAGCTTGTTCGTGGATTGAGTGTTGCTTATGGCTTCGAATATATAGTTTTTAGTAGTATCTTGTTGTGTTAATATTATCTTGTCGCTAGCGTTGTAATTTTCTGAATATCTTGTGGATGCCCTCCCAAGATCTTGCGTGTTGGATCATAAAACTAGCTTATGTTGTTTTTGTTATTGTTCTATATCCAGGTTGTATGTTCATCCTTTGAATCTTAATATATACCTTTTGCAAGAGAGTTCTCCAAGTCTAGCTTTTTCTTGAAATAAGGTTGAACATATGAAATGCATAAGACAAACGATGTGATCAGCTCTGCTAGTCGGGGTTAGTAGTAGAAAGAAAGTGCAGTTGGGGGAAATGGCTCTCACTTGTTAAGAAAAAAACAATTTCTTTTCCCAGGGGTCTAAAAGAGGAAATGGACGTGTAAGTTATCAAGAAAGAGGAAATTGATATGTATAGTCATTCATCTTGCAAATTGTTGAAGGCTGAAGATTATGTTTTTCTTCCATGTTCTTCCAATAGAACAGTAGACGAAATGGAGAAAATACATGATCTTATTAAGAAAATGCTTCACGCTCAGTGCCTTACTTGAACAGGAAGATCCTGCTACATTCTCAGTACGTAGTTTCAGTTGGCAAACAACATAAAATGCCTATGGTCTCAGTACTTCACTTTTTGTTTTTTCAAATGCCTATGGTCTTGTTCAATTAGAGCTTTCTCACCTTGTATTGGGATATCTACTGGTTTCCGTTTGTTTTGGCCTTAGTTTTGACAATTTAGATTGAGTTGTTGGTGCAATTAAATGGAGCGTGACAACTCTCGATTGGTTGAGGCACCTTCGGATGAAATTAGTTATGTTCTTGCTATGTTAGTTGTTGATGTTATTGTTATTAGCGAGCTTCCTTCAGGGCAATGACCTTGTTTACTCTGTGAACTGAGCTTATTTAACTGGATTTCATTTATATATTTTGCTTGTAGGATAAAAATATCGGAGCATCTACCTAAAGATCGAGAACTTGCTATCAGTTATGGTGTTCCTTTGAAGATACTAGCTCATTCTAACGACGCCATTGGAAAAGTCTTTGGATCTGAACATTCTGGGCGTGTGCGTGGTTTAGGTGGACGTGTTTCTTTAACTTTTAACATTAGTGGAATCTTTTATGAATATTTAAGTTTTGGACCTTATCTTTTGTGACAATATATTGAACAATATCAGAACTTTGATAATTATGTTTCAATCTTGTGTATAATGGTCAATTTACAAGTGAATGTCTATCGTTATTCAGGAATTAGTATCAGGCTATCAATGTATTTAAAAAGTAAACAATATATATATATATATATATATAATTTTTTAAAAATAAAATAAAATCTGGGCACTTTTGCCCCGGTTAAAATCGTGGCTAATTAATATGCAAAAAATATATATTTAATTTTTGCCACGGTTAAAACCGTGGCTAATTGATATGCAAAAAATATTTATTTTCAAAAATTAGGCATTTTTGCCACGGTTATAACCGTGGCTAATTTATATGATAGCAAAAAAACCTGAATAGATTACCTATGGAAATGACCGTGGCTAAATGCACCCAAAAACCATGGCTAATGAAAAGTTACCACGGACACTAAAACCGTGGCTAATTTATTCGCCACCTGTAACCGTGGATAAACTATTTAGCCACGGTTTAGGTATCATATAGCCACGGTTTTGCACGTGGCTAAAACGCATTTTTTTGGTAGTGATTGGTGTTTTTGGCATACCACCAATCGGGTGTTTGCCATCGCAAAGAACACTAAAAGGAGGAGAAGAAAGAAATACTTGAGTTCTTCAGGAAACAAATTACCTAATTCAAGATTGGTGTATGTAGATATATATGATCTTCCACTTGATGTCATCAACAACCCTCAAAAATATGGTAAATTATGTCTGTTTTTTCTTGAATAGTTAGAATGGACAAATTCGAACGTCGCGCATAGCAGGAACTTTAGTGCACCGGACTGCCCTTTAGTTAGAATGGATAAAACTACTTATTTTTATATGATTGTGCAGGATACAAGTATCAGACAAAGGATGCTGCGGGACGGGGAAATAGAAGCTGCAGAGTTATGCACATATACATGTTCTAGTGATTCAGATTATGTTTTTTGGGTCAGTTTTCATCTTACAGAAAAAGCATACAGACTTTTAGCACATGAAGTTCTTGTCCAACATTTAAGTGGATTCTTCTGATGATATATTCCACATACCAACACGTTGGGAATAAATTTGCCACGATAATAATATTGTGGTAATAAAGAGTAATAATTACGACAATGGTAATACGGTTAAACAACAAGAACAATAAGAGCGATAATGACACCAAGATTTTTATGTGGAAACCCAATGATGGAAAAACCACGGGCCAAGAGGAGCAACTGATTTCTCTGTAGTAAGGAATTTTACACCGTAGTCACAAGTACATTACTCAAAGTGACTACACACTCAAAAGAAATCTCTCTTTTGATTTTTCACCTCTCTACAATATCGCTCACACTCTCTATTTTTTCCCACAAACTAAACTCTCTGTGATACCTCACTCTTCTTTTCTTTGTCTCTTTGTTGGTGTGTTTGAATGAGCTAAAGTTGCCTCTATTTATAGGCAAAAATCTGCCTCAAAACATCAACAAAAGGTCATACTTTTCTTGACTTTCCTAACCAAGAAAGGCCAATTTGCCAAAGGCCAATTGACAAAGTAAGAGTTAGGTGTGCAGAAAATCTTGACTATGTTTTTTTGCTTATGAACATGGGATAGACACTACAATTTTTTCCCTTCAGTCCCATGCATCTGAAGGAGGTATCCTCGTTCTTCTCAGAAAGAGCTCATCCTGACAAGTTCTTTACACAATTCGAACTTATCTGTTGGCACCACCTTTGTCAGCATATTCGCAGGATTTTCATTGGTGTGAATCTTCTTGACATAGAATGATTCGTTCACCACTTGTTCACGAATCCAATGGTACCTCACATCAATGTGTTTTGTTCTTTCATGGTACATGGAGTTCTTTCTCAAGTCTATTGCACTTTGACTGTCACAATAGACTACGTGCTCTATTTGTTGCAATCCAAGTTCTAGAAGAAATCGTTTCAGCCATACCATCTCTTTGCCAGCTTCAGTAGCTGAAATATACTCTGTTTCAGTTGTAGATAGTGCGACACACTTCTGCAACTTCGACTGCCATGATATAGCTCCCCCTGAAAATGTAAACAAAAATCCAGTAGTAGATTTTCTATTATCAAGATCACCTGCCATATCAGCATTTGTATAGCCCTTCAAGATTGGATCAGCTCTACCAAAACACAAACAATCTCATGAGGTTCCTCTTAGATACCTCAATATCCATTTTACTGCTTCCCAGTTCTCCTTTTCTGGGTTTTCAAGAAACCTGCTGACAACACCAGTTGTGTCACGACTCGAATCGGGGCCCTGGCCGTGACGAGCATTCCTGAACCATGAAGGCCCAGGACGCCCATCTGAATCTGGTAATCATGCACAACATTCATATAATAACAAAAGGAAATGCAGAAATATGTCTCAAATACAGACTCATGGTCAAACTATGAATAAAACATAATACAGAAAATTTAACTCAACAATATCTGAACAATGTCTGACTCTGTCTGCGAAACCTCTACTATAATCTAAAAAAAACTGTCTGAAAACTGGGACAAGGTCCCCAGCCGACCAAAACCATATATGCTAAAACAACTGAAGACATTAGTCCTTCTGGAATATAGAAGGCTCACCATTGGACAATCTCTTCTGTTGTCCGAATACTCTACTGTTTATCTGGACCCCTAGACTGAGCCTCAGAACCTGAGAGTTTGGAGGGGGAGGGGGGTCAATACAAAAGTACTGGCATGTAGATCAAATCCAAAATAATAGTTTATATTCAATATATAAGAGAACAGTTCAAAACAGTTCATAAAATATGTCATATAGTAGAAAAACACATGGGCATTTTCAAAATACTCTGTAAATTCATCTTGACTCTGAGACACTCTTTATCTTACTTCTGCGTTAAGTGGTATACCCTACAATTTATAATTCCACGGGTTATATGGAACCTGCCATTAACTCGGTAGCCAAGCCCCCAACCCAAGTGTGCCGCAAGGGTCAGAGTCTCTGTCTCTACTATGCCACACGGTCGTCGCCAGCGTACAATAAAATCTACCCGTATCGGCAAATACGGTTTCTATCTAAGAGTTACTTGAACTCAAGCCTTCTTTGAGTAACCACCTAACACTCTTTATGCCCATATTTTTAACTCTTTAATAACATGCAATGCTCTGAATTCATAATCTAAAAAGATACTCTGAAAACATACATCTGAAAAGATACTCTGAAAACATACATCTGAAAAGATACTCTAAAATGGCGTATGTAATTATGGTATCGTCATACCATGGACTTGCAAGTATGATTCTCTAAGCCATTAATTCATATCACATCTCTATTCTCAAAAATCATGTAATTTAGGACCACCAAACCAACAATTCTTTCAAGAAACTCATTCTTTAAAACTAATGTAAAACATGCAATACAGTCTCTTTATAAATGATTTAACAAGCAATGGTGGTCATGTTAAAAGTATCCTTCCCATGCTCTCTTCTATTTAACCATAACATAGATGTATCAATAACACCCTCTCAACAATTCTAAAACATGATCAAGTACTATGACATTTAGAAAACACCTTTCTAAAATCATAAAATATGCATTTCAACTCTTTTTCCAACAAAGCCACAAGCTTTAATTCAATACAAGAGAGGGAGTTCGTAGTTTATGCTCTTAAACAATCATACGTTCTCAAATTCATACATATACTTATACAAGTAAATCAATTTAGAGGGATAGGACCACAAGGTCAAAACAATTGTAGCATTTAATTAAACGCTAGAAATGAGAAACTAGAATAAGGGTTCAAAACCTCTTTGAAATTCATGCATAAAATCTGAAAATAATCATGCTCTAATAGATTTCAAGCCCATGTAGTTTTTAGAATAAACCTTGCGTACCTCTATCTCAGAAAATAATGAATGCTTCTTGAAGCTCGCGGATTGGGGATTCCGAATCTCCAATTATCTTCTAAACTTACGGCTGAATCTCTAGGTGTTAGGGATTTTTATGTTGAAACCCTTGTAGATGTTCTTGAGAAATTTGGATTTATATGGGTGTACTTTGGTGCATTAGGGATTAAATCCCGTGTTTAAGATGATTGGGGAATGGACAATTACCAAAACACCCTTAAAATCTCAGAGGAAAAGTTGAAAATGGCCTGGGGCGATCCACCAGGCGCTACCCAGTCTGGAGTACCGCTCTAGGCCAGGCGTCGCCTGCCTTATCGCGGGCACCCTTCCCAGTCCAAGCAATCTGCCAGACAAAGCGGGCAGATCGCGGGACCTCACTGGAATGGAACCCCAAACGTGCCTTTAAGATCGTCTAAAAATCCTGAAACTCACCTGAGACGTACCCTTGACTTTCCCGACCACAACGCAATAAGAATTTCAAGAAACGGAGGTCGGGAAGGTCGAAAATAAAATCCCCAAAGATTGGAAGTCAAAAATGAGACTAAGTCTCTTTAACACTTAGAAAAATCTTGGTTTTTCTGCTCTACATGCATGCTTATTGTGCGATTACATAGGGCGAATTTTACGGGGTGTTACAAGCTGCATAAGCAATATCCGATCTTGTACACACCATAGCATACATCAAACTCCCGACTGCTGAAGAATAAGGAACATTAACCATATTTCCTTTCTCTTCCTTTATTGTAGGACACATTTTCTAGCTTAACTTCAGATGAACAACAAGAGGTGTTCTAACATCTTTATCCCTATTCATGTTGAATCGTTCGAATACACGTTCAATGTACTTCTCCTGAGATAGCCACAACTTTCTGCTTGTTCGTTCTCGAAAAATCTTCATCCCCAGAATTTGTTGTGCTGGGCCCAAGTCCTTCATGTCAAATGACTTGGACAAATCTCAGTTCAACTTGGCAATCATCTTCTTGTCTTGTCCTACAATCAATATGTCATCCACATACAACAACAGAATAATAAAGTTGTTATTCGAAAATCTTTTGAAGTATACACATGGATCAGAATAAGTCCTTTTATAGGTTTAACTTTGCATGAATGAGTCAAACTTCTTGTACCACTGCCTTGGTGTCTGATTCAATCCATAGAGACTCTTATTCAGTTTACAGACCATGTGTTTCTTTCCATCTACTTCAAATCCTTCTGGCTGGTCCATATAGATTTCTTCTTCCAAATCTCCGTGAAGAAATGCAGTTTTTATATCCAACTGCTCCACTTCAAGATCTAGGCTAGCTACTAAGCTCAAAATGGTTATAATATAAGTCATTTTGACAATGGGTGAGAAAATTTCATCAAAATCAATACCTTTCATCTGTTTGAAGCCTTTTACCACCAATTGAGCTTTATATCTGACCAGCTTGCCATTTCCATCTTTCTTGAGTTTAAAAACCCAGTTGCACTTAAGTGGTATTTTACCTTTTGGAAGTTCAACCAGCTTGTATGTGCCATTTTGATGCAGAGATTCCATCTCTTCTTGCATGGCTTTCATCCACTTGTTCTTTTCTAGATGGACCAATACCTCCTTTAGATTTTCTGGCTCCCCCTCATCGTTGATGAGGACATACTCTGAGAAAGGGTACTTGGATGACTCTACCCTTTTCTTTTTGGACCTCCTCAAAGGTTGAGATTGTTGTTCTTCTTGAGTAGGGTACTCCACCTGCTCAGCATAAGGTTGCTCCCTCTGCTCGGCATAATTATCACGTTGCTCCCCCTGCTAGACAACCTCATCAGTTGTACTTTCTGCACTTCTGGGATGATCAGAAGTAGAAGGAATGGTGAAAACATTAGGAACTACACCATTTTGTTTCTTGACCTTCTCTAATACATCATCAGCAATTTCGACTTCACTTTCTCGAAAGACTACATCTCTGCTTCTGATAACCTTCTTCTTTACAGGATCCCACAATTTGTACCCAAATTCTTTATCTCCATATCCGATAAATATGCAGGGAACTGATTTGTCATCTAGTTTTGTTCTCTGCTTCTTCGGTACATATGCAAAAGCACTGCAACCAAACACCTTCAGATGAGAGTAGGACACCTCTTTGTTGATCCAAACTCTCTCTGGGATGTCAAACTCCAATGGAACTGATGGACTACGATTGATGTAAGACCCTGAAAATTCTAAGTCAATTCAACTCTTCAAGTTTGAGAAAAAAATTCCAACACTTAGAAAATTTCAAGCCAAGTGTTAAAGACTTAGATTTATTTTGAGCTTCACACTTCGGAGAATTATTTCGTGACCTTTCCGACCTCTGATTTTAGATTTTCAAGTTGCGTTACGATAGGGCAAGCTCATAGTACATCTTGGGTGAGTTTTGGAATTTTTAAAAATGCATAAGGCTGAGTTTGAATTGCAAACCAATAGCAAAAGGCTACAGAGAGGCGCAGCCCTGCCCATAGCCTTTTGCCCAGTTTTTAGCATTTCAGGGTAAACTTCAAACAATCATAACTTTCTGAATATAATGAACTGGGATAGCTGATATATATCAATGGAAATATATTTGAGTCTTCTTTCCAATGCAATTGGTTTCATCCAATTTGGACATCGGAGTAAAAAGTTATGATCAATGTACTTCAGCCTATCAAACTAGTAACTTGCCATTAATGAAAAGGTACAAATATACCCTTATCACTAACGGCGGGACACGTGTCACGATCGTGTTTCGTCATTAGTGATAAGGGTATATTTGTACCCAAAGTATGACGGAGGGTATATTTATACCATTTATCAAAGTTCGAGGATATATTTGTGCCTTTTTCGTTTTTATAATTTACTTTCTCCATTCTATATTAGTTGATCGTTTTACTCCTGGCTGCTTCATCAGCTACTTGCTCCATGATTTTACTATATCATCTCTAATTAATTATTATAAGTCATTTATGTATTAAAAAATTAATAATATTTAATAAAAAAATAAATTATATATTTTTAGTTTTTAATAAATAAATATATATATAATTTTACAAAGATTAATTAATTCAATAAATTAATAATAGTAATAACTAACTATTCTTTGATGACAATATTTTCACTTCAAACATGAGTCTATTTTTGTAAAATTTAAAATTATAGATTTTTATTTTTGAAAAATTTAAACTTATGGACCAATATTTATATTAAAGAATAAAAATCAAATAAAAATCATAACATGTAATTTTGTGCCAACATTATGCAATATGATGAGATTTTGAGATTTTGGTAGTCCTCTCAAGGACTCTTTTGATATTTTAATTTTTTTCGTGAAATAAAATTATCACCATGACAATTAAACCTTCCTTCATTTTAAATCAACAATCACTGTAACTCAAAAAATATTCAATCTAACTTTTAATACAAAATAAAAATTTGTAATGATTTTCAACTACAACCTCATACATAGTTCTTTTTGATATATTTAGTTCTTAAAATATATAATTAAAATGGGACGAATAGAGTACTCTTGTAAGGGCATGAAAAAAATAAACATGATAAACTAATGGATCGAATTGAGTAATCTTTGTGTGGTTTAATTATCATTTAATATACTTATAGATTATTTTTAAGTCAATTTATATAAAGGCTCTAAATTAAGGTTATAATTATTATAGTATAAACTTGAAATCATTGATTTTGTGTTAGATGATTCTATCAATGAAAAAAAATATTTTTAAAAAACTATTACCATTAAAATTATGAGAGAAGTTAAAACTCAATAAATATCAAAATAAATTTATTTTTAACTATAACTAAGAAATTACTTACAAGCAAATTTATAAAATATCAATATTTCTTCTATCTATGATCTTCATCGAAGCGTAATTATTAACTATTTTAAATCATGTCATTCTATAAGATATCAAATTACTTATAGCCTTTTAATATATTCTAATTCTCTGGTAATACTTTCTTCTTTACAAATAATATTTTATTTAAAATTGTTCAATTATGTGATTTAAATATTTAATAAGTATGAAAACTTATTAACGACTTGTTTAACATATCATTAGATTATACTGATTATAACACAAATAATAGTTTTAAATTAAAATTATTACACTTTTTATACTTTGAGTTTGGGCCCGGGGTTAGCATGGGCCTCGTAAAACTAGTTTTATATATAGGTTTCAAATAATTAATTCAGTTTGTTACAGTTATTTATTTGTAGGTAAGCAGCATAATTATTGAAATAATTATTGTAAAATTTTAAAATAGAAAAGCAACCACTTGTGCCGACCACATGTGATCGTTTTTTTGTGGTCAGAAATCTGTATTTTTTTAGAAGTGATATCATTATAGGTGTGAAAAAATGTGTGTGTTAGATAGGCGTCTCTTGGGTTTTAAAATAGATTGGGTGGGGTAGTTGGTTTACTGGGTCGATTAGTAGGTTTGGGTTGATTATTTGGAATAAAAAATTAAAATAAAAAAGGGACAAATATATCCTCGAACAATGATAAATGATACGTATATACTCTTTATCATACTTTGGGTACACATATGCCCTTACCGTTAGTGATAAGGGTATACTTGAACCTTTTCCTTAACGGCAACGGCATAGATGTACCGAAAGTATAACGAGGGGTATATATGTACCATTTATTAAAGTTCAAAGGCATATTTGTACCTTTTCCCTAAAGACTATAACATTCAAAGTACATTATTCGTACATTCAACATATTTTCAGTTCCAGACCAGAACGGGTCGAAAGGAGTATTCATGACTAGTTGTGCAACTACTAGGATGAAAAATTATCCTTTAATCTTCAATTATTTTTATATATGATGAAATTCATAATTAATTAAATAAATAAATATATATATTACATTTTGAATTAAACAATAATAGACCTATTCGATGTAGTTTCATAATTAAATCTGAGGAGGCCAGAGGGTAAGATATACACGAATTTTGTCCTTATCTTTATGAAATAGAAAAATTATTTTTGATAGAACATTAATTTAAAAGAAAAATTATTCATAGAAGGGATGCAAGATGAAAAACTAGCAACAAAATATCAAGCTACAAAGCAAAATGAAACAACAGATAGTAGAAACATATAAAAGAATTCGAAAATGCATGCTTACTAAATATTACTGTACTAATAAAGAGAAGAGGTTATCGAGCAAGTCCTTGCGTCTTCCTCCTAACGTCTAACGAGCGAATCATACTCGTCTACCTAGTACCTACTATTTCTTCTAGTATTCAATGCTCTTTATTTGGGGGGCGTATATGATACCTGGACTCCGGGAGGGGGAGATGTAAGAAAATTATCAAGTTGACCCTTAGCCCGAGTATCATATTTGGTTATTTAATAAAATCCCCTTTTGGAGGGGAAGGATGGATAATTAGTGTGGACGATTTAGAAGATATCATCGAAGGGCATGTATGGTTAGGTTCCATTTGTATACTTGGTGGAATCTGACATATCTTAACCAAACCCTTCACATGGGCTCGACGCGCACTTAATTATATGATCTGGAGAGGCTTACTTATCATAATCCTCTATTCTCGATCTCAAGTTATATTATATTATATCATATATAATCACCTTCTCCTGGTTCATTTTTGGCCTATATGTACATCTCCTATAACTCCTGCTATAACCAACCTCGCACCTTCTAATTGGCGCATTAGTGCACCTCCTTTTCACATGTCCGAACGGAAAAGTTTAATTACTAGCTAGGTTCTCCTCTCTTCCCATGTGTTAATTATCCAGATCACAAGATATTTTAAGGAAATAAACTACTGATTTCTCATAAACAACATTTCACATAGTTAAAATATGCATGAATCTAGATGTATTTAGCAATCCTATATTACGTCATTGCTGAAAAGATGATTTGTTTTAGCCTTTTTCCTATTAAAGTGATGCATGTATGATGATTATATTCCTTTATTTTTCTTAGGCCTAATACATACGCAGCACCCTTAAGTACGTACGATTTTTCACTTAGGCACCTCAAGTGAATATTGTTCCATTTTGGCACCTCAAGTAGGTATAAAGTATGTCACTTTGACACTTTTTACTGAGTTGGCAAGGCGCGTGCGACACACGCATGGAAGGCGCGTTTCAGTGGCATTCTCGTAAATTTTCAGTGGCATTTTCGTAGTTTTATTTTTTCTCCTCTTTTCTTCTCTTTTCAATCCATTAACTTAGCACCATTTTGCTTCACAGATTTAGCTTTATTTTTTAATTTCTTTCATCAATTTTGCTTTGATTTTCAATTCTTCACTGATTTTTCTTTCTTTTTATGCTTTGATTATATTTTTTTTAATTGATTTTGTTTGAATTCAATTTTTCTTCACTGATTTAGCTTTATTTTTTAATTTTTCTTCATCGATTTTGTTTTATTTTTGGTTTTTCTTCGAGTTTATGTATTAGTTCTTCTTACTTAAAATCGATGAAGAAAAATTTTAAAAAAAAGCTAAATCAGTGAGGAAAAATTGAATTCAAACAAAATCAATTTTAAAAAATAACAATTGAAGCATAAAAAGAAAGAAAAATCAGTGAAGAATTGAAAATCGAAGGAAAATTGATGAAAGAAGTTAAAAAATAAAGCTAAATCCGTGAAGAAAAATTAAAATCAAACAAAATCAATTAAAAAAAAACTAAAAATTGACTGGTGGGGTGGGTGGGGTGGGGGTGGCGGGTGGGTGCATAGGTGAGTGGGGTAGGAGGATGGCGGGGTGGGTGGACTGGTGGGGTGGGTGGGGTGGGGGTGGCGGGTGTTTTAAAAAAAAAAATAATGATTTAAATTGTTTTTTTAAAATAAATTAATTAATGATTTAAAAATTATTTTTTAGAGAAATGACACATGTTGGCATATTATTTGGCGCTTTCCACGTCACCAGGCGCGTGCAATACACGCGCCCAATATAAAATTAGTGATTCAGTAAAAAGTGTCAAAGTGGCACACTTGAAGGCCGCTTGAGGTGCCAAAATGGAACAATGTCCACTTGAGGTGTCTAAGTGAAAAATCGTGCGTACTTAAGGGTGTTGCGTATGTATTAGGCCTTTTTCTTAATTATTATTCCCTCTAATTGAAAATAAATAAATTTTTGCCTCAATACATATCTATTAAGGAAAAAGAAGCTAGAACTTAAATTGTACTTTACATTTCATTTTTACCCTTTAAGATATTATTAAACTACTCTTGAAATCTCAATCACATTAAAATAAAGTCTATTTAAACTCATAACCCATAAAGTGTAAATAAAGGATAAAATTGAAAAAAGTTCTAACACGTCTCTTGAAAAATAAACAATTTACTTATTTAAACATTAAAAAATAGCTCAATAAATCACTTATTTTAAACTAGAGAGAATAGTATCATCATTTCGGTTTGATCATTTGTTATTCAAATTTATTAGCTCGACCAATCTAATTTCACATAAAATTGGTCAAGAGGGGTATAAGCCACGTTATATCAAAAAGTTTGCTATTTCCTAAATGTAAATTCGTATTATTAGTTAAGCAAAAAGGATTCAAATTCTTCTATTGTCATCCTATTCGATTTCACTTTGCACGACCAAAATAACAAATTTAATGTAATCTCATACGTGAACTTTGAAGCGAATGGCATGTACACAAATTAAACCTTATTCCTATCTTTTGAAAATAAAATAATTGTTTTCGATAAATGATCGAGTTAAAATAAATCAAATTAAACAATTATATATCTAATATTTTAGGTAGTGTAATTTGCATTAGAGAGAAGGATTTAAAAAGGAATAAGATTTGAGAACCCAAAACTTTGAATAAGCATTAGATTTAAATTGAAGATGAGACAATTACAATAAAGATGAAATAAGGACAAAGTAATAGCATTTGTGGATGAGCTCTTCGCAACGATTAAAAAGTAAAATATTGTTAAGAAATAAGTGGATGTCTTCCACCCTTTTGTCAATATTGTACAAAATTGAATTGTAGTTTTCAACAATGTACAAAATGAAATTGTAGTTTTTTTGGCCAATTCTAATTGGTAAGAAGAATTCCCTATATAAGGCATGTAATTACCTTCATTTTTGGAGAGACAATAGTACATAATACACAAGTCTTGCAATCTTTGTTTCTTTCGTTATTTTATTTCATAACACGTTATTAGCACGAGACTCTGCCAAACAAGGTGAGATTATAAATCTAAAGGATTTCAAGGTTAGTAATTTCTTATATTATTTGTTTCAGTGAACATCCACCAAAAAGTGGGATATGAAGTTTCACCTGAAGTTTAACTCAACAAGTTCAATTAAGCTTGAAGGATTCAATGATATAATTGTGCAAAGGTATAACCAAAGAATTGTTTAAGTACGTGAGGTAGGTATCAAAAGTCATAATTTTCTATATATGTTTCTCTTTAAAGATGTTTTTTTATTTACAAATGTTATGTATTTTGTTTGTTTAAAGGAAAGAGTATTTAAAGGTTTGTTATGAATTTTGTTGTATAATTTGATATATTATGTCATTGATTATAAGACGGTGAATTCAAGTTTCATCTCATTAAAAGGATAAATTATAGAATCCCGATGAGCCATGATAAGATATTGGGTTTAAGTCCCATCAATTTATACCCAAGACGCCTTTATATGGATAAGACATTGAGATTGGATCTTAATGCACCATATTGATGATATTATGATAGCTAAGACAAAATAATGAGTATTTCATGAAAAGTCATGAAACATGTACCATTAAATATGCTCCATTCTTTGAACTGAATGTGGTAGTGGTGCATAATATATCTGAAAGAAGACAAATAAAAGAACACAAGTGATTGAATTTATGAATATAGGCGTACCAAGGATAAAATCTTTCGTTACATTATATGCATGCCTCGTGAAGGAGCAATATTTTGAAAGAAATTCTAAGCTATCATAATTTGATAGGCTTAAGAAATCATTATATTTCATTCCTGGGGAATGAGAACTTTGATTGTTAAAACTACAGATCCATTCCCTGGGGTGAATGTGATAGGAGTAACACCTATATTAGAGGTAGAATAATTGAGAAGAAATATTATGAAATATACTTCAAAATAACAAACTTGAAAAATTATTCATGTTCTAGTAAATCTAAAATTTACTAAGTAGAACTCATATGACATGCTAAACTTGGAGTTTACTAGTACAAATTTGTTCATAAGTTGTCACGAACGATTTTGTCATCTCGAAGATGTGAATATTGAGTATTACACAATATACATATTAAAGAATTAGAAGGTTATACTCTTCGAAGAACATTATGAGTTCTCAAATGATCCTTCAAAGGATGAAGGTAATTTTTGCCACTAATGAGCATGATATGAAAGGTCATTGAACATGTGATTATCGTGCGACCTAATTTGATATAAATTTTATAAATCCTCCATCAAAATAAAGGAATATAAAGTGATGGAACACTTGACCTTTCAAAGTAATGTTAAGGTCTGTCATGTAAATATAATAAATTTCATAGCGCAAGAATGAGCTTTTAATGAAAATTTATGAAGCATGTGAATATGATTATAATTCATTCCTTGAAGAGAATGAGATTTGTGATAAAGCATAGTTAATGTTCGACCATTCTTGAAATGAATGTGTCAAGATGAGATAAAACAAAGGTCTAATACATACGCAGCACCCTTAAGTACGCACGATTTTTCACTTACGCACCTCAAGTGGACATTGTTCCATTTTGGCACCTCAAGTAGGTATAAAGTGTGCCACTTTGACACTTTTTGCTGAGTTGGCAAGGTGCGTGTGACACACGCATGGAAGGCGCGTTTCAATGGCATTTTTCGTAAATTTTCAGTGGCATTTTTTATTTTTTCTCCTCTTTTCTTCATTTTCTTCTCTTCTCCTCTTCTTCTTCTTTCAATCCATTAACTTACCACCATTTTTTTCCTTAACACATCCTTAACAAAATCCATTGATTTTATTTGATTTTAATTTTTCTTCACGGATTTAGCTTTATTTTTTAATTTCTTTCATCAATTTTTCTTCGATTTTCAATTCTTCACTGATTTTTCTTTCTTTTTATGCTTCGATTATATTTTTTTTAATTGATTTTGTTTGAATTCAATTTTTCTTCACTGATTTAGCTTTATTTTTCAATTTTTCTTCATCGATTTTGTTTTATTTTTAGTTTTTCTTCTTGTTTTTTGATTTCTTCTTACTTAAAATCGATGAAGAAAAATTTAAAAATAAAGCTACATCAGTGAGGAAAAATTGAATTCAAACAAAATCAATTTTAAAAAATAAAAATCAAAGCATCAAAAGAAAGAAAAATCAGTGAAGAATTGAAAATCGAAGGAAAATTGATGAAAGAAGTTAAAAAATAAAGCTAAATCCGTGAAGAAAAATTAAAATCAAACAAAATCAATTAAAAAAAAACTAAAAATTGACTGGTGGGGTGGGTGGGGGTGGCGGGTGGGTGCATAGGTGAGTGGGGTGGGAGGACGGCGGGGTGGGTGGGGTGGGGGATGGCGGGTGTTTTAAAAAAAAAAATAATTAATGATTTAAATTGTTTTTTTAAAATAATTAATGATTTAAAAATTATTTTTTAGAGAAATGACACGTGTCGGCATATTATTTGGCGCTTTCCACGTCACCAGGCGCGTGCAATACACGCGCCCAATATAAAATTGGTGATTCAGCAAAAAGTGTCAAAGTGGCACACTTGAAGGCCGCTTGAGGTGCCAAAATGGAACAATGTCCACTTGAGGTGCCTAAGTGAAAAATCATGCGTACTTAAGGGTGTTGTGTATGTATTAGGCCTAAAAAAAATTATAAAAAAGGACATGCTCATGCATGGTTGGATAAATATCACATCTCACCTCTACGAAAGGTTTGAGAAAAATAAAGAAAATTTTATTTTGACATAAACGGTCGATAGTGTACTTGTAGTATGGCGTAAATATTTTTGATATGTTTATCATGGATTACCAAAGGGTAAAAGCGAGAAACAAGTCTTGCCTATATAATGTTTTAAGATTATGGTCGTACTAAATGATTTTCTCCTTGAAAGAGATGTTCACCATATGAATGGTGTGTGAAATATGTGTAGTACATGAAATTAATTGAGAGCTCCAAAAGAGCTTAAGTGTTACTATTTGGAGGAATGAAATTATTCATAATATTGAGATTGTAGTAAGTCTCAAAAGAAACTTATTAAGTTTCAAAGATTTTGTCAAAAATAAATTATATTGATACTATAATAAATGAAAAGATGTTATATCTTTATATTAATACAATCGACGAGGGTAAGGCTCTCTGCGCTTTTCCTCTTATTGTAATACCAATTATGTGCATGATGACAGAATCACATGCAATAGTAAATTAAAATTTACTGGAAAAAAAAATATATCATCTGGCATGACGGTTGATCATCCCGTTTTTCAATGTGATGCAAAAATAATTGAGAATTCATGTGGTCATATATTGAAGAAATGTTGAAGAAATAAAAGATTCTTCATGAATTCTCTTGTGTTGCTTGTTCTCATAATGAATTGATCATTGTATCAGCTAAGGTTGGGATGTATTCCCTAAATTTTTTTGGAACATATAAAAAGGTAAATATGGGCCCGTTCGCATGCCATGTGGACCGATTGTTATTATATAGTTTAATAGATGCATCTATGATATGGTCACATGTGCTTTTATATTAACTTGCAATTTGATTTTTGCCAAGTTGTTTGCTCAAATTATTAAATTAAGAACACAATTCCAAACTACAAATTATGTTGATAATGTTGGTTGGTTTATTAGAAATTGTATGCCTCCAATTCTAGCTAAATCAGTGATTATGAGAAAAAATCTCTCAAAAGAAATTTAATATGAGATGTGTCATTCAAAATATAGCAGCATTAATATGTATCAAGCCAACAAAGCTCCCCTATTACTATTGGTTCAAGGTCAAGAACAAGATAAATTTCATCTAAAAATTTCAGTGTGCGGCATATGATGCAATTACTTCATCACAATGCACAAATATGAATTCCAAGATAAAGTTGGAAATAAATGTTAGATTTCCTAACATTAAGGGGAGAGTTGAATAACAGTTGAAAATTATGCATGAAATGAATTATCTAGACCCTCATAAATAAATAAAAAATGTATATGTGAACTTGAAGTTCAAGGGATAATTCATTTGCAAAATGTTGCAAACTAATTGTCAGATGTGTTTGTTAACTCTATATGATAATTCAACTGTAAAATGCTCCAAAGAAAAGTCCGTAAAAGGACAGAGTCTATGACACGCCTGAAGCGTGATAGATCAATCGGTTTCAAAGATAAAATTTCTTGAAGAAGGAAAGGAGCAAATGATCAAGATGGTCATGATAATGAGGCAAGAGCTTTGGAAGAGCACTTAAATAACACTTCATTAAACCTTGGCAAAGGTTCAGGTACCTGAATTGTAATGAATATGAAGAGATCTTCATTAAGTTATGTCTTATTGAAATCGATATCAAACAATCGTCGATGATATCTTTGATATAATATAGCGCTCAACATTATAAATAGTATCGAGTATCTTGGATACAAATCTATCAAAAAGTATAGACAGATAAATTATTGGCCAAATAAAAGTTTGTAATTCAAGTAGTTTATTTCACTTGAAAAGTGAATATTTGGACTCATAGTCCAAAGATCAGAGGTATAATGTCAGTGGGGTACAAATGATTTACTATACGGAAGAAAATTCGTAAAATATAAAGTATGACTTGTGCCTTGGGGCATAAAGATTTCACAATACATTACTCTACTTGTAATCATTAACAATAGTAGCCAAAGAAAATTTTGTATTTTGCTAAGAATTTTTTTCGTCGCAAATAGTTGAATTATTCAACTACAAAATTTAAAGTCGTCGCTATTTATACCTTGCAAATTTTGTGATAAATTTTTATTGTCACTAAATCATAGATTGATTAGAGACAATAAAATGATCGTCACTAATTATATATATTATTAGTGACAAAAAGTAATGTCACAATTAAATATAAAATTTATGGTTAAAGCTTACAACATTTAACTACAAAATATAATTCGTCACTATTGTAACAACTTATTTTTTGTGACAAAATATTTTTGTGTCCAAAAATTAATTAGTTTTAAGACAAAAGTTGATTTGTCACAAACTAGATAAACTATTAGTGACGAAATAATGTATCACTGATAACACAATTCGTGACTAATGTTGCTTAATAAAATGGCGCCAACTTGTTTTTTGAAGGGAAACTTTAGAGGAAAAAATTGTGCTACGAAAATTTATATTTTGTCACTAAAAATATGTGATCCGTGTATTTAATGACGAAAGGTAACTTTTGTCACTAAAAGTGAACAGTTAGTGACGAATTTTATATCGTAGCTAAAAAATTTGTAGCTAAATATTGTACATGCAAATGTGAATTTGTGAATATACTACTTTTAACTTTTGTTATATTGTTTGGGTTTAAGATAAATAATCAGACTAAGTTTTTGAAGCCTGAAAGTGCATCAACATTGTCCATTAACGTTTATATTATTAGAATTTGCAATATACGCATGTGTTCATTTTTACTTATTTACTATCTCAAATTTAGAAAATTTATTTGTTATTTGTTATTTTTAATATTGTAAAAAGGGTAGTTTTCTATTTCATATTTATATGAATAATAATAAAGTGCTCATATCATTATTTTCTAAGAAATGTGAAAGCGTGTAAAGTTTAAAATGAACTAGAGTAATAAATATCCTTTTAAAAATCAGTCTAAAAAAATGCGGTTTATAATCACATAAATTTCTAACTTGTTTTTAATGATCTTTTGAAAATAATGTTAAGTCAAAGAATTTAAGTTCTGTGTATTGTTAATGCATAAAAAAAAAAAATTATATTATCAGTTAATTTAATCTGCTATAGGAACGAGTATATTTTTTCCATTTGGTCAAATGAACATGTATCCCTTTAGTATGCCTCACTTATTATAAGGTTGAAAAATATCTGCGTGTTCATAGATTTGGATCGTTTTTCATGGCATCTCACATGTTCATTTTATATGAGATAGTGGTATGAACTGCGGACATTGTATCCTTCTCATGCTTCACTTTGTATGAATATACTGAGTATGTTGTTGCTGTAGTTAATGACAAACATTTCATAACTTGATCATTAGAAAATAATAGTAACATGTAATTCGATTTACACTAACGCAGTAAACAAGTTATCACTCACCACCTATCTACTTAATATTAGCATCTAAACTACTTCAAAACATCGCACTTATTCCTCATCCATTTTACATTTTCAAAAGGGAATAAATTCAGTAGAAATGTAGAATTCAGATAGCTTTTGTGAAAACTTAAAGCACCAGTAAAGAGCAGTATTAAGTATTAAGATTAAATGCCTCATCTCAATTATTAGATACAGGAAATACAAATCGACTGAGATACTGAATCTCAGAGTTAGCAAATTAGCCTGTTAAAGAGGTACAGGAAATACAACGGGCAAAATTCAGAAATAGCATACTTATCTCTTTAATTATGAGTTCCATAGCAACAGTTTCATAATTACATAATATAGCAAGTTGTATTTTGTATTTTTGCAAACTGTTGCTACAAAAATACAAATACATATGCTTTTTACTGCCCTTATGATCCATATATATTTTGTATTTTTGCAAACTGTTGCTATAAAAATACAAATACATATGCTATAAAATGTAATTTGATAAAAGTGTTGATAAGTTACATAGCATTTATGATTAATGAACTGGGATTAGTTCGTTATGATTGATAAGTTATATATACTGGGATTACTTATGGGGAAAATTTCAGAAATAGAAACTTTGTAGCCTTAATTATAACTTTTATAGCAACAGTTTCATAATTACGAAAAATAGCAAATTGTATTTTGTATTTAAGTAAAATGTTGCTATATAAATACATATACAAATATATATGTATTACTGATAAATACATATGCACAACTGAAAAATACATATTCTTCTATTACTATGAAGTGGGTAAAATATTGTTACTTTTGCTATAAGTTGCAATTTTGAAGAAGTGTTGCTATTTATTGTAATTATAGTCTTAAGGATGCTAGTTTCTGTAATTTTTCCTTAGTTATGCTGGGATAAGTTTTTGTTGAGTGTTTGGTTTGTTGTATTCAAAATAACTAGAAGTGCAAGACCCGTGTCAACACGGGCCCAACAATAGAACATGTGGATTGCAATTTTTAAGTTTTAGGATTTATCTTGAAGTAGAAAGTTTAAGCAGTAGAATATTTTCATTAGTATGATTGAGCTCGGGGTATCACAAGCTTGTAGCACAACTTCAAGTTGGAGATTTGGCCTAGGTATTCAAATTCAAATTGAATAAGTAACTCTTGGTGTTCAAATTCAATTTTACTACTAACTATTATCTCTAATTAATAATGTTTGTATTAGTAATATTGGTGTTATTTATGCTAACATTATTTCTTATACACTTTTTTATGTACAGTGTACTGTATTAGAACTTGTATTTTTAATTTGATATATTTAAACCAAAGTTTGAAAAAAAGATGGATTGCATATATACATCCTAAGATTCATCCGTGATCTAGCATGAGCTCGATATATATTTTTTTGTCTCAGTTTCTGTGACACAAATTGAATTTAGATAATCAATCATACTTTTAATATGTTTTTATATATTTTAAGTTGTAAATATCGTAATTTATAATTTTTTATGTAATTTTTAAATAATATATGTTACTCTCTCTATCCAAACTTTTGTGGCATTGATAGTCAATTGTATTTTTAAAATAATTTAAGTTTTTAATTATAGTGATTTATAATGTTTTTCTTCTATTCCAATTCAAGTGACACTGATATAATTTGGAGAGTAAACCAAATATTTATATCGTTTAAATTTTTTAAGTTGTTAATTATTGTGATTTACAATATTTTTTTAAGTATTTGTTAAAATATCTAATAGATTAAATTATTTTAGATATTTAATTTTTTTAATTATTGTAATTTATAATATTTTTTATGTAATTTTCAAAAAATATATGCTACTCTTCTTGTTCAGAATTTGTGTCATTGATAGTCAATTATATTTCTTAAGTAATTTAAATTTTTAATTATTGTGTAAAACTTTTTCTACTTTAATTTAACTTACATGATACTTAAATGACCATAATAATTAATTAGAGGTGATATTTAGTAAAATTATGATTAAAGCAGCTGAAGCAGACTTGTCATAAATATTTATTCTATTGTTTTACTATCTATTATTAATTTTTTAATATGTAAATAATTTATAATAATTAATTAGGAATGATATAGTAAAATCACGGAGCAAACAGCTGAAGCCGACAAGTCGATGAAGAGCTGTTTTAAATACTTAGATGACTTATAATAATTAATTATGAACAATCTAATAAAATCACGATTGAAGCAGTTGAAACAGACAACATAAGCAGGCATATCGAAATTTTCTCTTCTATATATTAAAAAAAAAAAATAGGTGAAATTGTAGTAACAAATAAGAAAGAAAGTAAATTATATGTTTGATATGAAATTAAATAAAGAATAAAATTTATTTAATTGTATCAATTATAATTAATTTTTACAATAAATTATCATCTTACTAATCAATTTACTTAAATATAATATATTTGAAACAATTTTACACATAAAAAATATATATATATTTGAAACAATTTCATACATAAAAAAAAAAAAGATAAATACTATGAATGAAAAATAAATGAAAGATAAAGGGTCCACACGTGTGGAAAAGGCCATGTGTGATGACATTATGGTAAATTTCTTACATGACATTATTGGTAATTAAAGAGAAAAGAATGGATTTTTATTAAAACTTTTGATGAGGTTCAAAAAATAAAGCGCAGGAGATTATCAAATTTAGCTTAAAACTTATTTTAAAGACTTTAAATACCCTCAATTTTAAATTTAAAGACAAAAAATGGATATGTTGAAACAACCTCTTCTATAATATAGAAATATGCATGGTATAATTTCTATGAATAAATTAATTGATTATCAAAATACCCTCCACCTTATTTAACTTTTTTATATATATATTTCTTCTCAAGCTTTAAATATTTATTCTTAAAAATAAAACTTTCATCTTATTTAGCTTAATTTTTTTATGTGTGTGCATTTTTATGATTATATTATGTGTATTTTAAAAATAAAGCTTTCATCTTATTTAGCTTTAATTTTTTTGTGTGTGCCTTCCCATGATTATGCCGTGTGTTTAAAGAAAAATCTTACTACATCTTATTTAGTTTGAATAAAAACTTTCAACTTAAATTTGTTAAAGTAAAAGAGGATTTGTTGTTCATGTCACTTTAATTAAACACATATCACTCATATAATATACAAAATTAAAATTCATTTTAATTGATGAATACAATATCAATTTTCAAGTGATTAAAAAACTATTTAATTTAAAATATACAATTCAACAATGGAGTTGACATTTTTATTATTTGTTAGGAGAATTAAAATATATAAATAAACATAATAATTATTCAAATAAATTTAACATATAATATATTCATAAATAAAAATACATATATGTGTGAAATGAAATGAAAATATACATTGAACTGAAATAATACCTTGATCTTTTTGATTTTTCATATAATATTGAAATAGCTTCTTGCAAAAATACAGGATAAAATTGCATATAATAGACCTTTGTAGTTTGATCCTCACACCCTTCTCCAAACCCTATGAATAGCACAACATGCACTTGATATGCTCAATTAACACAACTTTAAATTTTCCAGATTTTGTAGTGTTAAAGTTACGTTGCACAGTGATCAAACGCAAGGCAGTTCCGTTGAAACATGATATGATCCCTCCATACAGTTCTTGTGTATCAAGAGATTCCAACCAACACAAGAACAACAAGATGAACAACAAAGTGCTAGTGAATCGAAAATGGTCACACACGGCTTCACTAGGCTTGCAACACTTGTTTGAACTAGAAAAGTGAGTTTAACAACAAGAACAACAAAGACAATATTGCTAGTGAATCGAAAGAGCCCCACACGGCTTCACTAGACTTTTATATTCAACAACACAATGTTAACAAGATTTACAAAGAAAGAGATAGAAACTTGACACACAATATTCATTAATCTAAGAACCCTAACAAGAGAAAGGACCCTAAGACTAATAAATATCAATACCAAGTTCTTACTTGTACCAAGAGGAACTCAAAGAACCTCAAGAACCTAGTTTCTAGCCAAGATACAATACTAGTATCACTCTACTAGTGAGAATTTGGTTTTGGCCTCTCCAAATGATGAGAAAGAGAAGTAAAAAATTTACAAGTCTTTGTTTCTTGAATAATAGGAATGAACTAAAGAAAGACTAGCCCTATTACATGGCTTATATAGTCACTTAGAAAGGAGGGACAAAGACCAAATTACCCTTGGCATTTAAGTGGGTGGGTTTGGGGTGTCTTGGTGGGCCTCTTTACATTTTATTAAATATAGGCCCTTAGATGGGCTCACAAGGGCCTCACACATGGACAAGAATGTGAACAAGGCTTGGAGTCGTTGCAACTCACGTGCTTGGCTTCATGTGAAAGGTCTCGAGCTAGGAATTCCCGTATCATCCTCTCCATCTTGAAGGAAATTTGTCCTCAAATTCGGATCATTGCCATCCTCCACCGTTTCCACCCGAGAGAGCTCACACACGTTGAAAGTGTTGTGCACTTGATATTCCGAGGGTAGATCAATCTTGTAGGCATTGTCGTTGATCCTTTCTAATACTTGGAACGGGCCATCACCCCGTGGCATCAACTTAGCATTCCTTTGAGACGAGAATCTATCCTTCCTTAGGTGCACCCACACCCAATCTCCCGGTTCAAGAATGAGCTTTCTTTTTCCTTTGTTGGCTCGCCTCGCAACTTCTTGGTTTTTCTTCTCCAAACGCAACTTCACCTTCTCATGTAGCTTTTTCATGGCCTCAGCCCATTTGCTTCCATCTAAGCTTATCACAAGATCACTTGGCAAAGGGGTTAAATCCAAAGGGGTGAGGGGGTTGATGTCGTATACACACTCAAAGGGTGTTATCCCCGTGCTCGAGTGTATAACACGATTATAAGCAAACTCAATCAACGGTAAGTGCTCCTCCCAAGAAGTCATTTTTCCTTTAACCATGGACCGTAGCATAGACCCTAAGGTCCTATTTACTACTTTCATTTGGCCATCGGTTTGTGGGTGGCATGAAGTCAAAAACAACAACTTAGTACCGAGTCTACCCCACATGGGCTTCCAAAAGTGGCTTAGGAATTTAGAATACCTATCACTCACTATGGTCCTGGGAACACCATGAAGTTTTACAACATTATCAACAAACAAAGAAGCTACGTTAGACGCATCATCACATTTAGAACAAGGAATAAAGTGAGCCATCTTGGAAAACCGATCCACCGCGACAAAAATACTACCCCCCCTTCTAGTCCTCGGCAATGCCAACACGAAGTCCATTGATATGTCAATACAAAGACTCAAAGGAGTGGACAATGGGGTGTACAACCCGTGGGGTTGGAGCCGTGACTTGGCTCCTTTGCAATTAACACATTGTCCGCAAATTCGGGCCACATCTTTGTGTATCCTAGGCCAATAAAATTGTTCTTCCAAAATTCCGAGGGTCTTCTCGACCGTAAAATGGCCCATTAGACCACCATTGTCTGCTTCTCTCACAAATAATTCTCTTCACGAACTTGAGAGAACACACAATCGTCTACCTTTAAACGAGTATCCATAAAATTTGGTATAGGGATGGGAACCCCTATCTGTAACCCACTTATCCCTTTCCAACTCTTCACTTTTCCTATAGATAGGAGCGAAGTGAGGGTCCTCGGGATATAAAGACTTGAGGCTTTAAAACCTCATCAACTTAGACGACAAAGTAGACACAAGCACATGTTTTCGGGATAAAGCATCGGCAATCACATTGTTTTTACCCTTCTTGTATTGAATAACATAATGGAAAGTTTCAAGAAATTTAATCCATTTGGCATGTCGCCGGTTAAGCTTGTTTTGTGCCCGTAGATGCTTCAAGGATTCATGATCCATTCGGATCACGAATTATTTAGGCCACAAATAATGTTGCCAAGTGGCCAAGGCTCTAATCAAGGCATACAACTCTAAATCGTACGTAGAGTAGTTTAGAGTTGCTCCTTTGAGCTTTTTGCTAAAGTAGGCAATAGGCTTCAATTCTTGCATTAAAACCGTGTCTATGCCGACTTTGCTTACATCACATTCGACCTCAAAAGTCTTGTCAAAATTCAGCAATTGTCGCAAAGGGGCCGAGATGAGCATAGCTTTCAAGTCCTCGAAGGCCTTAGCTTGTTCATCTCCCCACTTGAAAGGCCGATCCTTTTTAATCACTTCGGTCAAGGGGGCGGCAATGGTGCTAAATCCTTTGACAAAATGTCTATAAAAACTAGTCAACCCATGGAAGTTTCTCACTTCACCTACGGTTTTAGGAGTTGGCCAATTTTTAATGGCGTCAATTTTAGATTCATCCACTTCGACCCCTCTTGAGCTTACCAAAAACCCAAGAAATACAACCTCATGGACACCAAAAGAACACTTTTCTAGATTAGCATATAACTTCTCCTTTCGGAGGACATCAAACACACATTGTAAATGCTTTACATGCTCATCTAAGGACTTACTATACACCAATATATCATCAAAGTAAACAACAACAAACTTTCCGATAAATGGCTTCATCACATGATTCATTAGCCTCATCAAAGTACTTGGAGCGTTTGTTAGGCCAAATGGCATAACCATCCATTCATAGAGACCGAATTTGGTCTTGAAGGCGATTTTCCATTCATCACCCGGTTGCATACGAATTTGGTGATAGCCACTCCTCAAATCAATTTTAGAAAACAAACACGAACCACTCAATTCATCAAGCATATCATCTAACCTAGGAATAGGGTGACGATATTTTACCGTTATCTTGTTGATAGATCAGCAATCAACGCACATACGCTAAGTCCCATATTTCTTGGGAACTAGTAGCACCGGAACCTCACAAGGGCTCATACTCTCCTTGATATACCCTTTGCTGAGGAGTTCCTCAACTTGGCGTTGTAATTCCTTGGTATCCATCGGGTTGCTCCTATAAGCCGGTTTGTTGGGCAATTGTGAACCCGACACAAAATCTATTTGGTGTTCAATTCCCCGAAGTGGGGGCAATCCTTGCGGTAATTCCTTTGGGAAGACATCCACGTAATCCTGCAAAACATGAGAAATAGGAGGAGAAATGGAAATGTTAGTGGCGTTAGTGTTAAAACAATGAGCCAAGAGAAGCATCGGAGTGTCCTCGTCATGATCCACAAATAATTCTTTCCTCCTAGCCATCATCACCATACTTTCTTGCCCTTTAGAAATTAGGAGCCCCTCGGTTTCCCCTACTCCCTCACTCTCGGGTTTCCCTCTTTTTCCCTCACTCTCGGCCTTCTTTCTCTTTCCCTCAATTCCTGCATCTTTTGGTATAATTCATTCACTTGGGAAGATAATAATGGATGAAGAGCGACCTTTCGGCCATCCTTCTCAAGTGTATACCGATTGGACCTTCCATCATGTTTGGTCGAACTATCGTATTGCTAAGGCCTTCCTAACAACAAGTGACAAGCTTGCATTGGTATCACATCACAAAGCACCTCGTCATGGTAGTTGGCTACCTTAAAACGTATCACACATTGCCTTGTGACCTTTAACTCGCCGCATTCATTCAACCATTGCAACTTATAAGGACTAGTGTGAGGTATAGTTGGCAATTTCAAGAAGTTCCCCATTGCAACACTAACCACATTCGCACAACTTTCACTATCTATCACCATAGTGCACACACTTCTCTTCACAAGACATTTAGTATGGAATAAATTCTCCCGTTGGCCAAGGTTATCAATCGCCTTACTAATCATGGAACGCCTCGCTACAAAGTTTGGAACCACGCACTCCCCTTCTTGCGGATAAGCATCCTCACAATTATCATCATCATGTGGCTCATTTTCGGGTTTCTCTCCATCTTGAGGCTCAGCCTCATTCTCTTCTTTTTCAAGACCCACTTTCTCACCAAGGTAATACAATCTCTCTCCCCTTAGGATCATATTGCGTCGGTTTGGACATTCATTGGCTTTATGTCCCCAACCTTGGCACTTGAAACATTGGAACCCTTTAGGATTAGGATACTTGTGAGCTTCTTGCCGGGGAGGAAATTTATGGACTGTTTTAGGCTCAGACATCCTTGTAGTGGCGGGTTGGTCCTTGTTTTTGGGCTAACCCGAAGATGGTTGAACCATATCTTTGCTCCTCGGCCAACCCGAGGTTGATGGTCCCTTTGCCTTGAACGATGACCTCTCTTTAAGATCCCTTTCAATCTCAAGAGCCTCTTGGAAAATCCCTTCAACGGTATCAAACTTGTGAAGCGTCAAATGAGTAGAGATCTCTTTGTTCAACCCACACTTGAACCGAATGATGCCATGGCCAATTTGTTCTCCCCGATGATCAAGCTTCAACATGAGTTGTTGAAACTTGTCATAGTATGCCATAACACTTCGATTCCCTTATCGCAAATTGTACAACCTAGCAAGTAACTCATGACGATAACTTTCGAGAAGATACATTTGCCTCATTAGGTACCTCAACCGAAACCATGGCAGTGGTTGTCCCTCTACCAACTCGTTGTCGAACCGCTTGACGTATTCCCACCAAATGTTAGCATAGCCTTCAAAATGAGCTATGTCATAACAACTCTTCTTCTCCTCCGAGATATCATTCACTTGAAACACTTTATCACACGCCGAATCCCAAGCAAGATACACCTCGGGGTCACTTTCACCCTTAAAGATAGGTAGGCTCAATTTGATGGTATTGATGCCTACGTCTCTCTCTAGGTGTCGATTTCCCCTTTCTCCATACCCTCAGTATCTCCTTGGATCCACACGACCCCCTCTCATCTCTTTCTCCCTCATGTAGGTATCATCAAAGGCTTCATACCCTTCATAATCCTCTCTACCATATTTCTCAAGGTGGACGGGACGATTTTGGACATTTGGAACTTGATTCAGAGGAATTGGATTTTGTGGAGGTGGTGTTGGTTTAGTGGAGTTTGGAAGGGGGGTTCGGATTTTGTGGAGGCATTTGACGTCCGATTACCTCTTGCGGAACTTGAGACGTTTGGGAATGGGTTGGTCTATTGGAGTCTCGGTTTAGAGGGTTATAAGTGGTTTGGCTTGCGGCATTTAGTGGAGCTAGTGAGGGATTTGGAAATTGTGGCCATGCTTCGGGAGTAACGGTGGCAGAGGAATTTCTATCATGTCCACTTGACAAAACATGTCGAGGAGTAGAAGGACGAGAGTTCCTTTGACTCTCTATTTTTTCTAACCTCCCACTAATAGTCGTCACTTCTCCCCTTATGGCTCCCACTTCCGTACTCAACCTTTCAAGAGCTAGGGTCATAGCCTCAAGAGTGACCCTCATATTCTCCTTTTCATTAGAATCCACGATTTGAGATGTGGTTTCCTCCATTATCAAGGTATCACCTACACAAGCAACAAACAAGTTAGTTTAAAATCCCTCTCCTCACTCACACTCTTTTGGTTCACTCACACTCAAGTTCCACAAGTGTTGTAGATTGGCTAGGAGCCCGTGAATCCGTAAGGTATGAGTATGCTCTTGCCCAGAATGGATTCTTGTTTGAAACTCAAAGAATTCTCGTCGTACTAGAGCCAAGAGTTACAACATATTCAAACGACAAAAGCATACAAACAAACGTTGACACGAACACAAGGCTTCAAGTGACTAATTGACAAGCTAGTAGAAATGTACTAGTTTGTTAATTAGTTCTCAAGTCAATTAGAGGAAACTAGGAATCAATAATTAGAAACTAGAACATCCAAATTTGAGCTTAATTATCACGTGAACAGTAACTAGGGTGACGTGGCAGCATGTCAATGGTCGCGGATCCACATAAATAGTTCATCAACTTGAAGTCTTAGTCCCCTTAGATCTTTTGTAATGGATGTTTGACCTCACTAGTCCCACAAGACAAGGTTCCTTGTTTTAAGGAAAAGTGGTTGTCAAGTCTTGAAAAGGTGATGTTGGCAAGTCTTCTCCCAAACAATTTTCAATTTTGTCTTACAACCTTTTTGGATCTATTTATCTTTATAGAAGTTAAGACATAAGATGAGGAGAAGTTTAGGATGAACACAACATCAACACCTTCAAGAACACAACAACAATACACCACAATGGTCACTTCCAAGTTTGTTTGTTTTTTTTCACAACATAATTCTCTTTTTCATTAAGCTCAACTTTAGATTTATACACCCTTTGTGTTGATGAGAAAGAAACCAACACAAGAAACAACTAAACAAGTAAAATTTTTGTAGATCTACAACCAATTTTTTACCAAAATGTTCAAGAACACACTTTTTGGTAAGAGCTTTCCAAGATTGGTTTTGTAAGAACAAAACCTAGCCTTGAGCTTTGATACCAAATGATACAATGCTAAGTGTGTATCAAAAGATTCCAACCAACACAAGAACAACAAGATGAACAACAAAGTGCTAGTGAATCGAAAATGGTCACACACGGCTTCACTAGGCTTGCAACACTTGTTTGAACTAGAAAAGTGAGTTTAACAACAAGAACAACAAAGACAATATTGCTAGTGAATCGAAAGAGCCCCACACGGCTTCACTAGATTTTTATATTCAACAACACAATGTTAACAAGATTTACAAAGAAAGAGATAGAAACTTGACACACAATATTCATTAATCTAAGAACCCTAACAAGAGAAAGGACCCTAAGACTAATAAATATCAATACCAAGTTCTTACTTGTACCAAGAGGAACTCAAAGAACCTCAAGAACCTAGTTTCTAGCCAAGATACAACACTAGTATCACTCTACTAGTGAGAATTTGGTTTTGGCCTCTCCAAATGATGAGAAAGAGAAGTAAAAAATTTATAAGTCTTTGTTTCTTGAATAATAGGAATGAACTAAAGCAAGACTAGCGCTATTACATGGCTTATATAGTCACTTAGAAAGGAGGGACAAAGACCAAATTACCCTTGGCATTTAAGTGGGTGGGTTTGGTGGGTCTCTTTATATTTTATTAAATATAGGCCCTTAGATGGGTTCACAAGGGCCTCACACATGGCCAAGAATGTGAACAAGGCTTGGAATCATTGCAACTCACGTGCTTGTCTTCATGTGAAAGGTCTCGAGCTAGGAATTCCCGTATCACCTTGCCCCTATATTTGTGGAGGTAAAGAGGTTTTTGATAAACATTCGGCTCAAGAAAAAAAATGAAATGATTCACAAGCCATCCACAACATCATACTAATACGTAGTCCTACAAGTGGAGTCTAGGGATGGAGGGGTATATACAAATCTTACTCCTACCCAGTGTAGTTCCACAAGTAAAGTTCGGGAGGTAGTTCCACAAGTGAAGTTCGGGGACGAAAGGGTATACGCAAATGTACACAAATTATATGTCTTGAGAATGGAGAAATCTCTTACTCTCTCTGTTTTTTTTTACTTGTCACATTTTGGTTTGATACATATCCATTGAGAAAAACAATTAATAACCTGATTATTTTATTATATTATTCATATTAAATGATATTTACATTGTGTGTTGAAATTAATTTGGAGAAGATAAAAGAAGTTGTCTTTTCTTAATATGTCAAAAATGACAAGTAAAAATAAAAATACAATTAGAAAATTTATGACGAGTAAAAGCTAATGAAGGAAGTATAAAAAGACTCTTCCTTTAACAAACAGACGTAAATTTAAATTAGTCAAACCAATAAGCACGAAATGCCATACATAAAAATCTTATCTCCTCCGATGGGCCATATAGTTTACAATCCTATTTAATCGAGGCTCAATGCTAGCTCCAGACACTAGGCGAAAAATAAAAAAATAAATAAAGAAAAATAAAAATGTTCTTATCAAACTAAAAAGGAATAAACCAAACACCACTTGTAAAAATCCCTCTCGGATTCGGCTCCTCTCCGTTACATTTTCTCTTCATTTCCTCAAGTATACATCTAGATGAATGACACTTGTCTAATTTATTTTTTAAAGGTCAAGATTAGATCAATTCAACTAACATCTTAACCATGATTAAAATATTAAATTTTGGAAAGTATTTTTTTTATCTTCGGCATCCAATATTAATCTCCCCACATGTTTAAGTAATCATTAACTTCAAATGTGCGTCAAACTTCCCCGCCCCTCCCATTCACGAATCCGTCTAAATAAGAAAAGTACTAAATGTGATCATAAATTTTAGGAAATTGATTTTAAAATATCTGAAAAATTAAATTAAATAGCATATGAGGAGAGTGAAATCATAGTTCTAATTTTCACTTTTTTTTTTTTTTTAAAGAAATAGGAATTTTATTGATCAGAATATGAGTGCAATTATGTTCCTCACTTGATTCTTTAAAAAAAAATGTAATTTGAGGATTGTTAAAAAAAAAAAAGGGGCAGTCCGGTGCACTAAAGCTACCGTTATGCGCAGTGTTCGAGGAAGGGCCCCACCACAAGGGTGTATCGTACGCAGCCTTACCTTGCATTTCTGCCAGAGGCTTTTTCCAAGGCTTGAACCCGTGACCTCCGGGTCACATGGAGGCAATTTTACCAGTTACTTCAATTCGAGGATTGTTAGTAGCGTATTTTTTGAACATAAGAAGATTTGAATTTGACCTCCATAAAGAAGGTTTTTGCAGATCCTTTTAAATTATTTGATTATAAAAAAGAGAGAGTTTTAGTTTCTTTTTGTGAATATTTCATCAGTTTATGAAATTTTCGAGATATTATTCGAGGTCTATTTTCAAGTGACAATTGGGAAGCAAATTAGAGTGTTGAAATTATTATGATACTATTTGGTTTAGTTCTCTTTCAATTTAATTTAATTGAGATGATGAATATTTTGATGCTATTAAATTTTATTAAGATTTTGAAATGTATGAACAAGCTTTGGATTATCGATATTTTCAGTCTAAAATTTACAAATGAAATTAATGAGTATCAAAGTATTAATTATATGCCTACTAAATTAAAGTATGCTTTCTAAAATTTAATATTTTAATTATAGATAAGATGCTAGTTAAATTGATCTAATCTTGACCTTTAAAAAATAAATTAGAGAAGTGTTATTCATCTATATGTGTACTTGAGGAAATGGAGAGGAGCCAAATCTAATATTTTATGAGCTATAAGAATACTATTTAAGGTTGATTTAGTTTCCTTGCTTTCTATTATTCGCCACATAGTTATGGAGACTCATCAATATAGTATTGGAGATCTCAACATATCTTCCGGCCAAGTCTCTTATGCGGTTCGAGTGTATTTCTAAAGCGTGAATACTGTGATGCAATGTCCCGACTTTTTCGGATCTCACTATGCTCATTATATTCTCAGGACCGCCCCTCAGCCACCCGATATTTATTTCAACTCAAAACAGATAACAAAAAACATCTGGATAGAGATAGCTTGATCGTTTTTGCTACGATGGGGAGATGAGTATTTATTTGTTCAAATCATTGCAACGGACTAGTTTGCTTGTATAGCTACGATATAAGGAGAATCAAGTTTATTTATACAATGTGACAAACAAGGGAGAGGAAAGCTTTGCCACCCTATATGAATCGGGAAATAGAAATTAAGCCTTACAACAAGCAACCGTCTAAGCCGCCTTTGATGAGGTGAATGCAAACTACAAATTGCTTCTTTTGTTTCCCCATCGATCAAAGTTGTTGGGGTACGATGATGCTAACAAGGTTTTTATTCCTCTTGAGAGTTTGAAATACTTGCCCCGAAACAGTAAGGATGGACGACCAGACAAAGGAAGCACAAGTTTTAGCTACAACAAGTCGCCCTGCTTCTCCCATAAGACTTGTTGTTGACCATAACAACGAAAACATGAGTCCATGTCTAGATTTGTTAGCATATTTGTTGAGAACATTATCCCGTTAAATAGATTGAATGTTAGAATTATTAGATAGGCTTGCAGGCAATTTAATTTTGGATTGTGTGTGTCTTATTTAATTTCAGGGACAAACCCGTTTTTGTTCTAAATTGGGTCTAAGATACTTTAGGCATTTGTACAACTTTGGTGGCACGTCCTCCTTGCTTTTGTAAAACTTGAAATCAAAACTCTTACAATTTTTTGTACTTAATTTACTTATAGAAGCTAAATGTCTTAGTATAGCTTGTACCCATTGAGATATGGAATTGGTTAGTACTTATTGACGACAAATTGACCTTTTAACTTTTGAAGGTGTAAATAGCAAAAAAGTAAATTTGATTTTAGTTCTTGTGGTATATGTATATGGTTGAACAGTTTCTTTGCAAGAGAAGCGGACACTATCTTGGGATATAGTGTAATATGAGTGTTAAAGAAGATGGGACATTAATTTGTGAGGCAAGAGAAAATGTTGACATACAATTTAGGATGCAATACAAGCATATATATTCATTCTCTCACAATTAAAAAGTCAGTTAAGTACATTAAAACACCTGGTATGCACAGAATTTGAAAAAGAATTGGATCACAACGATCTATTATACTCTATGATAATTACATATAAGCTAATGTGTACATATTACGTGAAAATTAACCTCAAAGAAGAAAATGTAATTTTTTGATAATTTTTGTTCTTTTATACATTTATATTGATTAACGGTGATCTCAATATATGTAGTTTAAAATCATATAAAAAGGTTATAAGATCAAATAGGAAGTTACTTTTCTCAAGACGTGTTTTTTGAGGGACTTTAGAGATATTTCAACACCTCGTTGAGCAATCTTTAAGGTAGATTTGGTTCAATCCTTAATATGTTTGTGTTTATAAAAAAAAAAAGGTGTTGATTAATTAATGTGACATACAAGTACAACAACATACTCAGAAGAAACAATATTTTTGCCATTTAAATCATGAATGTAATGTTGCATATACTGCAATTTCAATTGCAATATAATAAAATATACTTTTTTTTGTATGTAATTTTTTATATCTGACATGAAATACACGTGCACATATACTAAACTAGTTGAATTAAATATTTAAACTTGATATACTTTATGGGTTTTTTTACTTGTTGGTACTATTCCAAATTGTGTTGTTGACTTCAACTTTAAGGAGTGTAACAAAGAAAGCTTTATAAGAGGCAAAGCAAGGAGCTAACCAAGACTTTTTTGAAAGATTTCATGTCTATGTCACTCTACCAGCTAGCGTAGGAATAGTTTTTTGTGAAGATTGGAAGGAGAAATCTTTCTCCCGCATTGTACCTAGTAATCGAACCTCAAGGTCAGCTTCTTTTGTTTTCGTGCCCGCCTAGGCATGTTGTTTTGTAAAGAACTCCTTTTATTTACTTAATGCATCTTTTCTTACTGACCGGAAGAAAAAAAAAAACTTAATAAGAGTCCTAAAACTTTTGGGTTTTGGAACGTATTGAAAGGAATTTTATTTCCTTATCCTAAATTATTAAGGAGGGGTGAAACAAAAGAAGCAAATTGTAGTTTCCTTATCTTTTAATATGTTTATAAAAGATATTAAACATTTAACTTCTCGTAGTAATAATATTATTATTTATAAAAGTAAGAATTAATTCTAGTTACTAAGATGTCAATCATTTATTGCAATACATAAGCTTTGATATTATTGTAAAAATTTCATTTATTATTATATGAATATTTAAGTTGATTAATTCATATTTCTAAAATAGTTTTGACAAAAAGTGATAGTTCTTTGTTTTGGTTTAAAAATTAAAATTATGTACTTTTTTACAATCTCCAATATTATTTTAACTGGAATTAAAATCATAAAATTCACTATTAAAATTTCTTTGAACTTCAAATTTTTTTTAGGGCTTGAAGCAAATTACTAGTCTCACCTTTGAGCCACTCATGAAAACAATATCCAAATTATTTTAGGGAAAAAAAATAACATAAATAGAGAGGTTGTTTTCAATGAATCCTCAACTCGAGCAAATTCAGCCACCTATAATTGAAGTTCAAGAGGAAACAGTTGAACTCTAGTCATATGTAACATGAGCGTCAGACATTTGTATAAATATCAACCACATGAAACTGTAGGCACTGATGTTTGATGTTGCTTCGATGTGGATAGATGGGCCACCTAAACCAAGGCAATTGAAAAGAAATAACATAAATTTCACAATTTTAAAACATAATTACCTTTTCTCCTTTTTTTTCAATTAAAATTTCTCTTTTCCTATTTTTATACATAAGTTATCGACCATATACATTTCTATTTATGTATCTGGACTAACAAATTTAACTATAATTAAGAAAATAAAATATATATCTTAAATAAATAACACAATTATCGTTATATTTATAAAATTGTGATTAATGGATCCCTTAGATTCAGTAACAACTTTTTAATTTTAAAATTTGAAACACCAAATCTATTTCAACGATCAAAATTATAGATTGAGAAATCTCGAATTGATTTCGACAATTACATCTGAATTTCATTCCCTGTAATAATATACAATGCAAACCAATATTAGTTTAATATGCAACGGAACTTAAACAAAAAAATTCAAAACTTGAAAACATAAAACAATGCTTAGTATTCATTCCTAATAGCCTTTCATATGCATAACAATGCTATGTATATAGGCTGAAATAAACACACTTCAACTTGTCTAATAGAGCTATATACATAACTGTGTTACGTATAACACTATTACACATAAAATATACATAACTATGTGATGTATATGTTCTGAAAATACAACAGTCCAGAAGTGTCTGTTTCAACACATATACATAACAAAATTATGTATATGAGTTGATATACATAACTTTGTAATGTATATTTTTTTGAAACAAACACTCCATCAATGTTTGGCATAAAGTAATAACAAATTTCATGCATATGTATATGGTGTGACATAAAAACTCCCGGCAATATCAAATTCCATATATATATATATATATACATACCTTTTTTTTCCTCATCTTTTATCCTTTCTTTTAATAAGACTGATATCACTAGCATCGGTCAAAACTGTCTTGTGTATCTTACCAGTTACCACGTATAAGACAAATACGTTTAGTGTTCCACAGCTAAAGAAGGCCTAAGACTCTAAGTTAAACCTCTAAGCATAGTGTTCCACATGAAGAGGCCTGATTAAGTAATTTGAGCAAACAACTTGTGTGCATAATGAATAGATGTTGAAAAAGTAACGATGAAAGCGTAAATAAGCTCGCATAGAATAATGCGGTTCGAGTTGAAACCATTGATGATCATGAAAAATGTACTTTAAAGATTGGAGATTTTTGCATTTTCTCCATAGTGATGACGATTGTTGGTCAAATCAAACGAAAACTCTATACTAACAATTGAGAGATTAATAAAAATCTGTATTTTGAAGAGTTCTTGAGAAAGACAAACACTTGAGGAAAAAAAAATATATTAAAGATCAAAAAATAGAGATATATTAGAAAATAAATATTTCTTTCAAATAATATATTAGGTAATTTGCTCCTTAATTACTCTCCTTAATGCTATATTAGGTAATTTTCTTGATTTTAGGCACTATTTGAGAAGTATAAGGGTAGGTGAGATGTGTATATGATATTTGAAGAGAGAAAGTTTTTTAAAAAAAAGAATTTATGTAATTACTTTTGATAGTTGGAATTTTGTGTAATAATATAAACTCAAGTTGTAGTTTTAAGTAAGGGTAAAGGAAAGAAACAACACTTCAAATTAAATTATTTCCATGAAAATAGTCATGTAATTTAAATTCCACTTTCTAGCCTTTTCAATTTACTGACTTGTTCTATACCGTTTCTACACAACTTCTAGACAGTTTCTATACATATCTTATATATATAAATATTCTATACGAAAATTATACAGTTTTGATACATAATTTATACAATAACTGTACATTTCTTTTTACACGTTTTATACAACAATTATATAATTTTCATACACTTTCTATATATTATATATATATATATATATATATATATATATATATATATTATACATATACATATTTGATAGAACTATACAATTTTTATGCATATATCTTATATAGATACATATTCTATTAAACAATTATATCGTTTTTATATAATTTAATTATTATTTCTAAATAATAAAAAAAAAGTAAAATATTTGATCAGTTAAAAAATTTATAGCAAAAAAAAAGATTGAAATATTTTTACAAGTGCCAAATTGCCCAAGTTGAATACTGTATAAGTATTGTATATAGACTGTATCAATATTGTATATGGACTACGTAGGCCAAAATAACCCAAATCGGGAAAAGGCTATAAAGCGGAAATAGTATATACGACTGACCACTTTTTGAAAATATTTCAAACTTAGGCTATTTATTTTAAAAAGTGTTATACAGTGTCCTTTTCCTTTTTAAGTGATTGGTACTTATGATTTGTTGGGCTATATGGAGACCCACACAATTTGTGAGATCCAAGTTCACTATATACCACCCCTCGATGCCTATTAAAAGCTTCTTTTAACACTTCATGCAAATTCACTTTTTGTCTCTTACCTTTTTCTATAAATAAAATTTTTACAACTTGGTGGACTTTTATCTTTAAACGAAAAATAAGTCAAGGAAAAATGACAGTATTTTGGATTCACTAAAATTGATGGATTACAATTAATATAATCAGTTCAAAATAAAGGATAATTGTTGTCTATTTGTGTAATAGTTTGACATCTTTAGTCCCAAAAAGCACCATAATAGGCTTATGTTGTATGACTGACTGTTCGGATCAAATCAATTTAGGATTTGGGCCAAGGCCCATTATATTTACTAAAGAATAAGGTAGAGAGAGTAAAGTAATTAAGGAAGTGGAAGGGAGCGTAAATAATTCTAATAAGTTTGGAATTTATGTTATCTTTCCTATAAAAAATAGCCGTCCAAAAAAATAAGAGATAAATTTATATATATGTTGATAAAAATAGTGTCTTTTAACATAAATTGCAAACTTTTAATATTGACTTTCATTTTTTTAATTTCCTTTTTCACTTTTGTACCTTTATTGTCTGCCCAAGTTGTGGCCTATTGATAGTTGCAAGGATTTTGGTGTTGTTAAAAGAACTATGAAAAAGTTATTGCTATTACAACAAAAACAGAAGATATTAAGTTTTGAATACAACAACTATATATTATATTATGTTATGATACATACGCCTTAATTTTCAACTTTTTAAAAAATTATTTTTAATTTTATTTCAATATGATATTCACGTAAAGTATCATGTGCACTTTCTCTTTAAAAACTTGTTACTCTAGAAGTCTATCATTCTTTCTCTAACACTTGTCCTCATCGAGCAACCCTCTGTCATTAGCGTCAAACACTCCTTTTATGGACTTAGCATGCCTATTGAAGTTTGCCGCTCCACTTTATTGAGAGTGTATTCATCTTTGACATCATATTTTTTATGACACTTGTCCTCATCGAACAACCCTCTGTCATTACCGTCACACACACTCCTCTTATGGACTAAACAATCTCATTGAAGCTTGCCACACCACTGTATATGTCATTAGCTCGAATACATATCATATCATATCATGAACTTAGACCGTAAAAATAGTTATTAGAAAGTGACTATATACTACAACAATGTTACATACTTTGCATATATCTAGGAATAAAAATTAAGGGCCGGCCACAAGAAGAAAATGACCAAAGTTGAGATTGCATAAATAAGTAGAGAATTGATAGAGGGACAAAATGAACATAAAACAGAGAACAAAAACAAGAAAATGTTTCCTCACTTGCCTACACTTTATACTGTTGTTGTGTTCCCCTTGCGGCACGCCCAATTCCATTTTTTTTGCCTTAAAAGAGTCCTTTCACTTTCAATCATCACTTGTGGACCACCCATCCCCACCCCCACCCCCACCCCCACGCCATGCCAATGGAATTTACCACTTTTTTTTTTCGTGTTCGATATCTTTATTGAAGTCTCAGCTAATTTGGATCGCGTATTGCAGCGTTAATTCTGAGAGTGACGCTCCCGACAAAATTTTCTTCAGACCCAAAATTTGAATTCAAAACATGTACCCATGTTGGTCACTTTATTTGATGATACATGGAGTAGTAGTACTACTACTACTATATACTATATTCTTTTTTTTTTTTCTTTCATCACTATGTTGATTATCTTAATGAAATCTTATTATTATTATTTATATAATGATGATGTTAATCATTTGCCTGTGACATAAAGTTGAAGCACTTAGTTGACTAATCTATATAACATGCAATAACAAATCCTTCCTACTCTATCTCCACTAGATCTGCACATAGCAGAAGCTTTAGTGTATCAAATTGTTCTTTTTTTTTTTTTTATCTCCTCTCGCTTTATTTAATTCTTTGTGATGAGTTTACTAATTATTATTTTATTTTCAATTACGTATTTCAAAGTACATGTACGCTCCTTTTTTCATATATCAAAATATTATGTGGATTTACCTGTTGTATATCAACGTCCCACCATTGATCATTAAAGTCATGTTTTGAGTAAATTTATTCATAACGTAAATCATTTTGTTGCCCAATGAAACAACATCAACCGATAACTTCACTTGTCATATGAATTATGATTAACAAGCTAACCAACCATACAACATCAGCATGAAAATTACTAGTGCTATTTATTATTTTCAATAAAAAGAGAAAACTCGAAAAAACATTTAAACTTTTTTATGGTATATAAATATTCAACAAAGATTTATGGATGGAAAATAAATGCAGGTCGATGATTTTACCTTGACATATAATAATCAATTATGAAAACAAGAAAAGATGGGCAATAATTAATCACCAATTCTTTTTCATCATTCAACAGTCTCAAATTATCACCAATTATATATACTCCCTCACTTCTTTTTTAGCTGTCGTATTTTACTTTTCGAGAGTCAATAGGACTAATTTTAAAATTATAAGAAAATTACTATAAGTTGCAACGTTTCTTATATCAAATAGTATGATTGAAAAATAAATCTTAAAGTGTTGTCAAAATTTATATCGATTGTTTAATTATAAAAAAAAAAAGAAAATTATGACAGGTAAAATGAAACGAAGCAGGTATATATATTTTATTTTTGATAAATATTAAAAATAGGATAAGATATTTCCAGATAGTGATAATTGACTCTCCACACTCACTTTTTCTTTTTTCTTTTTTTCTTGATACGTATCTCACACTTTAAGAAAGTGATTTTGCTTTAATAGAAGCAATCTAAGGTCAAAGAAAAAGAGCACTATACATGATTAGTTGATTTATGATTTAGCCAGCTATATGGACTACTTATAATTGCTTCTTTTATTTATTTATTTATTTATTCTCCAATAACTATTCTTTTTTCTTTTGGTGGAAAAAAAAGGTTTCGTCTTTATGTACTTCTACTAATAACATTGTGGGGTTCCATCTCTTCCAATCATAGTGATGGTTGAAATATAATTTCTATATTTTGATGACAATATTGTATAGCATATAATTTAATAGGCAAAAACTAAGATCAAATGGAGTACATGAGACCGTGAATTAAAATTTAAGTTTGTAACGATGGTGTTCGAGTGAGTTTATACACATGATCACAATTATTTTATTAGTTAATGGTAATTTTCTCCTAAAATACGTATCGAATAACTTCATCGATATGAAATATTTGTCAACTTCAATCTCTACTGACATTTGAACCTAATTAGTCTCCCATAAGTGCGTATAGGGAGACTGATCAACTATATAACAACAAACTCGATGTAGATTTCTTTTTACTATCAATCGCTACGATAATTTTTTTGAAGAAATTTAGTGTAAGATATGTCTTTAATAAGCTCTACTATCATGTAGCAATAGGTCAAGGTAAGGGGAAAAAAAATCAGATCGAAAGTGCTCACATTTGGGTCTAAACGATGTAAATTCAAATTAATCAGGATCACAATATGAATATCAAATAGTGAATGTGAATTTTTTTATTAAAAATCAAGTAAACTAAGTGGGGTTTGCAGAGAAATTGAGTAAACCATTTCTTTTATATGCTATTGAAATAAAAGTTTTATTACCCTATTGTGGATAAGTAATACGTATTTCACTTTAATCTCTTTCATAAGTAATTTATTTTATCATAAACATATATTTTCTATGTCAAGATCCTCTAGTTGAAGAGATTTTCCTATTTTAATGGAGAATTATTTATTTGGCCGATGAGTGGATTAGTTTTACTACTTTCGGTGGAAATTTTGTTTGTTATTTGGAAAAAAATGTCCTATTGTCTGAGATAATTTGACTAGGTAATTGAGTTTCATTTTTTTATTTTATAAAAAAAATGTTTTCTTTTACTAGGAGAAAATTTGTCTTTTTTAGTCCTTTTTCTGCTGGATAATTTAAAAAGATTCAATAATTGAGCATGCTAAATTAGCGTCAATGTTTGGTGCAATAAGACTAAGGATAAAATTATTGTGGTCAATTATAGCATTACTTCTTTAACAGCACCATTATTATCTTAATTAGTGGTACTTCACTTTTTGTTTTGGCAGCTAGTATTATATATTTTTATTTTTATTTTTACCTTTTATGGTTAAATTATTAAATTAAGATAGATTCATTATTATAGGGTCAAATATTGGCAATTTCTTGGTCATATGATCTAAGGAAAAATAGGATTAGAAATCAAGATATTTAAGATAAGGATGAACGTGGCTTTCATGGTGGATAATATAAGGAAAACGAGACAAAAATGATTCAAACATGAGAGGAGCATACGCACAACTGTTTCAGTGAGAAGATGTGAGAGATTGACTATGACGGATCTGAGAAGGGGTGGAGGTAGATTGAAGAAAAGTTAGAAAGAGATGATTCGACACGATACGCTAATCTTACTGCTAACCAAAGACATGACTTTGATCGGAAGAATATGAAAGTCGAGTGTTCGAAACTTCGGATAGAAAATTAGTAGGTAATTAAACATTTCCTAGTGACAAATGGCTAGTTGATGCTTAAGCTTATGTGGGCAAAAGAAAACTTGTCAAATATAGTAGAATAATGCGATTGATTATATACCATTGTTTCATTTATTTATTTTCCTTTCACACAATTAATATAGAAAGGTGAGGTGGACATAATTGCAATTCGAATTGTAACTTTTTTGACTACGAAATTATACTCCTAAACTTTTTTCCATACTGTAAATTTTTTAAATATTGATACGAAAGGAGAAAAACATACTGCATTGGGTGTTAATAATTTTAAAAGTACATATATTAATTATTTTGTCAAATAATTCTATGATTAGAAAATTAAAAAATCATTTGCAAATTCATACAAGAAAATTAGTTAACCATTTGATTAAGCAAAACAAGGTCAGCTTTGCCAGTCTCGTGTTTATTTAATAAATCACATTATTATTATATTTAAATATAACATAATTTTAAATAACTCATGCCCATATTCAGAGCGTGACATTTTAGAACGAGGAGAGGAGTATATTTTACAACTTCATGTACGACTCAATTGCCTCATATCATACTTAATAGTTCCATTTATGATATTAAGTCAAATTAGATCTTAAAATCATTGATCTAATTCATATATTATAAACTAATTCATAATAAGAAAAGGAGATTGGTTAAACCTTATAACAAATCCAGATTCTCATTTCGATCAGATGCAGAATCATACTTAATCTTTCTCTGATATAATAAGTCACGATCGACAGAAATTGATCTCAATTAATATTTCTGCTTCAACTGACTCAATCATTACTTAATAGAAAATCAAAATGCGTCATCGATCCACCGGCCAAATCCATGAAGGTAACGTTCTCCGGGACCCACAAGTATTTTTCACGAGCCAGATTATTGACACGTGGACACCAATCAACGGTTTAGGGGAAACACAGATGTATAGAAAGTATAAACAGTAAAAGGGAATACCCACTAGGCTGCGGCACTAATATAATCACAACTCCATTTATTAGGAAGCATTTCATTCCTTCCGATATGAAATTTTCTTAAACGAATTCAGAATTAGTCGAACTCCAATGCGTGCGTATATATCGAACTGTGAATGTGAAACTCAAGAAAAAATAGGAAGGGGAATAAAATTTAGTACAGAGGAATGCGGCGAGTTTAAGTTCCAAAGGACCATAGAAAGCTGAGCTTAATGGGCCCTACTGAGAGTATCGAATTTGGGCGTGCTAAATGGGCCCGGATCCCGATGAAGTCCATTTTCGACGGCCGTGATTTAGTTAGAATGCATGCGTGCATGATAATTCGTGGTCCGTCATGCATATATTCACGTGCCTCTTAACGGGATTAGTGTCTTTCTTCTTCATGTTCCTTAACTATGCTACAATCTCTAATCTTGCCTCTATATTACTTAAACATTGCATAACATAATTTTTTACGGTTAAAATTTATACGCACTCGATGTTAGTGGTGGATGTACATGTATTTTATATTATTTTTATATGGTAAAAAAAAAATTTATGCATAAATAATGGAGGCTGAACCCCCTTCGACTAGTCCGTATATGTACTAATGAACCTCCTCACTGAAAATTCTGAATCCGCTCCTGCTCGGTGTATATCTCACGCCAATATATGCATGACATTTATTTGAATTTAGATTTCATGTTAGTTAATTATGATTAATTAATAAGTATTGTGCTTAATTTAATTACTTAATCATGATAAAGAGATTAATTTAATATATATACCGAGTGCATATAAGTTTTTACCATTTTTTACAAACTACTTCCTCCTTTCAACTATACTTATTTATTATAGTATATAAAAATTAGGTTCAATAATATTTATTTAGTTTGAAAAATATTCATCTATTTTATCTTTAATTATTAATTATTTTTTAAAAAAATATTAAATTAATTATATTCAAAAAAGCAATACTGTCATAAAATTCTTTTCTACTATTTATTACTTAACATGCGTGTCAAATTGATAGTAGATGTATATAATTGTTATTGGATAGAAGGAGTAACATGCTCATAAGATAACCTAATGAAAACATTGAGATAAATATGTAGGCATACTAAGAAAGTTAGGATCAGAAATAACATTATTTGGAATAAGATAAAAATAAATTTTGTGATGACAAGATGATGAAGTCGATATTGAGATGATTTAAATGTATAAAGAAAAGATAATTTAGCATAAATATTCTCTTCTATCTTTCCAAGGGGTTAATTTAGAGAGAGTGACATTCAAGCAAATTTATTTTTATTTTGCCTAAATTAATACATATCCAAAAAAAATTCAGTTAGTTATTTAATTTTGATGCACTAAATGTCTAAATAAATTAATGACGTTAAGTTCTTTCAATTCACGTAAACTTAACTCTCTAATTAGAGTTTGTTAATATACTTTTTACTGTAGTTTAGCTCTTCATCGGGTCCATTTTATGTGTTTTATTTTTAGTGGACACAAAATTGTACTTTAAGATTGTTAATTGAACACATTATAGTTTTAACATATTGGTTCATAACTACTTATATTATAATTTCAGTTTAATTTTAAAAATAAATATATATTTCATGCCGGATATACAGGATCAAATGAATTAATAACTAAATAATTTATGCATCTAATCCCATCTAAATTTCAATTGAATCTAAGGTCAACTTATGTAATAGATATTAAATTCATTTGATCTTTTCACATACTTACTTTTTTATAATTTTAACTTTTAACGAAAGTTCTGACTTCATCACTGGCTTAAACGATTGTCTCTTATAAATAGAAAATAAATATTAGTAGGTAGGTAATATTTGAAAGACTTACTACTAAAACTATTTAATGACTATGTTAGTACTCGGAGTAGCCATAATTTATATCCCAATTATAGAGAAGAAAGAATATGGATTTGTCCTTGTGAACAGTTACTATGCATGTCTTCTGGATTTTTATTGTTAAAAAAATGTTATGCAATAATATTTGATATTTTAGATCATCTTAAAAGTCATATACTAACAATAATTTGTCTTGCATAGTTATTATTACATTAATGTATATGTAATTGTACATGCATATAATTGTATGTCTTTATTAAAAATATAAGTAGATGAGAAGCTTGGAGCTTTAAGACGAATTAGAAATTGCTACCAATTAAAGTTGGTATTAGTAAATGTCACGGTACGAAACCATGCAAACATGGCTTCTCTCACTATCAAATCGTACGTAACTAGAAAGAAATACTACTTTATTCGTTTCAGTTTATGTGTAGTTCTGTTTTTTACTCCGTTCTAAAAATAAATAACTCTGTATTTTTTAATTTATCGTTAATAAAAACTTTTATGATCATGTAAATGATAGAAACCAACCAAATGCTATTATTTTCTTAAATTTTATTTTGATTGAAACTATATCATGTCAAGACCGATGATCCTCTAGTTTTGAGACAGAGAACTAAATATATGCATCAACATGAATTGTAATGGAATAGTTGAATTTCTTCATCGTTCATTAAAGATTTTCAATTAAAGTCTCTGAAAAAAATATCTTATTAAGAGCGCATTTTATATAAATAATTTTTTTATTATAAATAATTTAAATTTAATCTGAATTCAACATAAATATTGAATATCGAGTGGCGCTAAAAACATGCACACACACAAAGAGGTCAGCCATGTGAATACGTTTTAGTAATTTCTCATTCTTCGGCGCCTCAGTTTTTAAGCTTCTCTATTTTTTTTTCCCCTTTTGATTATATTGCCCTAACAATATTTTTTTTGTGCAACTTACCAAAAAAATATTTACATTAAATTATATACTACTTTATCTATCATGGTTATTATAAAAATTAACTCAAAAATATATATGACTGAATAATAAAAATAATAATCATTAGTGAGCAAGCAATCGCGACCTTTTTTCTTAAAAAAAATAAAATAAGAAGCATTTATATAAGTTTATTTTTTCTGAAACAATCGTCATTTTCTATCAGAAATGTTATCTTATTTTTAATTTCAACGTCTTTCGGATTAATGAGATCTTCTTTATACATGTTTTTTTTTTTAAAATTTCTTTTTATGGATAGTGATCGACCATGACATACGTAAATTTAGATTTTATTTTGCTTCTTCCGATCATCGAGCCTGGATATTGACACAACTCACTTTTTTTTTCTGTTATGGCCTCTTACTTCATATATTTATTGTGTCAATACAGATATCCATTATGAGTAAATTTTATCCTTAGATTAGGAGTAATTTAGTCACGTAATTGGCATGGCCCTCTCGTTACGCTCAACACAAAAAAGGTCATTTCTCATTCTACGGACCATATAATATCGTGTGATTAGTCGCGACTCAATATTAATATCAAATATCAAATTAAAAATAAAAAAAAAGTTGTGTACAGGATCCGGGGAAGAGCCCCACCACAAGGTATACATACTGTGTACGCAGCCTTAACTTTGTCGGTTACTCCAAGGCTCCCCTTCGATTGATGAATATAAACATTGAAATATATTGATATTAATTAGTTTATTACTTTCTCTGTTTATAAGGTTTGTTGAAGGTACAATTTGACAAAAAAAAAGAAGAATTATTGGCAAAGTTTTTCTATACGGAACCTAAATAAATATATATATTTTAGTCAATCTGTTCAGACTTGAGAAGGATAAAATTATTTTAGGCATGTTACTTTCCCTTTGAATATTTTTCCCATTTAAGTTAAAATGCTAATGATAGTAAGTATCCAATGAGAACAAATTGGTCACCACTAAGCATCTGAAGAAAAAAAAAAAGTTAGATAATTGCACATATTTTTGTTGGCTAATTAAGGTCATGAAAAACAAAGAAGAATGATTAACTTGAAACATACTAATATGATGGGTATGGGAGTTTATCCTTAATTCTATTATTGAGTGAAGGAATATCTTGAGACATTTATAAATTGTAAAAAACAATGATCAATCAAATACAAATTTTCTTTTCTTTTTTCGATCAACTTTTCTCCCAAAAAGAATTCAAATACTATTACTTCTGAGCTCAAAATGAATTAAGGATGAAAAGACGAGGATAAATTAAAAAAGAATGACTTATCGATCGATATGTATCCAAAAAAGAAGATACGACGTGCATGATAGTATTACACTTTCCTTTGAATTATAAAAGGAAAGTGATGAATTTTATAAAGTATTTGTACATGAATTTATATGACATACGCTCTCAAGCCTGATATATCAAAACAAATGATAAATACATAATATCTAACATTTTTGTAATTTCCTCAAAAAATAAAAAGAAAAAAAACTCTTTTCCTAGTGAATCCTTCAAAGCACTTTCCAAAGTCTCAAAATTGAAAAAAAAAAAAAAAAAACTTTTTTTAAAATTGAAAAGACTACGCTAACATGCGCCGACGTCGTGTACCATACGCGTTTGTTTAGGATTAGTCAAATATCAAGCTACCTAAAAGACCAAGGGATAAAGCAAATTCACCTTACAACTTAAAAAAGAGATGGAAAATGAATTCCCAAATAGAAAAGTTATTACCAAATATTTATTTCGTTTATCTTTACTTTTTGATATTTATGTAGTATATTAAAAATATATATATTTATATTATTTATTTATTTAATTTTTTTAAGAGTTCAATCAATAATTTATTAATTTATATATATTTGTAAAACTAAAGTTATTATTTTTTAGATATGTGATAAATCAATAATGAATAAGTTTAACCAAAAGGAAATATCGAACACGTAAAGTTGAACGAATAAATAACACTCTCTCCGTTCGCATTTGCTTATCATTAATTTTCTAATAATTAAATTTCTAATTTTACTTGTTATTTTTGACATATCAAGAGAATACAACTTTTATTTTATTTTATTCTTAATATTAATTATTATTTTTTAAAATTAATTTCATAATATAATGTAAGCATTATTTAATAAGAATATTATGATTAAAATAATTCTATTATTGATTATTTTTTTAATAAATACTATATCAACTCAAATAAAATCTATCCACTTACCTTTTAAGGTTTGGCCATATATCCTCGTACTAAAATGCGCCCTTTTTTCTTTTGTCGTTTTCTTGCCCTTTTCCTTCTTCTTTCCACATGAGAAAATTGGATGTTAAATTCATCCTCAGTAGTCATTACCACTCTTTTTTTTTTTTTTTTTTGTTTTTGTAACCAAATTTGACAAATAAATTGACATAAAGTTTTGCATTATTAGTAGTATAATCTTTTTGGATTGTCTTGTTTAGCTTAAATAATAATTACATAATATATAAATTCTTTTTTACATTATTATAAAAAAACTATAATTTATATTTTCAATCAGACTTCTTATATTATCATGTCCAACACTAGACATCTCGAGGTTGTAACGCGAAATGAAGCCCAAACTAGAATTCAATCGTGTGATTTAATGACCAAAAATAATATAAGATTTTTTTTGTATGTTCAAATCTTCCAAACATTCCTATTATTTATAAAATGAATCTTGATTGTAGAGGCGAAGCCAGGGGTTCAATATTCGAAGAAAACCTAATTGAAGGGGTTCAACACCTACTATAAATATATTAAATTTTTTTTTGAGTGGAAATAACTTCGAAAAATGATTTATAATAAGGTGGAAATTTATCCAAAAGCATGTATAATTAAATAGCACCAATATGAAAGCTTAACAAGAAAATAAAATTCAATTGCATGCAATAAAGAATGTGTCTGAAATATTTGTGGCTTCAGATATACGACATTAAATCAGCTTAGTGCGGCGATGAATAATAATAATAATAATAATAATAATAATAATAATAATAATAATAATAATAATAATTTAGTGGCTCCTTCTACGATTCAAATCGGAAAACTAAAATCACAGGAAAAAAATGGAATACTATACCCTATAATATTTTTATTATTATAATATTACTCTCTTTATTTATTTTTATTTATTTATTATATTAAAAATGAATATCTAATAATGTTTATTCAATCTAAAAAATCAATGTATTTAAATACTATTCATTATTCATTATATTTTTTAAAACTTTAATTTATTATATTTAAAATATAATATAATAAATTTATTGTATTATTTATTACTACTATTTTTTGAGATATGTATTAGGACAGACAGGACAAGTAAGATGCACGAATTAGTTAATTAGTTCCTCGTTTTTCTACGATGCAGTTTATTTATTTATATTTTCTACCTTGTCATATAGTATTATGTGAAAGCTAGCAAGCAATGTACGTTTTCTTATTTCTTTATTAAGTACTATACTGTATTTTCTTTAATTTAATTTCTGACTTTCTTCTTTCCAAAGTGTTTATTAAGTACATTTCGTGTTAACTTAGTTTTCCCTCTGTTTTTTTTTTCTTTCATATTTTTAGCTGCAAAATTTATCTCATAAAGCTGCAACTGATATCAGCTAAAAATATACAGAGAAAGAAAGTGTGTTCACTGGGTAACAGCATGCATACACACAGTTTTTTTTTTGGCAGAGTAAAAAAGATATAGAGAAAATAAATTTTGAGGAAAAGGGTGTTTTGGGTTTGTATTTTCTAAGCTTATAATAGAAGAATCAGAATGATCACAAATTTCAAGAAACAGTATTTGCAGAGTAGAAAAAAAAAAAACTAAAAATTGAAACTTCTTTGTATTTTGTTTATATATTTTGAAAAAAGAGAGAGAAAAGGGTGTTTGATGTTTGTATTTTCTTAGCTTATAATAGAGGAATCAAGAATGATGTAATTATTTTCAAGAAACAGTATTTGCAGAGTAGGTAAAAAAAATAAATTAAAAATTGAATCTTTTTTGAATTATATTTGAAAAAGAGAGAAAAGGGCGTTTGGGGTTTCATCAGAATGATGACTACTTTCATCGAAAGGTCAGTTTCTTTTTGATGAAAAAAAAGTTTTTTTTTTTTTTAAATAAAGGTAATTGATAGCTAAAGACCCCTCATGCTTTGGTCCGCGTGCTTTGATGGAAAAATAAAACTGACCCTTTTTGTTGGTAAATTTTTTCTTTTTTTTGGTTTTGATGGTGTGTTGATGGAGAGTATAGTAAGGCCCACATAGATTTTGCAGAGAAAGAGAGAGGTCCTTTTTGCAGTGTGTGGGGTGTTTGTTCTTTGGTTTTGGATTATTTGGGCATGCTCTTTCTCTGTCCAATTAGATTGTTTTCTTGTATATTAACTTAGATTCTCTCTGAGTCTTTGTTTTTCTTTGGTCTTTTATTCTTCAAGAAAATGTTCTCATGTCCTTTACTATGTTTTGAAGAATCATTACTTTGACAGTTATGTTAGTTTTAGGTTGTTTGGATTAAGAAAGATGTCATCTTGTTGACTTGTTGGTTGGTGGGTTGTGTGGGGTTTTTGGAAAGATGGGTTCTTTGGTTTTGTTTTTGGGGTTGAAGTGAGGGAAATCATAGAGGTTTTTATGGGTTCTACTGAAGAAAAGTTCAAACCAGGAAGTTTGGTCAGTGGAGGACATACTCTACTTGAGGAAATGAAGTTATTGAAGGAAATGCAGGATCATACTGGTTAGTTTCCTTGTCAATTCTTGGTTTTGTCTTGTTCATTGCATAAACATGAACCTTCTCCAACGGAAAATTGTACTGTTTATACATGGTTAAAAGTTTGTTTGATTTATATGTTTATAGTAGATGTTGAACCTCCCATAGCTTCTTAGTGTGTTTACTTCTTCATATTTTGAATCTCCTTAGTGAAATTCATGGCTCTTGAGAGCAGCATATGAGCTCCAGATCCGACTATAGGCAAAAAAAGAAAAATTGAATCTTAAAATTGACCATCTATCTAGCTTTCACATTTATGAACAAACTACTCCTTTTTTGAAGAATCAGACAATCTTTTTGTATATTTTTTGTTCTCTTGTAATAAAAACTGAATCTTGATACCATATAGGAGCAAGGAAGCTAATAAATTCTGAGCTGTGGCATGCTTGCGCTGGCCCACTTGTAACATTGCCTCAGGTTGGAAGCCTTGTGTATTACTTCCCACAGGGGCACAGTGAACAGGTTTAATCTTTTTCCTGTTCTTTTTTGTTGGTACTAGTAATTTTTAATTGCAATTTCTTTTCAAAATTGTACATTCCCTGCTTACACTATTAGGAAAGAGTATTCTCTTTAATTCAAACAACTCAAAATTGTCAGAATTTGAATCTGTTAACGTCGACGAAAGACAGAATTATTCTATTGTAGTTCTTCAAACCGTTTATATTAAGAAAGTGATTTAACAGCTTGATGTGGTGTTTTCCGGGTGAATCGGAGAAAATAATGTACTACTTGAGATGCAATTCATATATATATTATTTTGTTTGTCTGTCCAAGTAAACTCTCTCTAATCCTGCTGGTTCAAACAAAAGAGATCAGGAAAACTGTTTTGTTTTGAGTTCCTTTTATTTTGTCCTATTAGAATGTTGAAGAGAATCATACAACAAGTTGTGAATCTGTAATTGTTGAATTTGAACTTGAATCAAGTTTTAGTTATGACTAAGAATACTTCATGTTAATTTCTTATAAAGCATTTCCCCGTCGTTGGTTAAATATCTTAGACTTCTTTCTTTATTGGCATCTATGACCATATCCTGGAAAAAGTAGTCCTGTAATTCTCTCTGTGTAGTTCGAAAATCCAAGGTCTTATGGAACTTTGTTGTCCAAAGGTCATTTGTTCTGTCCTTCCGCAGCTTGTGCTTTGTTGGTTGTTGAAATAGCACCATATCTGGGAGTAGCTAATAATAATCTAACTTGTTGCAACAGGTGGCGGTTTCGACAAATAGAACAGCAACTTCGCAGATACCTAATTATCCAAATCTTGCTTCTCAGTTGTTGTGCCAAGTTCACAATGTTACCCTACATGTATGTGCTTTTAATATACATGCTCTTAAAATATTATATCGGAGAACTATCTGCATTTGGTTTGATATCATATCGTTGTTTACTTGTCTGGTCATTGATAGGCTGATAAGGAGACAGATGAGATCTATGCCCAAATGAGCCTCCAACCTGTGAATTCTGTAAGTTTTGTAATCTGCTGAAATTTGAAACAGATGCTAATGTACTGATGGAGGAGAAGGATTCTTTTACTAATGAAAACATGCTGAAATTCTTTCGTCGTACCTGTTCTTGGTCAGGAGAGAGATGTCTTCCCCATTCCAGATTTTGGACTGAAGCCTAATAAGCATCCAACTGAGTTCTTTTGCAAAACTTTGACTGCCAGTGATACAAGCACACATGGTGGATTCTCTGTTCCTAGAAGAGCAGCAGAAAAGCTGTTCCCACCCTTGGTGAGATTTATGTTTTGTTGAATAAGTTACATTTGCCAAAAGGAAGAAGAAAAGACTTAGAAAGTTTCCCTGGCTTTCCGTGTTGTATTTACTTGCTCTTTTAGGATTACTCGATGCAACCTCCAACACAAGAGCTTGTTGTACGAGACTTGCACGATAATACTTGGACATTTCGTCACATATACCGCGGTGAGCTTGCTGAAATTGGATTGTACCAAATTCTATTCTTTAGTGTTGTAGTTGTTTGTCTTTTCAGGATTCACTTGACTGTTCGTTTAATTTTTTTTCCACCTGTTTGTCTTTTCGTGTAGGGCAGCCGAAGCGACATCTTCTCACAACTGGATGGAGCATGTTTGTTGGAGCAAAACGCCTTAGAGCTGGTGATTCTGTTCTATTTATCAGGTATTGCAAAAACAAAGTACTGAAAGTTGCACCTGCATGATTTTTCCAATGTTGAGAAATTTGTGCTCATGTTAATCAGACTTTACGAAATTCCTAACATTCAGATGGCATCCTAAAACCCTTAGTCGCACCGCTGATTCATATTTTGAATTTAATTGCTGTAGGGATGAGAAGTCACAGTTATTGCTGGGAGTGAGGCGAGCTAACCGTCAGCAAACCTCATTGCCCTCTTCAGTCCTGTCTGCTGATAGTATGCATATTGGAGTACTTGCAGCTGCTGCCCATGCTGCAGCTAATAGAAGCACATTCACAATATTCTACAATCCTAGGTATGACTCAAAGCCAGCTTCCATTTTTAACGTCAATCCATGCACCCTCCCTTGTAGTCTACTACTCAGCATCTTGCTTATATATTTGTTTATAACTAGGGGCTTACTTTTCTACAGGGCATGCCCTTCAGAGTTTGTCATTCCTTTGGCCAAATATAGAAAATCTGTTTATAGCACACAGCTTTCAGTTGGTATGAGGTTTGGAATGATGTTTGAAACTGAGGAATCGGGTAAACGCAGGTAAGTTTTCTTCCGGATTCATGGGATCACATGCTAAAATTAGATTCCGATAATCAATTTTCTTCTTCACTTCATCCGACTTTGAAGTCCTATTGTCTTCTTTTTCAGATATATGGGCACTATTGGAGGCATTAGTGATTTGGATCCACTGAGATGGCCTGGTTCCAAGTGGCGGTGTCTACAGGTGATTTAAAATTCCCACTGATTACAATTAATTATCGTGTTTTGCTAAATGTGAGTTAATTGTCCCTTCACGGTTTTCTATCAATTTGACCTGTTCTATTAACAGGTAGAGTGGGATGAACCTGGATGCGGAGACAAACAGAATAGAGTTAGTCCCTGGGAAGTTGAAACACCAGAAAGCCTCTTCATATTTCCTTCCCTGACCGCAGGCCTCAAGCGACCTTACCAGTCTACCTTTTTGGGTAAGTCGATCCTCACTGCTTCCTCTCATTTGATTTATTCAAATTTTCTGATAGCTTAACTCATGATTAAAATAGGGGCGCAACCTGAGTGGGACAGTTTGATGCACCGCCCTTTCATGCGTGTTCCTGAAAATGTATATGGGGATCTTCAAAGTTCCTCAATCTCAAACCTGTGGTCAGAACAGCTGATGAAGATGCTGGTAAGACCTCCTGGTGTTACTGGTCTTCAATGCGGTATCCCCACAGTACAAGACATTAAGGTTGTGCTACCTCAAGAAGCGCAAAGGAACGTAATACAGGCAGCAGGAAGCCTAAAACCTGAGCTAACTACTGTAGAAGCTACACCTCCACAAAGTGAGACAAATTCTGAAGTCATCCTCAATCAACCTGGTGTTGTCAACTCTATTTCTTCGATGCAAGCGAAGTCTCAACCTCCAGAAAAAGTAGGAATTGACACTGTTGGAAAAAGTTCCGAGCCAGTAAAAGAAACTAGTACTTCTTCAGGTAAGTTAGATCAGTTTCAGTCTATAGAGCAGTGCAATGAAGATAAAGTAACGATAAAGTCGGCAAGTCCACCCAATATTCCAACTGATGCGAGTGCGAGAGCTTCCAACCACAACAGCTTATCTCAATTGCAAGCTAGTCCTTGGCTTATCCAGGCACAGTTGGAGTCACAAATTCCCCCTAACACTCAAATTTATTCTGCTGGTTCCAATAATATCCTCCACTGTTCGACTAATAATGAGTGGAATCCATCCTCTGTGCAGTCTGCTACTGGATTGCTCAGATGTCCCGTGTCAACCTCCACTTTGACAAAGCATGACAATTCTTTTATCTTGCCTGATACTGTTGGTACTGGACTAGCTCCAATAGGCCAGGATTTGTGGGATCATCAGTTGAATGATGTTAAGTGCTTTTCTCAGACAAACCTTCCGGTTCCACTAGACATAACTAACATGCAGTTCCTACCTGATTCGTATGGTTTTAAAGACTTGTCAGAGGAGAGCCATAACCAAAGTGATATATATAGCTGTCTTAACTTTGATAGCAACAGCGGGAGTACTGTGATTGATAATTCTGTTTCGAGCACCGTGTTAGATGAGTTCTGCACTTTGAAGCATACTGATTTCCAGAATCCTTCAGATTTTCTATTAGGCAACATCAGTTCTAGTCAAGATGTTCAATCTCAGATTACATCAGCTAGCCTAGCAGATTCTCAGAATTTCTCTGTACAAGAATTTGCTGACAACTCGGGTGGTGCATCATCAAGCAATGTAAACTTTGATGAATGTAATCTTCTGCAGAATAACTCGTGGCAGCAAGTCGCTCCACGTGTGAGGACATATACAAAGGTAAACAGTCTATATGTCATGATTACTAGGCACGCCTTGGCATTAAAATTATAGCTATGTGATATCAATCTTACCAGCAAAGACTTGGATAGATATTATGCTTATGTTAACTCATTACTTTTGACTTATATTTCTTTTTCTCTTCAGCTTATTTCGCCATTTCCATCTGAGCGTTCCTTAGCATTTTCATTACATGTCCTTGCATATGCAATCGTTATTAGCTTATTAGTTTCGTCATATTATACATCCGTTTCTTTGTCATGAAATGGTCACTTTTGTGTTTTAGTGTTCTGTTATTAATGTGATTGCTACGGTTGCTTATGTAATCTGACTGGATTTACTGCTGTACAGATTCAAAAGGCTGGATCTGTGGGAAGATCAATTGATGTCTCTGGCTTTAAAACTTATGATGAGCTGCGCGCTGAAATTGAAAGAATGTTTGGACTTGAGGGGCTACTGAATGACTCCAGAGGCTCGGGCTGGAAGTTGGTCTATGTGGATTTCGAGAATGATGTCCTTCTCGTTGGCGATGATCCTTGGGAGTAAGTTCTCTTCGACAAAATCTCTCACATATTCGGGGTGGACTATGAAAGCTCATACTATGCAACTAAAATCGTTGAAATGGTCTTGCAGGGAATTTGTTGGATGTGTTCGATGCATCAGAATCTTATCGCCCACAGAAGTCCAACAGATGGGAGAGGAAGGAATGCAGCTATTGAACTCTGCCGGACTGCAAGGCATAAATGGCTCAACATCAGAATATCCAAACTGAGCTAGCTCAAAACAAGTGATCTATGAGTTCACAGTGATTGATCACTAGTTGCATGGAACATCATGATAAGTAATGTTGTTGTTGAACATCTTAAGCAGCAGATGATTTACTAGGTGTTTCTGTTATATTAGTTGTTGTAATTTATGAGTGTGAACTATGTAAGAAAACATCTTTAGCATTATTAAACTTCGCCCTTCCACATAGTTGAGTTGTTTTCAGCTGCATCTTGTTTGTCTTATAAAGTTGTTATGCCTCTTGAAAAGCAAGGTAAGGCTGCTTACGATCTCTATATCGCTCGATCCTTCTCTGGATCCTGTGCATGGCGGGAGTGTAATGGTAGAGTGTATAAGATCAATGCAAAATATAGTGTATTAGTAATGCTTGTATTATTTCTTATACATTGTTTGGTTTGATGTATAAGAAATAATTCATCTTACATAATTTCTATAAAAGAATTTAATTTCTTTACAAAAATACCCTTCTTTAATCTTGTACAATTTTTTTGCAACAAAATTTTTTTGACATCTCAAATATAATTAGTATTGTTGAACTAGTATATAGAGGTTTCGGATTAATTGCAAGATCTTAGTCTTTGCGCATGAAATATTATGCCAACGGATTAACATAGTCGAAACAAAAATTAAATATAAGACGTAAAATTAAGAAATAGTTTCAATTTTTTTTAATCTTTTTAAAGACCCTCGAAGCAAAGCAAAAATATGTTACAATTATTTAAATTAATTATTATTCATTGTTGTAGATTAAAATGGTGTGTGGGGGGGGGGGGGGGGGGGAATTGTGAAATGTTTTGAAAAGATTCATTATTGCCAATTAAAATGGCGGGAAAAGGAATGGTGAAATATTTTGAGAGGAAAATTGAGGGGTATTAACGTCATTTAATAAGTTAATGCACGTATTAAAGACTTTGCATTACTAATACATAGAAAATGGGTTGTACACCTTAATACACAATAGAGTGTATAACTAATGCTTGCATTGACTAAAAATTGTACCAAACAAGGTATTCATAATAAATATTAATTATTACATGCATTATTTTTGACAATATACTCTACCAAACGACTCTAACTGTCTATTTTTTAATTACATATACTAGGAATCCTCACATATATATATATATATATATGTAGAACTCCTTCACTATATACTAAGATCAAAAAAAGCTACCACTCCTTCACATATATAACTTATGGAATGTTAGGCCATGATTTCTGCTCATGTTTATTTGAAGTAGGAATTTTATTTGGATATGTAATTAAATTTTAAAAATTGTATACTTCTTACACAAATGAGAACCCCCCAAGATTTGTGGAAACTATTAAAACTGTTTAATTCTTATACACTCTTAAAAAATGAGCAAATTATAATTTATAAATAAGTATTGAAATATCATAAGGCCATATATTAATTAATAAATTATACTAATAAAAATGGTTGTGATTACAGCTTCTTACTACTAACTTTCAAATACACATACTTTTGCAAAGGCTACCAATTCAATAAATCAACAATAGCAATAACTAGTTATTCTTTGATATATGAATTAATCTCAACAAGCCGTATAGCTTTAGACATGTTTTAATGGAGGATGATATGTATACATAAAGGAGATGACAGATTTTGACGTAATACATAAACGAATTTTGAAAATTTGATACTTCATCACGTGTTCAGTTGCTTAATTGAAATAAATTGTAGTTCGAGTGTGTAGCTAAACTTTACTCGCAATGTGAGGGATTCTCTATGTATTAAACCTTTTTTAAAATCTTAAATCGTCTTCTACTTCAAAGTGTCCACATTATATTACAAAATTTCAATTTTGCTCGCAAGTTTGACATATTATTTATTTATTTATTGAGTCTTTTTTCAAAATTTGAAATTATATTCTACTCCCGAGAGTCAAAATCATATTACAAAATTTCAATTTTTGGGAGGTTATTTATGTATTACCTTTTTAAAAATTCTAAATTTTAAATTGTCTTCTACTCTAAAACTATCCAAATTATATTACAAAATTTTGCTCACAAGTTTGACAGGTTATTTATGTATTTTCAAAATTTGAAATTTTATTCTACTCCCGAGAGTCAAAATCATACTTAGTTTTGAAATTTTATTACCCTTTTTTTAAAATTTTAAATTTGAAATTGTCTTCTACTCCTAACTATCCAAATTATATTACAAAATTTTAATCTTGCTAGCAAATTTGACTGGTAATTTATGAATTATGTGTTTACCTTTTTTGAAAATTTGAAATTGACTTCTACTGAAAAAATCATATTAACACAATCTTAATTTTTGAGAGGTTATTTATGTATTTCCCTTTTTAGAAATTTAAATTTTAAATTGCCTTACACTCCTAAGTATTCAAATCATATTACAAAATTTCAATTTTGTTCTCAAGTTTGACTGGTTATTTATGAATTAGCCTTTTTGAAGAATCCAAAATTTTCTTCTACTCCAAAAGTCAAAACCATATTTAAGAAAAATTCAATTTTGGGAGGTTATTTATGTATTACCTTAATTTTAAATTGTCTTTTATTCTTGGTTGTCCAAATTATAATTACAAAATTCCAATTCAAAAAAGTTTAACTTCATTATCAGATTACAAAAATAATCTTTAAAAAATACTTTAAATTTTTTGGTCCTTCCAAACTAGTATAAATGCCCATTCTTGTTAAGGTTATTTTTCATTCAGAAATATAAAATATTTACCTTGTTTCATTTTGAGTTTTCGAATTTTTTGTATAATAATGGGAGCTTTTCCACATGGTTCTTGTTGGATTCTCAAGATACATTTTGCTTTATAAACACTGTTAAGTTATCAAAAAAATATAATTATTTTTTTTGATTTTTTTTACTTGTTTTGATGTTTATTCAAGAGAAAACCTTTTTTTTAAAAAAAATAAATTGAATTTTTAATTCAAAAAAACTTTCTTTTGAAGAGAACATCAAAACAAATTAAAAAAAAAAAAGATACAAAAAAATAATAATTTTTCTGATATCATAACAATGCTACATTGATAAGCTAACTGTCATTTTGATGAGTCGCAGGAGTACCTGGTGGAATTGCTGCAATTATTATGCAAATTTGAGAATTTAAAGTTTTTGGTACTATGACATATCTAAGAAAATGAGAAACAATTTATTTCATTTAATAGATATTGATCATTATTTATGGAGTTGAAAAACATGATATTATTTTATTTATTTTTATTTTTTGTGTGTGGATTGTATGTTCCCTGATTCAATAAATACATATTTAATTTTAATTTCATGGCTAGCTAGTAGCATTCGCCATTCGGCGTTGTCATTGATAGATACATATCTATTCGAATAGAGAATGGCTTAGACCGATTCGTAGATATATTTCTCTTCATATAGATAGGTATCTTCGTACATATAGATACGGATAGGGATCCATCTAGATCTTGATCCACTAACTTTCATATATATATATATATATATATATATATATATATATATATATATTTATTTATTTTTTCTTTTTCTGATTGAATTTATTTTTTGTTTTGCGATAAGTTTTTGTTATATGTTAATGCAGGAACAAAACGTCACTTGATTGTAAGGAAAAGAATCTATAGCAGAAGAGATTGGTGCACAACTATATAATAATTCAAAAAGTTTTTTCTTTTTAGTGGAATAGAACTCTTTCATGTCTATTTTTTTTTTTCGGAAAAAATTGAATTTCTATAGATTGAAGATCAGTTTTAAATTTCCGCAAGAACACAATAGTATTTATAATGTAACATTTACAAGTCTTGTTTAGACGAAGATTATTCGTTCAATATATATTATGACCTTTTTATATTAATTTCAATTATGGAGGTTATTTGATCAAATCAGATCCAAGAATATATTTTTAGTATAATTTTTTTTTGTTATCTGATTTACTATTGTAAATATTTACAATTATTAACTTCACATGACGATTTGATTATTTCGATCCCAACAAAAATAGTTAAGGATAATTAAACATTTACTTCAAAAATTATAATAATATTATAAAAAAATTCTTGCACTATTGATGTCATTTTACTTGCTGCAATATGTTATTTATCACGTGAAAGTAAATTTTAAGTAATTTGATTCTATTATTTGAGAAAAAAGAAAGATTAATGCCAATATTGTACATCATATTAGTACATGATGGATAAAATGAAGTTTGCATCCAAAATCTTGTAGTATAAAAAATACCACCAAACCTTAAAATCAAGTTCTATAGTTTGGTGCTAATTAAATCAACTATTATATTATATGAACCTAATATCAACATTAAAGAACTCTTATTTTTAAAAGAAAAAAAAACAAAAATGTTGCAGTTAATGTGTAGGCATATTAAAAGGGATAAGATTAGAAATAAAGTTAATTAAAACAAGATAAGAGTGACTTTGGTAAAAAAAAAAAATCGATGCGAGAAGCGTGACTAAAATAATTCAAACGTATGAAGAGAGAATACACAAATACCTCGATGAAGAGACGTGAGAGATATATTAAAAAAATATTAAAGAGAAATAATTAAACAATACATAACATAGATTCAAAATTCCTAAATTTGAAATTTGTCTGTAAAGACAAGTAACAAGTAAAAAAAGACAATGCAGATTCGAAAAGGATCGGGTCATAAAAATATACTAGAGTATTATTATATGCTTTCTTATTTTTAATTTTATCGGAAACTACTTGCATGACTTTATTAAGAAGGATACATTAAAACTATCGCTATGCGCGGTGTTTGAGGAGGGGCCCACTACAAGGATGTATCGTATGCAACTTTGCCTTGCATTCCTGTCGGAGACCATTTTCAAGACTTCAACCTCCAGGTCCCATGACAACAACTTTATCGATTACGAAAGTAACCTTCTAATCACCACGTACGTGGCAGCAAGTTATTTTATAGCTTTCCTTGCCACGTAACAAGAAAACTGAAGTGAAAATGATACAGCTATTTCCTAATGAATAGTACTTATATTGTCTTTTGGGTGGCATAAAGAGCCACCTAATCGAAATGTATATAAGCCTCAAGAATATACGTGTCTTGTGTACACGAAATTCCTTGTTACTCTTTCCATTCTCCCACCGCCAAAAAAACAAAACTCCGATGGGTCAATCTTCATCGGCCGAGCAAGTTTCGCCGGAGCAACGGGAAGCAGAATCAATAGCTGCTTCAACTGGAGCTCTTCCTAATTTACAGAAAGCTTTTTCCTTACTTTCTGATCATCAAATGAACTACATTCCCATACATTCCCTCAAGGTAATTCTTGATAGTTTTATTATATTATTATTTTTGCTAGATTTATGTTTTGCTGACTTTTTTAGAATTATGCACAAGTGGGGTTTTAGCAAAAGTTGGAATCTTTGTCTGATTTATGGGTTTAGCGTTTCTTGATTTGGCTTATTTTGCTCAATTTACATCTTGGTGAATTTTCTTGAATTATGCACAAGTGGGGTTCTTGCAGAAGTTGGAATTTTTGCCTAATTTATAGGTTTAGCATTTCTTGATTTGGCTTATTTTTGCTCAATGTACATTTTGGTGATTTTTCTTGAGTTACTTACTAGTGGGGTTCGAGCAAAAGTTGGAATTTTTGTCTAATTTATGTGGGTTAAGGCGGTTTACAATGAACTCTTGTGGTTAGTCCTTTCCCGGACCTTGTTAATAGCGTGAGCTTTACTGCACTGCACTGGGCTGCCATTTTTATGTGCTTTTCATTTCATTTATTGCTTAATTTACATGTTGGTGACTTTGTTTGAATCACCTACAAGTGGGTTTTTAGCGAAAATTGGAATTTGCCATTTCATTTTTTGCTAATTGCTGCTCAATTTACAGTTTGGCAACTTTTATTGAATTACCTACACGTGGGGCTCTAGCAAAAGTTGGAGTTTTTGTGGAATTTATGGATTTCCAAAGTTCACCCTTTTGCTTATCGGTGCTCAATTTGCATTTTGTGACATTGTTTGAATTACCTACAAGAGGGGTTCTAGCAAAAGTTTGAATTTTTGTGGAATTTATGGATTTCCCATTCCCATTTTTGAGTTATTTTTTTTGGGTAGCATGTAGCTATGCCTTGTCTTGTTTTCCGTCCATATTGTAGTTGTAGTATTGCTCCTGTAGTTTTTGGTCCTTCGCTTTCTATTGGTATTATCTGTTGTCTTGTACTTTGCTTATCATATTATGTTGTAGTTATTGTTGTGTTATCTGCTATTTCTTGTACTTATATTACTTCATTTTCTGAACTATCTTGGACTTTTTCTCTTGAGAGGAGGGTCTACGGAAATGGCCTCTCTACCTGAGGTAGAGGAAAGGTTTGCGTGAACTCTACCCTCACCAAAACCCAACTTTGTGGGATTACACTGAGTATGTTGTTGTTGGTGTTGTTGTTGAGTTATTTTTTGGGTTGTTGTATGATGTTTACGTTTGACACACTTTTTTGCATCAGCCGAAAGTTGTTTTTTAGCAAAACTTGGAACTTTCTTGAATACCGTGTGATTAATTTATGTTGTTGGTTACAGAAATGTTTTGAGTTCCCTATTGAGGGATCAACAAATGAAGTCTCTACAGTGCCAAAGGAATGTCCAGTTTTGATGAGTCATTTGAGTTCTTCAATAGTTGACTTGTTTTTCTTGTCTGAAAAGGGAGGTATCAGTTGGGTTGAGTTCCTAAAAGGTTATATTAGGTGTTCTGGAAGGACAGTTAGTTCAGCTTCACTTAATCGTTTGTTAAGGTTATTCGGGATGATATCCGTCAAGGCAGGTCTTCCAGAAAAACTACAGGTTGTTTCCGATGAGGATGATGGAAAAATGAGTGGATTTTTATCACCTGTTGATGTTCAGATGCTTCTTTCTATGTGTTGGATTATGTGGTGGGATTCAAAGAAGTTGAAGGCTTCGTCTAGTTTGGGTGATTCTGGCCTTCCAGATGTTACACATTTGGTTTTGTCAGCTATAGACTCTTGTGTGGAAGCTGATAAAAAATTGGATTTATGGGATGAAAGCATTTTAGAGTTGGATATACAACTTCCTGCTGCAAAGATTATAATGTGGGCTTTGAAAACAGTGCCAAGCCTCGCGGATTGCTTTGGACAATTTGTCCATGCGAGACTTTTTTATGTAGCTGCTCACGAGGTACTAAAATTCATGAATGTATTTTGTTTTGATTGACTTTTTCGATATCTTAAAGGGACATTGCCAACTGTGCACTAACATACAGGGTAAAGTAGGTGATTCAATATATCCAAATGATTTTGCAAGGCTAAATTCTTGTGTGATAAGAGAAAATGTCATACTATAAAATTTCCTTAACCAAAGAATAATTAAGCTTATGTGTATCCAGCCATCAGTGTTTTCACCATGGAGTTTCTGCTTGTAACACGTGTTTGATAAGCTAATCTTTCTTAGAAGTCAGTTACTGAATGTTTACAATGGGCTATGTTACACCAATGGCTGCTAGTATGTGTGTTATGAAATAGAGGAGTAATTAGTTCCTTTGTCGAAGGGCGTCAATTACTTGATGCTTCCTTTTGTTGAAGTGATGGTCGGATTTCTAAGTTCTTTCACTTCAATGTTTCTACTGAGCTAGGGTTACATTTTTCATATCTAATTGGGGAAGTGATAAGGTGTATGCTGGTTTCAATGATTTAACTGGAGGGGTGTTCCATCTAGGCTTCCTAGTTTAAACTAGTTTGTAGCCATTACCCCGAAACCATACGACTAGAGACCCCCTTCATATTGGAGGGCTGACCTCTTCTTAGGGACACTCGGGTATATAACTTGCCCATTCTTGTGAAGAACTAATGAAGAAACAATATTTCCAATGAAGTACGGTCCAAGTATATACCATGTATTCCGAAATTCCATTATGGTCGAATTCTGATCAGTTTTCTTTGTCAGAAATATATTGGTTACGTTCTCTTTCAACCTAAAAGACTTCCTTTTTATAAAAAAAATTGGGATTTTACTCTCTTTGTTGGATATAGCACGTCCTCAATAGTTCTAATCTGACACTAGAGATGAGCATCCTCAATTTAATTTCAATCGCCTATCCTTTTTTAATTTTCACATCTCTTGGTCGTTCTCACTGCTAGGTTTGGGACTTAGTGCTGGGAGGGTGGAAGAACAAAAAGAAAATATGTGAACCATAGTCTTGACGTTTATATTTGCCTTTATGTATATTTTACTAGGAAAAAACATACTTTTGGTGCAAGTCGTTTTTCCATCATGTAGTTTCGCGCATGTTATTCTCATCAACTGCTATTGACGAGAATCTACTACAAAGGAACTGGAAATGTCATATTCTGACGGGTTTGTTTCCTTGTCTCCTTGATAGAAGATGAAAATAAGCGGTTATACAAGTTCCGCAATTGATATTTGTCTCCCTTGATGCCACATTGCATATGAACACTTAACTGAGCTGTGATCGAGAAATTGGAAATCTGCATTACTAATTCTGAAGTTGAACTAAAAGCAGGAAAAACTTGATCAAACGGACCTTTTCTTGCATGATATTTCTGCAAAGGAAATGAGTATTGGCCATCTCCTTAATTCTGGAAGGGCTTGGGCTATATCACTTACATTGAGGGGCAGTTTAAATGAAGAGATTTCAAAAGCATGCTTTCCAAGTGCTGCGGATGAAGTAGATGATTACCTACTTTATCGGTTTGTACCTGGCTTTGCTCGACTATTAGTCAAACTCTATGGATTTTTTGTATTACTTTCTAACTTACTGAATTGATTTTCATTTTTCTCCCAACCTGTAGGTCTTCCCTTCATGGAAAAGGTATGAATAGATTCTGGTCAAATGTTGAAGGATATAACGGTCCATTGCTAATTCTTATCTCTGCTCATGAGCCCAATAACGAAGCAAGGAGATGGATTATTGGTGTTCTCATTCATCAGGGTTTAGAAAATCATGACTCTTTCTATGGGACATCTGGTTGTGTATACTCTATCAGTCCAGTTTTTCATGTATTCACGCCTTCAGGTAGTGTTTCTGGTCTTACCATTAGGACAGTTCTACATGAATGATGTGCGTAAGGCTAATAGTTGTTCTTTGGCAGGGAAGGAGAAAAACTTTGTTTACAGCCACTTGCATGCAACCGTTAAATATGAAGCTCATCCGAAGCCTGTCGGACTTGCTTTTGGAGGATCATCTGGCAATGAAAGAATATTTGTGGATGAAGATTTTGCTAAAGTTACTGTTCGTCATCATGCTTGTGACAAAACTTACCATCATGGTCCTCTTTACCCTAACCAGGTTAGCTACTAGATGAGTCATTTAGATGCCTATATACGACAGAGGTGTTGATATGCTTCAATATCTATTACTGCCTCCGTTAGACAAACGAAGCCCCCTGCTTTAATTCTTGACCAGAAAGAAGTTGCTCTTGCCGTTTTATTGGGTTCACAAACTAACATAGAATCTGGAAGACACGGATCTGGTAAAGATACAAACCAATATATGCACTCTTCATTTCACATACATTCGTTTGATGTACTTGTGACTTGATTAGTCTAGCTCCTAGCTTTTATTTATTTTATAAGTACCAAGGAGTAGAATTACCTTTTGTATAAATGGTGATACTTCAAATGCTGACAATTCTTCTTTGGAAGTTCTTGTTGTTTCTCTTCTGAAGTTATCAATAATCTCAATGCCATATTCAGGGTTTCTTACCAGTTGAAGCTTCGGTTCTAGACGTGGAGGTTTTGGGATTGGGAGGAAAAAGGGCTAGAGAGATTCAAACATCGTACAAGAAGAGGGAGGAACTCTTTACTGAGCAAAGGCGAAAGGTAATACGACTCCAGTGGAAGTTATTCACTATTTCATGATGTTTTGAGCAGCATGATAAAGCTTCCCCCCCCCACCCCACCCACCCAATTCTTACCTGCAGGTTGACTTGAAAACATTTGGAAATTGGGAAGATTCTCCAGAGAAAATGATGATGGATATGGTTTCTGACCCAAATCGAGTTCGTCGAGAAGATCGATGAGCTAATTCTTCAGCATAAGAGATTTCGACATGATCCAGAACTTTTATCACAATGTATATAACGAAATGTTCAAACTCTCTTTGCTATTTCATTTGTATGTTTGGCTGTATTTCACACTTTGGTCAACTATAGTAATAGCTAGTAGCTTGTTTTCCAGAATCTCAGTTACTACTATGAAAGAGCTGACTGTCTATACGAAATCACTTCTCTACTGCTGAAGTAAATGTAATGTTTGTTTACACTTAATACTCTTTTCAGACTCCACTTATATATTGTGTATGTTGCTTGTATCAATTTCGGGGGTCTGTCGAAAACAACCTTTCTATTTCTATTTCGGCTGAGGTAGAGGTATGGACTGCAATACGCTAGGTATGTTGTTGTTGTTGTTTGTATCAATTACTATGAAACCTTGAATGAATGTAATGAACAATGCACGCACCATTGTACTTCAATTCCAAGATGAGTTCAAATCATTAGAAAGGGAATATTATTATTTTGCAGGGATAATATTTCAAAGTTTCACAAAACAATGGACAGCAAATTCATGATGTAGTACAAACCTAATATTCTCGTTTAACATACATTGATCCAACAAGAAAAGCTAGCTTTGCCCCTATTTGGAGATGCATTTCATCTCTGGATTAAAACTCTGCAATGTCATGTAGCTGATATAACGCCGAGAAAACGCGCCAATGACTAGCACTGATTACTGCTTCTTCTCTTCTGCTTTCTTTGGCTGAAAGTTTGTAGATAAATACAGTTAGGAAGACTAATCAAATGAGTCTTTAAATAGATGACACTCATTGTTGGTACAAGTAGGTAGTGATCCATCTCTCATTGAGCACCAATGCAGAACAAGTCCCAAGGTCAATGACAAATAATTTCAGAATCTGAGAAAGCTAAGATATTTTCTGAAAAAGAAAAAGGATAGAGAGAGATTTATGCTTCATATCGCGGGTAAAAAGAAATGCATATGATTCTTTATGTCCAAATCGCTTGTCATATTCAAATCGAAGAAGCACAGACAGAGCGAAAAAAGAGGTGAAGAAGAGCAGGGAAAAAAAAGATGAAGAAATCCTCTAGCGAAAGGCCGAAAGCCAAACTATGTATTCAAATGGTCCAAATGGAGGACAATACGACCAGAAGCACAGAAACATATAGGAAAATACACACACATTAGGCTAGTTTGTAAGGCATGTTCAAGACCTAAAAGCAATTGATAGACTGTCTGAGCTTAGTTTGGTGTCTATGCTTTAATAGTTTCAACATCTAAAAGCATGGATCTGTAACACTTGCTATTGCCTTTTCCATCAGGACTCTTCTCTTCTACTCGGTAACTTGCCATTTTTTTGGGGGTGGGGGGCGCGAACCTAGGGCAACTTAGCCTAATCAATCACTTTACGCACATAGTAGAGAAGTTCATTTTGTTACGAAGTACTGGTAGACTACCTTACCTTCCTAGACTAATAACTAGCAACTGATCTTGAAGCATACCAACACGAGTGACTGTTCAATGGCAATCAGATAAGTATCAACTATCGACTACTAAGAAATATATTCTTGCTCTTATCAATGGTCCGGTTAAAAACAGAAAGCTCCTCAAAGTCTCTTATACAATTATCTTACGTAATCTTTCCAAGGGTCTGATATCAATCCATAAAGCCCCTCAAATCACGACATTATCTGTACACGTGATAAGTGAGACATAAAACCCCTTTATCGCAGCACCTCTAATTACAGCTCTGGACATCGTCTAGATTCCACGGCACTGATCTTGTTGGGATAACTGACTAATGGGATTTTAAATCCATCAAACTGGTGTCTTAAGAGAACCTAAGCGATACATATTGCCACCTAGAAAGGCAAATACTGACTGCATCTCCTTTAATGATAAGGAACACACACGAAGCCACACACTGGCCTATAGAAGAGCTGGTAAATGCAACATTTAGCTTCTAATATCAAGGAGATATGAAAGCATTTTAAGAATATCAACCTGTTATACTATTCACCACAAAAAAAAAACATAGTCATATGCAAATAATTATGTTACCTGATATTTTAAGAATATCAACCTGTTATTCTTTGTCTGGAAATTATTACCTTACCTGAGGGATCTTAAAACATAGTCATATGCAAATAATTATGTAAACTGATAGCCACTAACTAATACAAGAGAACCTCTTACTACTCTACTCAAGTTTAAGAAAATTGGAAGGTATACTTATGCGTTTTCATGTTTTAGTTGATAATGATAGGCAGAAACAGATGCTAACAGAACAAGAAACCCACACAAACTCATTAAACATTAGCAAACAAAAGTTCCCAAGACTTCGAAAATATAGATCATCAGATGAGAACAATTAGTGGATTATAAGAACTCAATCAGTACGGAACATACAAAATAGCAATATTCACTAGGGTTCTCCAGATTCCAAAGTACAAGACAAGCTACAGTATAGTAAAAATAATAATGAATGCAACAAATATAGCACAAGAAAAGAAAAGTCATTTCATAATCCAATTTAGACAAGCCAGCTATAGAAGATCACAAAATCATCATTTGAGAAGCATATATATAGACAAAACAAGTTTCAGAAAATTACATAAAGGGTGTGTTTGGTACGGGGGGAAAACAAACATCTTCTTCAGTTGGTCAAAATTTTTGAGAAGCATTTTCTCTACGAAAACAAGTTCCTTAAAGATGAAGAAAATAATCTCCCTATTGGAAGTAGGAAAAACAAGTGGCATTACACATTTATTGATGTGATTCGTGTCCTCCCTACCCTCCAACACACCTTATCTTCACCCGGCACCCTGTTACCCCCATCCACACCACCCACTACCCCACACTCCCACCTCTCCTATTGTTTGTCTCGATTATACACAAACTTTTAGAATAGTACTTTTTGCTTGCATACTTAACACGAGGAAATAAGTAGAAACCCACTTATTTTCCTAGAAAACATTTTCCTTCATACCAAACACACCCAAATAGATTATAATCTTCTCGCTCATCCATGAGCGGAGCTAGTCGTTCATCCAAACCCCCCTCACTTGAAACTTACACTTTATACACAAGGTCAAAATTAAATCTTTTTTCGGTATAATATATATATATATATATATATTAAACATCCTTACTGAAAATTCTCACTCGGCCACTTCGTCCCCCCAACCAAACGAATACGCAGGTCTAAAAACTATACATTCAATCTGTTGAACGATATGCCTCAAGGAAATCATAACAACAAGAAATACACTCAATCTGTGTGATGATATGCCTCAACAAAATCAGAAAAAATGTAATTCAATCTGCTATATACTTAATCTGTTCGACAATATACCTCAAGGAAATCATAAAAAAAAGCTATTCACTCAATCAACTATACACTCAGCCTATTCGACTATATGGCTCAATGAAATACTAACAATTAGCTATTCACTCAATCAGCTATACGCTAAACCAGTTCGACCATATAACTCAACTATATCATGACAACAAGCTATAAAAAGTGGCCGTCGATATGCCTCAAACAAAATCATAACAAGCAGCTATACACTCAATATGTTCGACTATATGTGTCAACGAAATCATAACAAAAAGCTACTCACTCAATCAGCTATACACTAAACCTGTTCGACTATATGCGTCAACGAAATCATAACAAAAAGCTATTCACTCAATCAGCTATACACTAAACCTGTTCGACTATATGCCTCAACAAAATCCTAACAACAAGCTATACACTCAATGTGTTCGACTATATACCTCAACAAAATCATAACAAAAGCTATACAGTCAATCTGTTCTCCAATATACCTCAACCAAACCATAACAAAAAGCTATACACTCAATCTGTTTGACGCAATGCCTCAACGAAACCACAACAAAAAACCCACAACCCAACATCAGCAAAACGAAAAAGCACCAACCTTTATACCAAGAAACGGCTGTTTCAGCTCACCATCAGGAATAACAACAGGACAACACAAACACAGACGCAAAAAACACTAAACCAAGGAACATAACCAGCTATGAAATCCAACACACTCAATCTGTCCGACGAAACCACAACAAACAAACCCACAACCCAACACCAAAAAAAATAGCAAAAAAGCACCAACCTTCATCCCCAGTAACGGCTGTTCGTTCCAGCTCACAATCAGGTATGACGACACGCCATTTCTCTCTCTCACACACAAAAATACTAAAAGAAGAAACAATAGGCAGATACTCAAACTGTTCGACAAAATGCCTCAACGAAACCACAACTAAAACCCAAAAAAACACCAACCTTTATCCCAAGAAAGGGCTGTTCAAGCTCAGTATACGGTATAATAACAGGCCATTTCTCACCAGCATCACGAAACATCTGTTCCGTTTCAAGATACTGACCCTTTTCAAGAATCATGCTCCTAATATTCTGCGCAGGCGTAGTCGTGGCATCATAGGTCTGTTCAACACCATTAACAAACGTAACAGTGATTTGAGGTGGATGGTCATCAGTGCGGCGCTTAACTTGTACTTGACAACTTGGGTTTGATTCTTTCGCTTTGGGTGCATTACATTGTGCCAAAAACTCCATACATGATGCTATTCTTGGATCTAATGCATTGAATTCGATTTTCACCTTCGATAAAAATTTCAACATTTTCTTTTGCTCTCTCTTCTTTGCTTCTCTAGTGAGTTTTTCTTCCTTCTCTTTTGAGTTTCCAGTATATATATATTTGGTCTTTTATTTTTATTTTTAAGTGCACGATAAATTTATTGTATATCTTTACAGTGTATAATTTTTTTAAAAAAAAATCTTTACACTTTATTGGTAATTTTTAAAGAAATTCTGTCACTCATTTTTTTTTCAATGTATGTGTTTTATATGCTCATTTTTTGTGGAATTTAAAAAGTTTCACATTGTTGGAGTTGTGTTTGACATTTTTTGTAAGAAAATATTTACAAGTTGAATATGTCTTTTTTTTTAAATACTCCATGATTTATACCGCAAATTCTAAGAGCTAGTAAAATCACCAACTTGATTAATTTACCTCAATCAAATTTGTTTTAAAAGCATAATATTTTGAAAGAAATAGTCATAGATTAAATTAATTACATACTATAATAAATATTTATCTTCAATTTTTTTGAAATTTTGAAGCTGAAGTTGTGTTTGAAAATAATATTTGATTGTTTAAATGTAATTTTCTAGAAATAAGATAATCAGTGTAAACACTACTCTACCCGGACTCCACTTATGAATTACTTATTGAATATTGTTGTTGGACAAGTGTAGTATTCTCTCATAGCAATTAAATTAGTTTTAAGAAGAGAGGCAAGGCAATTTTCTTTCAAGTAGAAATATTGCATCTTTAATCTAACATTTCATAACCTCCCTTAAATCTTCTGTTTGTACATTTATTATTCAAGATCCAAGCTAAAGGGGACTTCTCGATAATAGTCTTCCAAGGCAATTTTCACCTAATAATAATATCAGAAGAATCAAATAAACTTAGATACCATACATAATGGGAGAGAGGGGGTGGGGTTGATAGCACCTTCAGCTGAAAGCAACTCTCCCAAACTTGTCATTAGCAGTCAGCAATACATCAGCCAGAAAAGCACACAATATAAAGAAAGATACACACAAATGTGATGTGAAGGAAAAAGAAGAAGAAGAAGCATCTCAAACAAAATCCTTGAAAAACAAAGGGGGGGATTAGAGTAGGCATGAGCATATAGTAAATTTACAAGAAAAATAGCTCTTTCTACATTTCTCTTCACAAATAAACAGTAGTCCAGGGCATGGCTTTGCTGTGGAGTTCCAAAGAGCAGATGACCACAGCATCCAAAGGAAGTCGTTAGTTGTGTCACAGAGGAGCTCTACTCATCTCTGCCATTTCCTCTCTGCGAAAAACACACATTAGATACCAACAAAACTCTCAAGTATGAGACAAAATTGTGATCATATAAAATGCCGGTGAATTTTCATTCTTTTGAAGCTTAATGCCTGTGCAAACTGCCAAGAATTTGCACGAGAAAAACTCAAGGATAAGAGGACCTCTAGGGGACACACGAGCATGGTTCACAATCAACAATTTTGGTGTTGATGAAAGCAGTGTAGTTAAATAGTCTAAATATAACATAGTAAAGTAGTTAAAAGAAAACAAAGGCCAGAGTTCAACAGCAAGAATAAATGCCAGATGATGGACATGTGATGTGAAAGATTTGGTTTGTATAAATAGTGTTGCAATTGACGAACATGCTGGCTTCAAAAAGGTAGTTGATACCATTTACTAGTGTTTAAAACATTAAGGTTTTTTTACTCATCTATATCATTATGACACTATATCAGCACAGTAATAGCTTTCAGGTGACTAGACTCTGGATATCATACTTGAGTCTATCCTATAGGGGGATTGGACGTACTAGGTCGGAAATGAGGTGGAGTATGGGAAGGGACATAACTCCAGTCGGAAACTCAAGTTAGTTCTCATTGCATTAACCAATAGCAATAGATTGTATGAAAGGTATTTGAACGTTTAGGAAATACCCTGTGGAGATTGAGTTCCATTTCCCTTTGCACCCTGCTGTGCATTAGACAGAGACCGCTGGATACGAGGTGAACCCTGCCTACCATTTGAACCAGGGAGAGAGTGTCTCTTTTTGATGTATTCATCTTTATTGTGTACATCTGGACTAGATCTTGGAGAGCTATTCGGGATAGCTTTGGCTCTTGCAGATTCTGTTGCTTGCATGTAACTTGGGAGAGAGCTACTATTACTGTTATCTCTAGCCTCCTGATCAATGTGTCCAGCTTTTGTTGAACTGAATGAGTTCCGTCGCTTCTCATTTTTATGATCCTTAGGTAATTGTTCTGCACTAGCTGTACCTGGAGCATGGTTTGATTTTGAAGGAGACTTTTGGCCAGTATGTGCAGAACGGCGCTTGGGAATTGATCCACTTTTTTCACTTTTTATCTTCTTAGGATTCACTGACACTTGACTAGAAGGCGTCCCTTGGGATTCAGGGACAGTAATATGGCTTCTTGGAGATTCGTCTGGTGATGACTTATGTAGCCGATCTGTCTTAGCTTCTTTCTCTATTTGAACATTAACTGAATTGTTCTCCGGCTTTTGCTCTTCAGATAACAGATTTGAACTCACCAAAACAGCTAGACGTTTAGCGTCATCAGTAGGATCTGGACTTCCTCTCCCAACCTGAACATAGTCGGAGTGAGATAAGTCATTTGTACTGTTATCTTCAATGTGAGGGTATCCATTGCTCTTATGATGGTCAATTCCACCGTTGGAAGGAAGTTCTTGCTCAAATACATGACCTCCGACTTCAGACCTATCTGGTGAATCCAGGGTAGAAGAAATAGAAAGCTCCGTGCCACATTCCGAACCACCAACTTGAGCTCTTGTACTATGAGGAACAGAATTTTCTGATGGAGCAGTTTCCCTTGCTCCGAATGAATTATCAGTGATAGATGAAAACGTATCTTCACTGGATTCATCTTCAGTTTTATGATTGGGTAAACTAGACACTTTGGTTGATTTAGCTGCCGAGGTGAGTTCCTCAAACTTTGTCTGAGCAGCAATAAATGCAGGATTAACTGCCTTTCTTGATCCATGTAAAACCTTTTTGCTCTCAGTCTCTGGAGGTTCATGGGGATGTGTATCCTCTCTCTCAACTTCAGTCTTTGCAGGGAAAGAATCGGGCTCCATCTCAGGGAGCACCCTGGATTCCTTAATTTGAGTAGGAATAGGACAGAAAGTGTCATCTCTTGAAGTTTTTTCATCAACATTCTGCGGCTGAGGAGGTAGTGTTGGTCTGTTGGCTTGCAACTCTAAGCTGTCTGCATCATAAGTGATCAAATTTTCATCACTTTCAGATGGCACTGCAGACAATGATGCCTCCTCAGCCTCCTGCCTGAAATCCATTGGCTCAGAATCAAGCTGAACTTTACTTTCCACAAGGTTGCTGGGTTGCTCAGTAGGTTCATTCTCCTGCTGCTCTGCAGATAACTCTGTCTGTGGTGACGGTTGATTTCCTGGTGATGCAGCAGACATCCATCTCTCTAACCATTTCCAGGCAGAATCGGATTTGGAAGGGTCACACTTAATATTAATACTTTTGGTCCTTGGAGTTGATTCAAGGAGCTTGTACCAAAGGACAAATAACAAATCAGTTGGATGGGAAATGATACATATTTAAAAAGATTGTCGCTTATTTCAGATCATATAGCAGAAAATGACTGATATATACCTGTCGAGCAAAGCTATTGCTCAGTAGCTTTGAAATAGAAACATATGCGAACTCTGATTTCGCTCCTGAGTTCTTCTTTCCCTGAAAGAGGAAACATCATAGATGTGACTCCATCAGTTGAAAGGGCTCAACACCACCCAAAAGAGGGAGGAGGGAGAGGGAAAAGAAAAAAAATGTCTCAAATGATAACTAAGAGTGCCTCAAGAGTCAAATCTAGGATTCCAAAGCGAGCTGACCAAAGTCCTTCAGATTCATGCTTGAGCAAGAAACATAACCAATATATTTTCACACTCTTCATCTTTCCAGTACTTACATTTAGCTTCTCCTTGATACTAGATCCTTCAGCAATGCGATTGGATTGATGTGCTCGAACAAGAGCTTGCATTTTGACAATAGCTTGGACACATCGCAGACTTCCTACAGCATGCCGGCGAACTAAATGTCCACGTACAGCAGCTTGCAATTTAGTTATATGCTTTTGCTTAAGTTGAGCTCTTCTTGCCTAGGAGGAGTAATCATCAAATACCAAATTCATTTTATAATTGCCAAAAGCTTTAACCATAAAATGATCAAGACAACTGAAAGAATAGAAGACAAATTGAGGTACCAGAAATGCTCTGACTGCAGTCTGGATAACAAGAACAACATGTTCATCAGGAGTCGCATCAGGTTTACCATCATTGACTTTAGTTGTTACTGGCTCTGATAGCTTTGTATCCACCAAGGCAAAGACCAGGGGTTTCTCCTCTGATGCATCGGGAACCTTCTCATCTGAAGAGACACTGGGCTTCTCATCTTCCGAGACCTTGGGCTTCTCTTCATCGGAGATCATGGACTTCTCATCTGCTGAGACCTCTGCTAAGAGCTGGGGATTCTCATCCGTGGAGAGCTGGGGCTTCTCATCCACGGACACCTGGGGCTTCTCGTCTTCTGAGACCTGGGGCTTCTCGTCTTCCGAGACCTGGGACTTCTCGACCGTTGAAAACTGAGGTTTCTCATCCGCCCATTGGATGACGGATGCCTTCTCTGGAATCGTAGAGTTAGATTGTGTTTGCTGGTTGGCATTAGCAGTTTCTGCACAGTCCTTGTTGCCAGATGGTGTTTCTGAACCTACTGTATTGCTTAATACACGATGCCTGGAAGATTTCTTGCGGAAACTCCATCCACGTTTATCGCTTGAGCTCTTACTCTAGGAAAATGAATCAAATAATTCATTCAACAAAGAATAAAGGAGATGGTAACTAAAAAAAGATAAATTTTCTGAAAAAATCTTTTATTAGACTCGTGTAAGATATTTAACTGAACATCCAATATGATATAAAGTTTTGTTGCAAGCCCCACATTTATGTCAATCTCTTTTTTCACCCATAAAGTATAGATAGGAAAAGGGAAACAATGGAAAGAGACCAATGTCCTTTATAGATCCGTACTGTAGACCATGGGGAACAAGAGAGGGCAACACGCAGACTGCAGATTGAGCATTTCTGGAATCAAGTAGCACGCCATATGTAGATGAGTCATGATTCATATAGTAGGAAGTCCGAAAATCGAGCTTGTGAGTAAGAAAAATTTGGCATAAAACATTCAGAAACAAATAGTGCTTGCATTGGAGTATCATATCGACGTCATCATTCGGATTAACTTGATATTGAATATTACATACTCAACTTGACATGATAATCTAGATGTTGTCAAAACTCACACTGTAAATTTGAAAAGGTGCTACTATGAGCAAGTACAACAACTCAATTAACGAAACTAAATTTTGACAAAAACAAATGTGGTTTTCAAAAGCTAGCCTCACAAGAGGCATGAACACCACAAATTGAAAAGTTTCACTAGCATACCTCAGGAAAACACAGCACTCAGTAGCGATCGCACCAGTATTTTTTCATTACCCTCCAAAATGAAAGAAAGTCATTGACTATAGTGATTCAATTCATTATCATTGAATACATACAGTACACAGCTTCTGGAGTAAAATGGTTAATATCAACTAGCCAAAATCAAGCCTTTCCTTTGACAATAAACAATTGAAGTATATATCTCACACAATCTCATTTAACATTGATGTAAACACATCTAATAAGCTCTCAACCAAACCATAAATCAAATCCAAACTCAATTACTCCACAATTGACAATCTTGCACCCCACAATAGAGATCCAGTGACAAAGCTTAAAACTTTCCTACACACCATCCATCAAAAGAATCTCCTTTATTCAAAACCAATTAGCTCAACTCAACAACAACAACAACAATATACCCAGTGTAATCCCACATAGACATAGATATTAGCTCCATCATTTCAAAAACATAACAAATTTGTAAAAACAAAAAACACCCAAACAAGGATCAAGACTCCACACCTTGAGGGGTTGATCCAAGATTCATTTTTTCACAAAAATTATACTACAATTTTTAACATTACATTATCAAAAAAAGAAAAAAAAACTGAAAATATGATACTAAGCAAAAGGGGTTCATCCAAGATTCATTTTTTTAACCTAAACTATCAAAAAAAATATATAACAAACAAGAAATAACAGCTAAAAATATGATCTGACCATAAGGGGTAGTAAATTTTACTACCTCAAGTTCATCATGGTCAACAGAATCACTGCCACAAGCAATGATCTTGAAGCAAGAAGAAGCTCCTGATTTTCCCATTTTCTTCTTCTTCTCTCTCACTCACTGATTGACCAGTCTTATTGTTCCAGTGCTGTAATATAGTAGTAGTAGTAGTAGATATATTCTATATTTGTTGGAAATTGTACCTTATGAACTGATAATAATAATAATAATAATAACTAAAGATAATAAAAGTAAAAAAAGATTTAAATTAATTTTAAAGAACACGGATTTCAAACACTGTCCTAAAATCTAGCTAACTTTTGCATTTTGAGTTCCGTCGGTTCTGTTTTCCTTTTTTACAGGTCCCATTATAGTCTCTCTTTATAAAAGAAAATTGTAAAAAAAATATATATATATATATATTTAATAATAGACAAAAATTATCTAAATTAAAAATACAAAGTTCAGGTCTGTTCTTTTAATTTTTATTTTTTTTTAATCGTTCGTTGTTTTATAATTTAATGTTAGATATGAGTATTAATACAATAATAATAATAATATATTCAGTATAATTTTTACAATTGACGACGTGTAAAAAAGATAGGGTGTATGCAACCTCACCTCTAACTCGTAGAGGTCCGAGGTTAGAGAAATTGTCTCCGAAAAACTTTAATTGGTGACTCGATGTTCAATAAATCAATCGGCAAAAAAAATATATCAACTAATAAAATAAAAAGTATATAATATCCAAAGAAAGAACAAAAATAATAAAAATACATAATACAAATAGAATAAAAAGTATATAATATCCAAAGAAAGAACAGAAATAATAAAAAAACATAATACAAAACTTAAAACACTAATAAACAACACAAAAAAATTGAGCTTGCAACATGAAGTACTACATTTGAGGTATCGTATTCTCTAACGAAAATGATTTCAAATCTAAGATATTTAAAATTAAAAATAAAAGAATATTTATCACAATGGTTGTTAAATGTTTAGTTGCCTTGTCATTCCTTCTCTTTATTGCTTTCATATCCATAACCTCAATTGAGTTGAAAATGGATTTTTTTTTCCTCTTCATTACTATATTAAATGTTTAGTTCTAAAAGAAATCAATGTAGAATAAATAAAAAAGAAATAGTCAAAAATAGAAACTAATAAATGAAAACAATCAAAGAAAATCTTTAATGACTCGATAAGTATTTGAAAATTCAAAAGTAGTTCACCAACATTTTTCATTGCATAACAAATAATCACAAGAAATGACATCAACTATATATCATCTTATCTAGTAAGTAGTACTTATTCTTTTTTTTTTCCCTACAAATGACTAATTTAAAGTCTTTATCCTTATCTTAATTTCTTTTAGCATATTAATGAATATTTAAGGTAATTTTATCTTTATCTTTTTCCTTTTTTTGTGGATAAAGTACTCCCTCCGTTTAATTTTTTAACGGAGGGAGTACTTTTCAGATTTTACACCGTAAATCAGGCAAATATTTATAATAACTATTCAATGTGACTAAATAGTTAAATATGATAAAAACTTAAATTAATTAATACTAATAATTAAGTTATAGAAAGTTATATAACCAAGTTCCATGACACGTTTTTATTAGGGAAAAAGGTTTGAAATATACTTAAATTTTGGAAAAATTTGTTATAACATGCCTTAATTTTGCAGGGGGTCCTATGACCTTCCTCAACTATTTATTATCGTATTTCTATGACATATATTTGTCCAATAACTGAGTTGGACCACCACCTGGACAAATATATGTCACAGAAATATGGTAATAAATAGCCGAGGGGGGACATAGGACCCCTGCGAAGTTGAGACGTGTTACAACAAATTTCGTCAAAATTTAGATGTATTTTTTTATTATGAGCAGAGTTATGCTTTACTAACTCAACTTCTTAGTTAATGTATTTTGATTAAGTTGCAGGTTATGTACATGATTTTTTTTTGTTAGTTTTGACTAGTTTTTCATTTTAAAAATTATTCAAATATCATTTTTTTTTATTTTAATATAAACTTTTTTTCAATTAAAAAGTATATCCAAAGAAGATAATGATGATTATAGTTGGTGTTTCGTATCATGATTATATATAGTCGTTAATTTGACATTGACCAAAGATGGAATCAGTTGAACCAAAATCTTTAATGATGAATTAGTGCATAATTAATCCATTAGTTAGGATGGTTTTCCAACACTTAAATCAAAATGAAACAATCGTAACATTAAAGAAAGGTATCTAATTATAGTTTAAGAAATTGATGACATTTTGTTACTTGTGAGACATTAAAATATTTTTATTTTTTTAAAAAAATAGTTGTTGGCCCCAACTAGTGAACTAATTCACATGAAGTGGTGGTCCTTGCCTTCTTGGGCTTCTTGTTGCTGCAAAAACAGTTTAATTTTTTTTTATTTTTTTTATAAGCGTGGCCTCAAGAAATCACCTAATGTTAGTATTGACCTCATTATGCTCAACCCAATTTCATTGAATCACTAGATTACATTATTTCTTCACTTGATAAAGTCTGATTAATTTAGATTTGTGTGTTGCATGGTTTATATTTAAAGACAGTATTTTTAATAGAATTTCTTTCGTTCCCAAAATTCGAATAAAAATCAACTGAATATAAAAAAATTTAATAGCTTAGTTGATTCGTTAACTGAACTTTCACCTTATGATAAGAATTTGATTCTCCACCACATTTATTTTTACCAAAAGAAAAAGGAGGGGTAAGAAAACAACAACTAAAGATAATTTTGAATTATGATATTTTCTGAATAGTTTGATATTTTTTCAAATCATTAAAAGTGCATAACCTTAGTTTTACAAATAAAATATTATTTATTATTCAGAAATGACTAGTTTGTTAAGAGTATGTTCAAGCCAAAATCACTACTTATATATTAATGAATGAAGTAATTTTTAGATGTAAAATTCTTCTTGTTATGATCGGACAGAATAAGCAATACCACAAGCAAAAAAAAAAAAAGAACACACAGATTTACGTGGAATTCCTTAACGGAAAAAACCACGGGTAGAGGCAGAGGAAATTCACTATGAAGAAGAGGAATACAAGGTGGAGAAGATAGTCTCAATTACGTGTATATGAAAACTGCCCGAAAAAGCTCACTAAACGCACTTATATAATACATGCGTACAAAAAATCACAAACACGAATCGCACCGCAAACTTTTCAGGACCGAATCAACAAAATTCGAATCACAAACTCTAACACTCCTAAATTATCATATCCTACTATTAATTATATACTTAATAGTAAAAGTGACCAGCGGTGACAACGTTAGAATCTTCGTTGTGTGTATCTGTATTCTGTGACTGTAATAACAACAATATATTACTATTACTATTACAATGTTGGAAGGTATCGTATGACAAAAAAGGTTCAAATGTACGTTTACTACGAGGATTCTTTATTGCCATTCCACAAATATTTCAAATGACAGTTAGCTTCTTTCTTCTTCTTTTTTTTCAAAAAAGAAAAGTTTACAGTATTTAAATATTTGATGGTTTCAAAATAAGAAGCATTTATTACTCCCTCTTAAAAAAAAACAAAAAAAAACTAGTACAACTCTCAATTTATGTTAACCGCAGTTCAGAGTTCAGATCTTTAGTTAGAAAATTATAGAATCGATAAAATTTTATCTGCACTCGATGTTTATATATATTGAATTATATTAATTTATTATTATTAAATCCTAAACTAAAGTGAAAATGTGTGTGTGTGTGTATATATATATATATATATATATATATATATATATATATGCTAACTACGGTTAATAAGAATGCATGCGTCTGTCATATACTCATTGGGTTGTTAGAATATCTTATATTGATTCGAAGAACAAGTTATTATATATCTCCTTATATTCAATAGAGCCTTCTTATCGATCCTTTTACTTTATCTGAGTTGAATTACATTCATCCTCTCATGGCCGAACGCTCAGCAATACACTGGAGAGCTTTTAGAACCCCTCCCTCCCCCTAGACAGAGGTAGACTAGCGTTTGAGGGTTGGGGTGCACTTGCCAGCAACTTCATAAAAAATGTGTATATGTACATATATGTATATATCTGAAAAAATTAAATATTTAATTGTGCACCCTGAAGCACAAAGGTTGATTTGATTCACTGATCCAACGCTCAGCCTTGAGCTTCTCTCCGAGTAGAATGTCTCAAGTTTGACTCTTGTTCGTTGTGCTTCTTATTGTCATTTTTTCATAAAATAAATGCTTATAAAATACTCAAGTTGGATTAAAACTTGCAGCCTCAATCCCAAACAGTACTCCAAGGGTTAAAACCATCAAACGACAAGTGACCTAATCTTATTTTTTGGTTTAATTTATAATTTTTTGAATATCTTTGGTTTTGCACTAGTTTAACAATGTTCTTGACAAAAGCATTTTCGACTAAAACATTAAAATATGGCGCGAAACCGTTTGTACTAACACACATCCGTAGTACATTTGTGGTCTTCAGATTCTGGGCTCGCCTCTACCCCAGAGTCCATTCATTAGCTTAGATGAACGGAGGGACTAATGTGATGCCTAAAAGGAGACCGGGAGAGTCGCGGTATCCATGATCGGCAATGAAAAAAAATAATTTTTGAGGTTGAATTAGATTCAAGGTCGAATCTTCCGGAGAGCAAGTTGTTGACACGTGTTGGATCCCCATTGGCCAAGTGGTTGGACAGGTTACCAGACACATGCAGAGCACATGAGAAGAACCCCCGACCCGTTTTCTTACAACTGACAGCGCATGCAAATCGGTGATTTTCTTTAATTTTATTTTATTATTTACTTATTTATTTATTTATTTATTTTTGCATGTGAGTTGAAATAATGTACATTTGACTATATTATATACACATGTTCATGAGATTGAATTAACCAAAATGATTAATGGATAATTCCCATTAAAAAAACTAGGTGTTGATCTTATCAATACACCAATAAACAAAAAGTTTCTTGAGCTGTAATTTGTTAATTACTAAGTTTAATAAATAATACGTACTTTCAATGAATAATTTCTTGAGTTTCAATAATAAAACGAAATATATATTTTCTCAACATAATAAATAGTAAATTAAGATAACCTAATAAGATATGTACAAAGCAATATAAAGCTTCAATAAGTGTTTTATATCATCAAGCGGTGAAGCGGTATAATCATAATAACATACGTTAATAAATTTCAATGACTGAATAAATTGTCAATATATTCGATATAGAGCAACTTGACCCTCCGATTCTAAAAGGAAAAAATACATAAAGTAACATATTTAAGTATTAAATTACAAAAAATAACAACACTTTTATCAAACTACATTTTGTAGCATATGTATTTGTATGTATTTATATTTTTGTAGCAACAGTTTACAAAAATACAAAATACATATCGATCATAAGGACAGTAAAAATCATATGGGAATTAAATAATGAAAACCTCCAAAATTTGGTTTCATCTTGATTGTTTCTTCAAGATTTTAATTAGGTTTAATGGTATTTTCAGGTCCCATTCACCTTAAATAACAAACAATTATAGAATTGACTAAATATTCTAAAGGGAATTGAACCTTACTTCGAAAGCATAAACTCATCATCACAATTCACTACTTGGAAAGCATAAACTCATTATCACAATTCCACAAACTTGTAAGTTGAGAAACAAAATTCTCAAAAGAGGGTAAGTGACATTTAGGTACAACAAATAGAAGACAAAGTTTCCTCAAACAAAAATGCATCTTTTTACTTATATAAAAATGGGTGATAGGGTCTTAGGCACATGAAGAAAAGTTCCAATCATTAATATTACACAAATGTGACTTAACCCTTTCTCATTTTTCTTCAGTCCTTCTCACTAGTGATAAGTAAAATCATCATCATACTGGAAAAAAAAAACACTATGTTCCCAAAGCAAGGAAAGCCCCCACAAACTTTTTTTCATAATTTCTTTTTGTCTACCTACAAGATGATTTACATATATAAAATCTAACCTGGGAAATTTCATCAATTAGGTTTACCTAGTAACAATAACAAAAGGCTATAAATCTAATTGCATCATAGGCTTGCCTAATTAGATAAAGTGGAAAGGAGTTTCCTAAAGTAAAATGAAGATAAAAACCAAGAATTTAGTAGCTTTCATATGATTGAATGAAAGGTTAGTAGAATTTATTTTCTATATCTGGCCCCTACATTTGCTCCCTACAAAGAGAAAAGTGACCATTAGCTTTCCATAAATGAAAGCAACTGGACATTTGGCTTGTAGCTGCTATCTATTCCATGCTTGACTTTACAAGCAACCACAATTAAAACTGTAGGGACCAAAACTAACACATCAACATAATTATACACTAAACTGTACTCATTCGAATCACTCACAACGTGCATTACAAGAATTCCTTACAAACATTTTGCTCCTTTCTGGTCTGTTTGGCTCATAGACAGCCTTCTACTGTCTCTTCAAACATGCTCATTGTATAGCACAAGAATGCCATAGGCTCAAATGGAAAGTAAAAGTAATCAACTACAACAAAACATTCTGATTTAATGAAATTAAACATTAATGTTACTAATCAAGATAGATTTTCAGAAGAGAACACAAAATTTACTCAACCTGTACGCAGTACGAATAGCTTAGACTTGTTCGTTCCAAGTAAATTAGCAACAATAATAACACCATCAGAGGACACATCTGACACGGTAAGAATTAAGTTTTCTCTTTCATTTTCCCTAATGTTCCTCCCCTCACCAAAAACGAGCTTGACCAGGTGCAAACTCGGACAAAAGCCTGTCTTTCAGTCGATGCTCTATGTCAATACACGTTACAAGTTTAACGCAAATGCTTTACACTTGCTAAATGGAATTAATGATGAAAACAAATTACTTGTTAAGGTGCAACTAATTGGCCAGCCAACGGAGGAGAAAGATACATAACGTCTTGACCAGGAAAGTGTTACTCTTGCGTCTTCCTCGGCCTTCCCCTTCTACCAGTCGATACTTTCCCTTCAGGCTGGGAGCTTTGGTTTGCTGATGGAGGTCGACCCCTCCCACGGCCAGCACCCTTTTTAGCTGCTGCAGCTTTGCCAGCAGCCTTTCCTCGACCCCTGCCGGAAGACTTAGCCCGCCCATTAGATTGTTCCTCATAGTCATCACTAATTTCCTCCTCATCTTCAGATTCCGATGCATCTTTTGACTTCTTCCTTTTATTTGACTTTGCAGCCGCCTTAGCAGCTGCCCTTTTCGGAGCCTTTTGAGAAACTGGAGATTCACTCACAGGTTCTGCCCCCACTGCAGCAAAGAACAATTTGTAACTATAGTAAGAAAGATAAATGATTGTAAAATAAATGCGACAGCATGCCAACTATCTCCTTAGTTCAACAACAGAAATCTAGCCTTTCACCTGGTATGCCTGTCTAATTAACAAATGACCAAAACAACATCCTAAACCTGCTAACTAATTGAACACAAGGATTTCAACGAAACAAACTGGGTAAAACTTGATGCAGTTTGTTTTTTATTTTGACTAAATTGTAGCTCTCTAAACATGAATTTATCACATCAAAATTAACAAATCCTCAACCAAAAATTAACAAATGACCAAAAGTATAGTCCGTCATATTCAGGTCACAACTATTATTCCAAATTTAAGATCTGTCTTTCCAGAGAAATTAAGGATGTTCTAACACTAAGGCAATTTGCAAATTTCACACTTACCCTGTACCGAAATACAAGTCTCTGACCAGAATAGAATATTGATTTTGATAAATTATAAATCTTTTTTAAATAATCAAATACATGATAAAGTCTAGCTCATTGTTTTCAATCATCATTTTAGATGAAATTCAAGAATATTTATCATATTGACAAGCCTACACAGGCAATACACCTCGATGTCTACGTAAGACATGGCAAAAGTAACTCAAGTGATCTTCTCTATGTTTATCCTCTGTATGTGCTACTTTCCCTCTACGTCCAACTTTATCAATTTCTACGACATTCATCTTGTGGACATGTTGGGCTTTAAAGACATTATATTCATCCAATACAACATTACTACGGTTCTATAAAACACGTCTTTAGCTTGTTAGATGTCTTCCTATCACATAGCAGTTCCAACACTCCTTTATTTTAGTTATCCTAATCTAGTTTCACTTCACTTTAATCAAATCATGATATTTCTCCTATATTTTAGCCATGATCTTGTTCTATGCGTTAAATCTTTATATATCAAGCTATTCTTCTTGGAAAAATGAACTGAAATATATGAATTGGTTGAATATAGATATGACAGCTGCAGCCCCATCTAATATCACTTCACCTCCCTTCTTTTTAGGGGGTTGGGGTTAAACTTGTGCGCATATATTTCGTCGTCTCCTTTCCTGAAAAATCCTAATTACATAGAGGCTTAGTGTCTTGGTGAAATCCTACAATTAGCTAAAACTTATGAAGATGGATGAAGCTTAGAGCTATACCTTCCTCAGGAGCCTTGCCATCATACACATCAAGCTGTCAAGTAAAGTGGCAGAAATTAGATTACTAACACGAGCAAATAAATATTAACAGAAAATCAAACCAGATGTGCGATTGCCCGGATCCCACACCCATGTCTTGTCAACACGGGTGTGGCAGTGAAAGCGAAGAGTCTAAGCAATTTAGGCTGTACCTATCCCCTCACCCCCCACCCCCACAAGCACACACATTGTAATCATAACATTACCTGCTCAAGTCGATCCTCAACATTTGTCCTATCAATAATAACCATGGAGTGGGCAAATCCGCAAGCAACACTATACATAAAGGAAGACGCTAGGACTCAGACTCAGTAAGGTTCCACCTTCCAAAACTTAATATTTTAAACAGAAATACACTAACCTGATAACATGCATGCCATCTAAAATGTCTACCTTCTTAGGAACTGCAGAAGATCTGCGGAAAAATAGACAATAGACAATAAATGAGCAGAGCGCACACAGGTCACCAAAAAGGAAAAAGGAAACATTAGATATGAATCAAACCTACTTTTGTCCATTTGGTCCATAACCCAGCTCCCCAGACTGTGCATGGCCCCAACTTATGCAAGAAGAATCAGCACCGACAAAGTGGTGCATGTTGCCAGAATCCATACATCGTAGGTTCCATACAAACTTAAGTGTACCTCGTTGTCAGTAGCATGACCAAGCTGACCATACTGAGGCAGACCAGCAGTTCTAGAAGCCACAAATAACATGAAAATCAGAGTGCAAGAAAAGTTGGAGCTGAAAATGCCACTACCAAAATCTTTTATTTGTACACAGTATTATCAATGTAGTAGAGAACTTCATAAACCGTACAATATAGAAGCTCCTTCAACTGAGGTTAGCCACACAGTAAAGTCAGCCCCACAAGCAGTAGTGTGGACTTCAGAGACGGCACACCGGACTGGAGATAATTCAGTTTCTGTAACAATACAAAAGAACTGATGATCTCAATTTGTTTATGAAAGAAAGAAAAAACAACTCAAGACAGAAGAAATCAGTGGAATCATATTGCTAGGAAATAAAGAAAATAAGTTGCTTAAGGCAAATTCTAGTTTCTGTCCTGCACAATCTTAATATTTTTTCTACAGATCCTACACTAGCTTAAGTAATCATAAATTTCTAGTTATTTCCTACACTAGATTAGTTTTGTTAAAGATTCGTTTAAAGTGTGCTTTAAACCTTGAAACCTGGTGAAAACCAGGCCGTGTGCTTTGCCTCGCATGGTTGACGCTTTGCGTAGGCGTCAAGATGCAGAAGTGTGTCACTGCCCGGAGGATCTAAGTATCCAATACATGTGCATCTAGGTTTTAGGTAACTTTCAATGAGTTTGAGGAATCCACAAGAAATATCCATACACTTGTTACTCACATTTCGACATGAGTTATATAGATAGAATAAGGATCCATGTGACCTAGGTCAGATCTGAAAGAGAAATGCATGATCAAAGAGGGAGATGAAATAATGTTCATGCAACTGAGACAACAACATTTTGAGTACTTTGGTGCAAGTGAGTAAGAAACAGAGAAGGGAAAGAGCAACCGAGAGTAACAAAAGGGCTTACCATTTTTTGCATGGCCTATACCGAGCTGCCCATGTTTATTCCAACCAAAAGCAAAGGACTGTCCATCATCCGTAACTACCACTGTGTGGCTCCTTCCAGCTGCGGCTTTAACAATTTTAAACCAGGAACAAAAAAGTTCTAAGTGATGCCAGAAACAAACACTTGATAGACATAACGGTTTTAGGTAACATGCTAACAGTACAGGGAATATAAGAATGATATTGGACGCATTTCTTATTGCTAAACACATATAAAACTCAATTTTGAGTTAAGAAAACCAAACATCACTGTCCATTAGAATAATCAACGTTATAACATTCTTTTCTTTCAATCTCACTTTACATGTACCCTTGAAACATGCATTGCCCCATGGATTTGGTCAAGTGAGACAGGGATGTAATTTATGGTCTATGGGTTGAATCCACATCACTGGTTCGAACCATGTTTCATACAAAAGCCTGGGTTTAAATGGAGAAGGCTATATGAGTGGGCCCATTATCTGGAAAGAAAGTCACATAATGTCATAGATTACATACTATTACAAATGATTTTTTTATTTCAATTTATTTGGAATTTTGAAGCTAAAATTGTGTTTGGTTATAGTTTTTTCGCAAATAATATTTGTTTTAAATGTAGTTTTTCTTAAAAAAAAAAAACATGAAACATAATTCAAGTAGAGTTATTTTTTATAGTCTGCTAATCAGTGGGAAGCCACTTATGAATTACACTGGACAAGTGTAGTATTTTCTCATGGCAATTAAATTAGTTTTAAGAAGAGAGGCAAGGCAATTTTCTTTCAAGTAGAAGTATTGCATCTTTAATCTAACATTTCATAACCTCCCTTAAATCTTCTGTTTGTACATTTATTATTCAAGATCCAAGCTAAAGGGGACTTCCTGTTAATAATCTTCAAGGCAATTTTCACCCAATAATATCAGAAAGAATCAAATAAACTTAGATACCATAGTGGGAGAGAGAGAGGGGGTGGGGTTGATAGAACCTCCAGCTGAAAGCAACTCTCCCAAACTTGTCATTAGCAGTCAGAAATACATCAGCCAGAAAAGCACACAATATAAAGAAAGATGCACACAAATGTGATGTGAAGGAAAAAGAAGAAGAAGCATCTCAAACAAAATCCTTGAAAAAAGAAATGCGGGATTAGAGTAGGCATGAGCATATAGTAAATTTACAAGAAAAATAGCTCTTTCTACATTTCTCTTCACAAATAAATAGTAGTCCAGGGCATGACTTTGCGGTGGAGTTCCAAATAGCAGATGACCACAGCATCCAAAGGAAGTCGTTAGTTGTGTCACACAGGAGCTCTACTCATCTCTGCCATTTCCTCTCTGCGATAAACACACATTAGATACCGACAAAACTCTAAATATGAGACAAAATTGTGACCATATAAAATGCCGGCGAGTTTTCATTCTTTTGAAGCTTATGCCTGTGCAAACGGCCAAGAATTTGCACGAGAAAAGCTCAAGGATAAGAGGACCTCTAGGGGACACAAGCATGGTTCACAATCAACAATTTTGGTGTTGATGAAAGTAGTTTAGTTAAATAGTCTAAATATTACGTAGTAAAGTAGTTAGGAGGCTAGAGTTCAAGGGGAAGAATAAATGCCAGATGATGGACATGTGATGTGAATCAGTTACCCTCGTCAAAAAAAAATAAAAAGATTTGGTTTGTATAAACAGTGCTGCAATTGACGAACGTGCTGGATTCAAAAAGGGAGTTGATACCATTTGTTGGTGTATAAAACAGTAAGGTTTTTTAACTCATTCATATTATTGTGACACTATCAGCACAGTAATAGCTTTCAGGTGACTAAGACTCTGGATATCATACTTGATTCTATCCTATAGCGGGATTGGAGGTACTAGGTTGGAAATGAGTTGGAGTACGGGACAACTCCAGTCAGAAACTCAAGTTAGTTCTCATCGCATTAACCAATAGCAATAGATTGTATGAAAGGCATTTGAAGGTTTAGGAAATACCCTGTGGAGACTGAGTTCCATTTCCCTTTGCACCCTTAGGCAGAGACCGCTGGATACGAGGTGAACCCTGCCTACCATTTGAACCAGGGAGAGAGTGTCTCTTTTTTATGTATTCATCTTTATTGTGTACATCTGGGATAGATCTTGGAGAGCTATTCGGGATAGCTTTGGCTCTTGAAGATTCTGTTGCTTGCATGTAACTTGGGAGAGAGCTACTATTACTGTTATCTCTAGCCTCCTGCTCTTTGGATAACAGATTTGAACTCACCAAAACAGCTAGATGTTTAGCGTCATCAGTAGGATCTGGACTTCCTCTCCCAACCTGAACATAGTCGGAGTGTGATAAATTTATGCCCAAGCAAGAAACATAACCAACATATTTTCACACTCTTCATCTTTCCAGTACTTACATTTAGCTTCTCCTTGATACTAGATCCTTCTGCAATGAGATTGGATTGACGTGCTCGAACAAGAACTTGCATTTTGACAATAGCTTGGACACATCGCAGACTTCCTACAGCATGCCGGCGAACTAAATGTCCACGTACAGCAGCTTGCAATTTAGTTACATGCTTTTGCTTGAGTTGAGCTCTTCTTGCCTAGAAGGAGGAACCATCAAATACCAAATTAATTTTATAATTGCCAAAAGCTTTAACCATAAAATGGTCAAGACAATTGAAAGAATAGAAGACAGATTGAGGTACCAGAAATGCTCTGACTGCGGTCTGGATAACAAGAACAACATGTTCATCAAGAGTCGCATCAGGTTTACCATCATTGACTTTAGTTGTTACTGGCGCTGATATCTTTGTATCCACCAAGGCAGAGACCAGGGGTTTCTCCTCTGATGCGACAGGAACCTTCTCATCTGAAGCGACACTGGGCTTCCCATCTTCCGAGACCTTGGGCTTCTCTTCTTCGGAGATCATGGACTTCTCATCCGCTGAGACCTCTGCCAAGAGCTGGGGCTTCTCGTCTGTGGAGAGCTGGGGCTTCTCATCAACAGAGACATGGGGCTTCTCGTCTGCGGAGACATGGGGCTTGTCGTCTGCCGAGACCTGGGGCTTCTCGTCTGCCAAGACAGGGGGCTTCTCGTCTGCCAAGACAGGGGGCTTCTCGTCTGCCAAGACAGGGGGCTTCTCGTCTGCCGAGACCTGTGACTTCTCGACTGTTGAAAACTGAGATTTCTCTTCCACCAATTGGATGACAGATGCCTTCTCTGGAATGGTAGAGTTAGATTGTGGTTGCTGGTTGGCATTAGCAGTTTCTGCAGAATCCTTGTTACCAGATGGTGTTTCTGAACCTACTGTATTGCTAAATACACGATGCCTGGAAGATTTCTTGCGGAAACTCCATCCACGTTTGTCGCTTGAGTTCTTACTCTAGGAAAATGAATCAAATAATTCATTCAACAAAGAATAAAGAAGATGGTAAGGAAAAAAAGATAAATTTTCTGAAAAATTCTTTTAGTAGACTCGTGTAAGATATTTAACTGAACATCCAATATGATTCAAAACCAATTAGCTCAACTCAACAACAACAACAACAACAATATACCCAGTGTAATCCCACATAGACATAGATATTAGCTCCATCATTTCAAAAACATAACAAATTTGTAAAAACAAAAAACACCCAAACAAGTATCAAGACTCCACACCTTGAGGGGTTGATCCAAGATTCATTTTTTCACATTGGGGAAACAGTTTTTAACATTACACTATCAAAAAAAAAAAAAAAACTGAAAATATGATACTAAGCAAAAGGGGTTCATCCAAGATTCATTTTTTTAACCTAAACTATCAAAAAAAATATATAACAAACAAGAAATAACAGCTAAAAATATGATCTGACCATAAGGGGTAGTAAATTTTTATACCTCAAGTTCATCATCGTCAACAGCAAAAGAAATACTGCCACAAGCAAAAGCAAAGATCTTGAAGCAAGAACAACCTCTTGATTTTCCCATTTTCTTCTTCTTCTTCTACTTCCCTTCTCTCTCGCTCACTGATTGACCAGTCTTATTGTTCCAGTGCTGTAGTATTATAGTAGTAGATATCTTCTATATTTGTTGGAAATTTACCTTATGAGCTGATAATAATAATAATAATTAAGGATAATAAAAGTAAAAAAAGATTTAAATTCTTTTTAAAGAACACGGATTTCAATCACTGTCCTAAAATTTAGCTAACTTTTGCATTTTGAGTTCCGTGATTTTTGTTTTCCTTTTTTATAGGTCCCATTATAGTCTCTCTTTATAAAAGAAAATTGTAAAAAATAATAATAATAATTAATTAATAATAGACAAAAATTATCCAAATTAAAAATACAAAGTTCTGATCTCTTCTTTTCTTTTATCTTTTTAATCGTTCGTTGTTCTATAATTTAATGTTAGATATGAGTATTAATACCATAATAATAATATCAATAATATATTCAGTATAATTTTGTAATTGATGAAGTTAAAAAAAAGATAAAAAGTATACGCGACCTCTCCTCTAACTCGTAAAGGTCGAGGTTAGCGAGATTGTCTCCGAAAGACTTTTAGCTGGTGACTCGATGTTCAATAAATCAACCGGTAAAAAAAATATATCAACTAATAAAATAAAAAGTATATAATATCCAAAGAAAGAACAGAAATAACAAAAACATGTAATACAAAACTTGAAACACTAATAAACAACATAAAATTTGAGCTTGCAACGTGAAGTACTACATTTGAGGTATCATATTCGCTAACAAAACTGATTTTAAATCTAAATTTTTTAATTAAGAATAAAAGAATATTTATCACCGTATCAAAATGGTTGTTAAATGTTTAGTTGTCTTGTCATTCCTTCTCTTTATTGCTTTCATATCCATAACCTCAATTCAGTTGAAAATGATTTTTTTTTCTCTTCATTGCTATATTAAATGTTTAGTTCTAAAAGAAATCAATGTAAAATACAGTAGAATAAATAAAAAAGAAATAGTCAAAAATAGAAACTAATAAATGAAAACAATCAAAAGAAACTTTAATGACTCAAGAATTATTTGAAAATGCAAAAGCAGTTCACCAACATTTTGCATTGCACAGTAAATAATCACGAGAAATAACAACAACTATATATCATCTTATCTATTTATTATATTTTTCTATAAATGACTACTTTAAAGTCTTTATCCTTATCTTAATTTCTTATACTAGCATATTTATGTGCACTCAATATTTATAATCGCTATTGATTAAATAGTTAAATAAGGTAAAAATCTATATTAATCAATACTAATAATTAAGTGATTGAATCGCTATTGATTAAATAGTTAAATAAGGTAAAAATCTATATTAATAAATACTAATAATAATTAAGTGATTGAATCGCTATTGGTTAAATAGTTAAATAAGGTAAAAATCTATATTAATCAATACTAATAATTAAGTGATTGAATCGCTATTGATTAAATAGTTAAATAAGGTAAAAATCTATATTAATCAATACTAATAATAATTAAGTGATTGAATCGCTATTGATTAAATAGTTAAATAAGGTAAAAATCTATATTAATCAATACTAATAATAATTAAGTGATTGAATCGCTATTGATTAAATAGTTAAATAAGGTAAAAATCTATATTAATCAATACTAATAATAATTAAGTGATTGAATCGCTATTGATTAAATAGTTAAATAAGGTAAAAATCTATATTAATCAATACTAATAATAATTAAGTGATTGAATCGCTATTGATTAAATAGTTAAATAAGGTAAAAATCTATATTAATCAATACTAATAATAATTAAGTGATTGAATCGCTATTGATTAAATAGTTAAATAAGGTAAAAATCTATATTAATCAATACTAATAATAATTAAGTGATTGAATCGCTATTGATTAAATAGTTAAATAAGGTAAAAAACTATATTAATCAATACTAATAATAATTAAGTGATTGAATCGCTATTGATTAAATAGTTAATTAAGGTAAAAATCTATATTAATCAATACTAATAATTAAGTGATTGAATCGCTATTGATTAAATAGTTAAATAAGGTAAAAATCTATATTAATCAATACTAATAATAATTAAGTGATTGAATCGCTATTGATTAAATAGTTAAATAAGGTAAAAATCTATATTAATCAATACTAATAATAATTAAGTGATTGAATCGCTATTGATTAAATAGTTAAATAAGGTAAAAATCTATATTAATCAATACTAATAATAATTAAGTGATTGAATCGCTATTGATTAAATAGTTAAATAAGGTAAAAATCTATATTAATCAATACTAATAATAATTAAGTGATTGAATCGCTATTGATTAAATAGTTAAATAAGGTAAAAAACTATATTAATCAATACTAATAATAATTAAGTGATTGAATCGCTATTGATTAAATAGTTAATTAAGGTAAAAATCTATATTAATCAATACTAATAATTAAGTGATTGAATCGCTATTGATTAAATAGTTAAATAAGGTAAAAATCTATATTAATCAATACTAATAATAATTAAGTGATTGAATCGCTATTGATTAAATAGTTAAATAAGGTAAAAATCTATATTAATCAATACTAATAATAATTAAGTGATTGAATCGCTATTGATTAAATAGTTAAATAAGGTAAAAATCTATATTAATCAATACTAATAATAATTAAGTGATTGAATCGCTATTGATTAAATAGTTAAATAAGGTAAAAATCTATATTAATCAATACTAATAATAATTAAGTGATTGAATCGTTATTGATTAAATAGTTAAATAAGGTAAAAATCTATATTAATCAATACTAATAATTAAGTGATTGAATTGCTATTGATTAAATAGTTAAATAAGGTAAAAATCTGTATTAATCAATACTAATAATAATTAAGTGATATTATCGCTATTGATTAAATAGTTAAATAAGGTAAAAATCTATATTAATCAATACTAATAATTAAGTGATTGAATCGCTATTGATTAAATAGTTAAATAAGGTAAAAATCTATATTAATCAATAATAATAATTAAGTGATTGAAAGTTACAAGCAAGTTCTATGACACATTTTATATTAGGAAAAAAGATTAGAAATATATCTAAATCTTGGAGAAATTTATTGTAACATGCCTCAACTTTGAGACAGTCCTATGACCTCTCTCGACTATTTATTACCGTATTTCTGTGACATATATTTATCCAGCTGGACCACTGGATGAGTACACGCACACTGACCGCGTAAGGGTCTGAAGTGGTCCAGCTGGACCAATATATGCTACTCAAATACAATAATAATCGAGGGGGGTCATAGAACCCCTGCAAAATTATGATGTGTTACAACAAATTTCGTCAAAATTTAGATATACTCCTGCCTTTCTCCCTTTTTATTATGAATTATGAGCAGAGTTATGCTTTACTAACTCAACTTCTTAGTTAATGTATTTTGATTAAGTTGCAGGTGATGTACATGATTTATTTTTTTCTTTGTTTTGATTAGTTTTTCATTTTAAAAATTATTCAAATATCATTTATTTTTTTTAATATAAAAAAAATTCAATTAAAAATTATATCCAAAGAAGATAATGATGATTATAGTTGGCGTTTCGTATCATGATTATATATAGTCGTTAATTAATGTGACATTGACCAAAGATGGGATCAGTTAAACCAAAATCTTTAATGATGGATTAGTGCATAATTAATCCATTAGTTAGGATGGTTTTCCAACACTAAAATCAAAACGAAACAATCGTAACATTAAAGAAAGGTATCTAATTATAGTTTAAGAAATTGATGACATTTTCGTTACTTGTAAGACATTAAAATAATTTTTTTTTAAAAAAAGAATAGTGGTTGGTCCCAACTAGTGAACTACTCCTTCACTTGTAGTGGTCCTTGCCTTCCTGGGCTTGTTGCAGCAAAAACAGTCAATTTTTTTTGTTAATTATTTTTTTTATAAGCGTGGTGTTTAGGTCAGTTTGTACATATCTCGATTAATTTTACGGCTATCAAGATTAGACAGCTAAGAAGAAATCACCCAGTATTTATCTCGACCTCATTGTGCTCAACCCAACTTTATTGAACCACTAGGCCACACCATTTTTTCACCCGGTAAAGTTTGATTATTTAGATTTGTGTGTGGCATGGTTTATATTTCAAGACAATACTTTTAATAGAATTTCTTTCATTCCCAAAACTTGAATAAAAATCAACTGAATATGAAAAAAAAAATAATAGCTTAGTTGATTCGTTGACTGAACTTTCATCTTAGAATAAGGATGGGTAAAAAAACAACACCTAAAGATAATTTTGAATTATGATATTTTCTGAACAGTTTGATATTTTTTTCAAACTATTAAAAGTGGCATAACCTTAGTTTTACAAATAAAACATTCTTTATTATCCATAAATGACTAGTTTGTTAAGAGTATGTACAAGCCAAAATCACTACTTATTTAGAAATGAATGAAGTAATTTTTAGATGTAAAATTCTTCTTCTTATGGTTAGACAAAATAAGCAATACCACAAGCAAAAAAATAAAATTAGAAGAACACACAAATTTATGTGAAAATCCTTGACGGAAAAAACCACGGTAAAGGCAGAGAAAATTCACTATGAAGAAGGAATACAAGGTGGAGACGATAGTCTCAATTACGTGTATATGAAAACTGCCTGAAACAGCACATGCGTACAAAAAATCACCAACATGGATCGCACCGCAAATTTTTCAGAACCGGATCAATAAAATTCGGATCACAAACTCTAACACTCGTAAATTATCATATTCTTTTATTAATTGTATACTTATAATTACGTCACTAAACATAAAATATAAATAGTAGAAGTGAGCAGCGGTGACAACTTTAGAATCTTCGTTGTGTGTCTGTAATAACAACAATATATTACTATTACAATGTTGGAAGGTATCATGTGACAAAAAAGGGTTCAAATGTACGTTTACTACGAGGATTCTTTATTTCCTTTCTAAAAAAAAAAAAGAAGTTTACAGTATTTAAATATTTGATGGTTTCGAAATAAGAAGCATTTACTACTCCCTCTTAAAAAAAACAAGTACAACTCTCAATTTATGTTAACTGCACTTCAGAGTTCAGATCTTTTAGTTCGAAAATTATAGAATCGATAAAACTTTATCTGCACTCGATGTTTATATTAATTTATTATTATTAGATCGTAAACTAAAGTGTATATATAGAATGTATGCGTCTGTCATATACTCATTGGGTTGTTAGAATATCTTATATTGATTCGAAGAATAAGTTATTATATATCTCCTTATATTCAATAGAGCCTTTTTTTTCAGTCCTTTTACTTTATCCGAATTGAATTATATCCATCCTCTCATGGTCGGGAGCGGAGCTACACTTAATTTAGGAGTTTCATCCGAACCTCCTTCGATGGAAAATTATACTATATAAACATGATTAAAATTATTTTTTATGTATATATTGTAAATGTCGAACTTCCTTCGGTTAGTTCGTATGTTCACTTGTGAACCCCCTTAGTGAAAATCCTGGCTCCGCCACTGCTCACAGCCGAACGCTCAACAATACACTGGAGAGCTTTTAGAACCCCTCCCCCCCCCACTCACCCCCAAACAGAGGTAGACTCACGTTTGAGGATTGGGGTGCACGTGCATCAGGTAACTTCAAAAAAATTGTGTATATGTATATGTATATATCTGAATAAAATTAAATATTTAATTGTGCACCCTGAAGCACAAAGGTTGATTTAATTAACTAGTCCAATGCTCAACCTTGCGCTTCTCTCCGAGTAGAATGTCCCGAGTTTCACTCCTGTTCGTTGTGCTTTTTATTGCTCGGTGCACTAAAGCTATCGCTATGCGCGGTTTTCGGGAAAGGGCCCCACCACGAGGGTGTATCGTACGCAGCCTTACCTTGCATTTCTGTCAGAAACTGTTTTCAAGATTTGAACCCGTGACCTCCTGATCACATGGTAGCAACTTTACCAGTTACTCCAAGGCTCCCCTTCCTTTCTTATTGCCCGGAGCACTAAAGTTATAACTATACGTCATTGCCATTTTTTCAAAATAAATACTTATAAAAGACTCAAATTGAATTAGAACTTGTAGCCTCAATCCCAAACAGTACTCAAGGATTAACACCATCAAACGACAAGTGCCTAATCTTGTTTTTTGGTTTAATTTATATTTATTTGGATATCTTGATTGGTTTTGCACTAGTTAACAATGTTTTAACAAAAGCATTTTCTACTAAAACATTAAAACATGGCGCGAAACCGTTTTACTAACACACATTCGTAGTACAGTTATGGTCTTCAGATGCTAGGTTCGCCTAAACCTCCAGAGTCCATTCCTTAATTAGCTTAGATGAACGGAGGGGCTAACGTAATGCCTAAAAGGAGATTTGGGAGAGTCGCGATATCCACGATTGGCAAGGAAAAAAATAATTTTTGAGGTTTAATTCGGTTCAAGGTCGACCTTTCCGGAGAGCAAGTTGTTGACACGTGTTGGATCCCCATTGGCCAAGTGGTTGGGCGGCTTACCGGACACATGCGGAGCACATGAGAAGAACCCCCGACCCGTTTTCTTTCAACTGACAGCGCATGCAAATCGGTGATTTTCTTTAATTTTATTTTATTATTTATTTATTTATTTATTTATTTATTTATTTTTGCATGTGAGTTTGAAATAATGTACATTTGACTATATATATATATACATGTTCATGAGATTAAATTAACCAAAACAATTAACGGATAATTCCCATTAAAAAAATAGGTGTTGATCTTATCAATACACCAATAAACACAAAGTTTCTTGAGCTGTAATTTGTTAATTACTGAGTTTAATAATGGGAGAATACTCATAAAAATATCTGAAATTTGACCGGATTACCAATTGAGCATACTGAACTTTGTGGGGGTCCTATTATTCCCAGACTTTTTTTTTTCGTATTTTAATGGCATATATGTGCCACTTGGCACACTGAGTGTGAGTCACGCGCATTGAGCGCCTGAACAGTACTAAAAACGTTTTAAATTTTTTTTTGGACAAACAACCCCTTAATTTTATAATTATTTAAAGTTTTATAATTTTTATTTATTTAAAGTTTTTCATTCTTCATTCTTCTTTCTTCTTTCTTCTTTTTTTCTTTTCTTCAACAATGGTTGCTCCATTGTTAATTGAAATTGAATTCTTGAAGATTCCATTTCAGTTTTCATTCTTGAAGATTAATGGAAGATTCCATTCAATTTAAATTTAAATTTGGCGTAATTGAAACATGAAACTTGAAATTGAAATTGAACTTGAAATTGAAATTGAAATTTCATTCCATTGAGTTGGCATAATTGAAACTTGGAATTTGAAACTCAATGGAAGATTCCATTGAGTTGGCGGAATTGAAATTTGAAATTTGAAATTCAAGTATGAAGAAACTTTCTTCATAATTGAATTTAAAAACTTTTGGAAGCCGAAATTGACTCAACGAAGTTATTTGGAATTTGATTTTTAGGATGAATTTTAGTTGTGGAATCTTTAATATGATTGTAATGGTGAAAAAGTGTTGAAAAGTGATAAAATGGAGAAGACAAAGAGCGTGTACAACACTTTCCAGCTAAAAATCTGAGTATAAATTTTGAGGGGGAATTAATTCCACTTTAAAAAAGGTCCGGGGAAAATTAATTCCGATTAAAAAAGTATAGGGGGTAACAGGACCCCCGCAAAGTTCAATAGGCTCCACTAAAAATTTGATTAAAGTTCAAATATTTTCGTGGGTATTTTCCCTTTAATAAATAATACGTACTTTCAATGAATAATTTCTTGACTTTCAATAATAAAACGAAATATATATTTTCACAACATAATAAATAGTAAATTAAGATAACCTAATAAGATATGTACAAAGCAATATAAAGCTTCAATAAGTTTTTTATATGAGCGATATAATCATAATAACATACGTAAATAAATTTCAATGACTGAATAAATTGTCAATAGATTCGATATAGAGCAACTTCACCCCCCGATTCTAAAAGGAAAAAATACATAAAGTAACATACTTAAGAGGATAAGTTGTTATTTCTGAATTTTATATCTAATTTGTGACCCTATTATTAACCAAATGATCCAAATTTGCCATTATTAATATTATTAGCTAATGGAATCCATTTTTCATATTAAAAAAATACGAATTCTTTTTCAAAGTATAGAAAAATTGCCTTCATTAATAATTAAATCCCCACGCCACGTTCAGTTGTACATTAAACACGTAATACCTTTGACTTTTTGTTTGTAAAAGTAATTAAAAAAGGAAAAAAGGGGTAAGTGGAAAGGAAAAAGAAAATGCAAATACATACCAAAATATAATTGATCATAATTATTCTGCGCATAATTGGTCCATCCTCTCAATTATTTAAAGTACGTACTATACTAATTTTAGAAAATAATAAAACAATTATTAAGCTTAGATAGAGACTTTTTACGTTGAATATATGCAATTAGAATAATCCAAGAAAATATATACTGTAGCAAAAATCCACATAATAGATTGTGTTGTTTCTCTTCCCTACAATTAAGTTTGTGTAAAAAAAATCTTTTCAATAATTAATATTTTTTAGGTAAGACAAGGAAGTAACTTGTCCTTTAATTTGTCCAATGGATTAGGCTAATTGATGGGAACAATTGGTGTAACAGTTAAGAGTGGTTAAGAAAACTGATCTTAGAACTTGATTCAAGTAAAACACTAGTTCATGAGGTGAGAATTATTTGAAATAAAAATAAGAAGACGACATCGTGTTTTCTCAACTGACCTGAGCTATGCAGTATATCACTCCATCCCAAGCCTGATTAATTTAGAGGATGGAGTAGGGTGGGGACGGGTATCCAACATTAGGTAAACCAAGAATATAGATGAGTCCGATTCTAACATGTTATGAAAATGAATTGCATTCTCTCAACAAATGTAAAACTAATAAATTTTAACATCAAAGTATGATAATATAGCCAGACCTTTCTATATCAGTTATCCTCTACAAAAAACATTTCACTTTAACTACTAAATTTATTTTGAAATCGATTATTTCTATTATATATCCGAACAAACAACGTTATTATTGAGACATTTGGCTAAGGGAAAGACCATGCTAAAAAATAATGGATGTGGGAGGTTATAATCTTACCAAAGATTCTTCATTTATTCTGCCTTCTCCTCTATTATTCACAAGCACCCCCCCCACCCCCCAACCAACACACACACACACAAAAAAAAAAAAGTTTATATAATGAAAACCTCCAAAATTTGGTTTCATCTTGATTGTTTCTTCAAGATTTTAATTAGGTTTAATGGTATTTTCAGGTCCCATTCACCTTAAATAACAAACAATTATAGAATTGACTAAATATTCTAAAGGGAATTGAACCTTACTTCGAAAGCATAAACTCATCATCACAATTCACTACTTGGAAAGCATAAACTCATTATCACAATTCCACAAACTTGTAAGTTGAGAAACAAAATTCTCAAAAGAGGGTAAGTGACATTTAGGTACAACAAATAGAAGACAAAGTTTCCTCAAACAAAAATGCATCTTTTTACTTATATAAAAATGGGTGGTAGGGTCTTAGACACATGGAGAAAAGTTCCAATCATTAATATTACACAAATGTGACTTAACCCTTTCTCATTTTTCTTCAGTCCTTCTCACTAGTGATAAGTAAAATCATCATCATACAGGAAAAAAAAAACACTATGTTCCCAAAGCAAGGAAAGCCCCCACAAACTTTTTTTCATAATTTCTTTTTGTCTACCTACAAGATGATTTACATATATAAAATCTAACTTGGGAAATTTCATCAATTAGGTTTACCTAGTAACAATAACAAAAGGCTATAAATCTAATTGCATCATAGGCTTGCCTAATTAGATAAAGTGGAAAGGAGTTTCCTAAAGTAAAATGAAGATAAAAACCAAGAATTTAATAGCTTTCATATATAGTAGAACTATTTACTTAGATCTAAGATTTGAGACAAAAACTTAAATTCCCTTCAATTTATTTTCTAAATCTGGCCCCTACATTTGCTCCCTACAAAGAGAAAAGTGACCATTAGCTTTCCATAAATGAAAGCAACTGGACATTTGGCTTGTAGCTGCTATCTATTCCATGCTTGACTTTACAAGCAACCACAATTAAAACTGTAGGGACCAAAACTAACACATCAACATAATTATACACTAAACTGTACTCATTCGAATCACTCACAACGTGCATTACAAGAATTCCTTACAAACATTTTGCTCCTTTCTGGTCTGTTTGGCTCATAGACAGCCTTCTACTGTCTCTTCAAACATGCTCATTGTATAGCACAAGAATGCCATAGGCTCAAATGGAAAGTAAAAGTAATCAACTACAACAAAACATTCTGATTTAATGAAATTAAACATTAATGTTACTAATCAAGATAGATTTTCAGAAGAGAACACAAAATTTACTCAACCTGTACGCAGTACGAATAGCTTAGACTTGTTCGTTCCAAGTAAATTAGCAACAATAATAACACCATCAGAGGACACATCTGACACGGTAAGAATTAAGTTTTCTCTTTCATTTTCCCTAATGTTCCTCCCCTCACCAAAAACGAGCTTGACCAGGTGCAAACTCGGACAAAAGCCTGTCTTTCAGTCGATGCTCTATGTCAATACACGTTACAAGTTTAACGCAAATGCTTTACACTTGCTAAATGGAATTAATGATGAAAACAAATTACTTGTTAAGGTGCAACTAATTGGCCAGCCAACGGAGGAGAAAGATACATAACGTCTTGACCAGGAAAGTGTTACTCTTGCGTCTTCCTCGGCCTTCCCCTTCTACCAGTCGATACTTTCCCTTCAGGCTGGGAGCTTTGGTTTGCTGATGGAGGTCGACCCCTCCCACGGCCAGCACCCTTTTTAGCTGCTGCAGCTTTGCCAGCAGCCTTTCCTCGACCCCTGCCGGAAGACTTAGCCCGCCCATTAGATTGTTCCTCATAGTCATCACTAATTTCCTCCTCATCTTCAGATTCCGATGCATCTTTTGACTTCTTCCTTTTATTTGACTTTGCAGCCGCCTTAGCAGCTGCCCTTTTCGGAGCCTTTTGAGAAACTGGAGATTCACTCACAGGTTCTGCCCCCACTGCAGCAAAGAACAATTTGTAACTATAGTAAGAACGATAAATGATTGTAAAATAAATGCGACAGCATGCCAACTATCTCCTTAGTTCAACAACAGAAATCTAGCCTTTCACCTGGTATGCCTGTCTAATTAACAAATGACCAAAACAACATCCTAAACCTGCTAACTAATTGAACACAAGGATTTCAACGAAACAAACTGGGTAAAACTTGATGCAGTTTGTTTTTTATTTTGACTAAATTGTAGCTCTCTAAACATGAATTTATCACATCAAAATTAACAAATCCTCAACCAAAAATTAACAAATGACCAAAAGTATAGTCCGTCATATTCAGGTCACAACTATTATTCCAAATTTAAGATCTGTCTTTCCAGAGAAATTAAGGATGTTCTAACACTAAGGCAATTTGCAAATTTCACACTTACCCTGTACCGAAATACAAGTCTCTGACCAGAATAGAATATTGATTTTGATAAATTATAAATCTTTTTTAAATAATCAAATACATGATCAAGTCTAGCTCATTGTTTTCAATCATCATTTTAGATGAAATTCAAGAATATTTATCATATTGACAAGCCTACACAGGCAATACACCTCGATGTCTACGTAAGACATGGCAAAAGTAACTCAAGTGATCTTCTCTATGTTTATCCTCTGTATGTGCTACTTTCCCTCTACGTCCAACTTTATCAATTTCTACGACATTCATCTTGTGGACATGTTGGGCTTTAAAGACATTATATTCATCCAATACAACATTACTACGGTTCTATAAAACACGTCTTTAGCTTGTTAGATGTCTTCCTATCACATAGCAGTTCCAACACTCCTTTATTTTAGTTATCCTAATCTAGTTTCACTTCACTTTAATCAAATCATGATATTTCTCCTATATTTTAGCCATGATCTTGTTCTATGCGTTAAATCTTTATATATCAAGCTATTCTTCTTGAAAAAATGAACTGAAATATATGAATTGGTTGAATATAGATATGACAGCTGCAGCCCCATCTAATATCACTTCACCTCCCTTCTTTTTAGGGGGTTGGGGTTAAACTTGTGCGCATATATTTCGTCGTCTCCTTTCCTGAAAAATCCTAATTACATAGAGGCTTAGTGTCTTGGTGAAATCCTACAATTAGCTAAAACTTATGAAGATGGATGAAGCTTAGAGCTATACCTTCCTCAGGAGCCTTGCCATCATACACATCAAGCTGTCAAGTAAAGTGGCAGAAATTAGATTACTAACACGAGCAAATAAATATTAACAGAAAATCAAACCAGATGTGCGATTGCCCGGATCCCACACCCATGTCTTGTCAACACGGGTGTGGCAGTGAAAGTGAAGAGTCTAAGCAATTTAGGCTGTACCTATCCCCTCACCCCCCACCCCCACAAGCACACACATTGTAATCATAACATTACCTGCTCAAGTCGATCCTCAACATTTGTCCTATCAATAATAACCATGGAGTGGGAAAATCCGCAAGCAACACTATACAAAAAGGAAGACGCTAGGACTCAGACTCAGTAAGGTTCCACCTTCCAAAACTTAATATTTTAAACAGAAATACACTAACCTGATAACATGCATGCCATCTAAAATGTCTACCTTCTTAGGAACTGCAGAAGATCTGCGGAAAAATAGACAATAAATGAGCAGAGCGCACACAGGTCACCAAAAAGGAAAAAGGAAACATTGGATAAGAATCAAACCTACTTTTGTCCATTTGGTCCATAACCCAGCTCCCCAGACTGTGCATGGCCCCAACTTATGCAAGAAGAATCAGCACCGACAAAGTGGTGCATGTTGCCAGAATCCATACATCGTAGGTTCCACCCACTAGAAAAACAGAATGTATACAAAATCAGTCCAATAGACTTGATGACAAAAGAACACATTTTCTGCTTTTGAAAAGAGTATCTTTCTTAATAATCCAAGCCAATGATTGTGGGGGAAGAAACAACAAATACACTATTACCACATGGTTGCTTTTAAATAGCATCCTACATGAACAGTGAATGTCACAACTTGAATACAAGACTATAGATTCTATGCTAGGACTTTGCAGTGGAATCACTCCATCAACCCTAATCACGAGACTCAAGGAAAACCGAACGCATAAGATAGAAAAAGGACCCCGTAGCCCAGACCCCGCTGAAAAACGTGAGCAACTTCAGTTAGAAGTTCCGCTCGAGTGGAATGGTTGTTGGTACTCTCTTTCATTTCATATCCTCCTCCTGTTGGTGACTGACCTCTTCCTTTCTATTTAGAAAGTGGAACAGAACTAGCAGCAGATAGGCATTCAGTTAGCTTGAAAACGGGCTCGTAGTTAGAAATCGCTTCCTCAACAACTATCTTTAGAATGTCCTATCTTTCTCTTCAACGCTTTAAAACGAGCTAGAAGGCTTCTCTTAAAGCAGAAAAATAGGAGTTCTAGTAGTTTCAGCTATTCGATTCGAATGAGTGCCCTCACTTCCTTTCCTTACTACGATATGCCCAAAAAACAGAAAAAGAAAGTGCAACATATCAAAGAGCGATGACACAAATTATCAGTGACCTCCTACATAACATATGCGAGCCTTACGTGGACGATTTGGTAGTCTTTTCAAAAGAAAGAACCGGCCACAATGAAAATTTACGCAAGGTCTTCGAAAGGTTAAGAAAACATCAATTGAAGATGAACCCGAAAAAATGTGCATTCGGGATCGGGCGGAGGCCTTAAATCAGTAGGGCAATAGCATAGCTATTATTGACCTGACCCCTATTACATTACTTAAGCCTACTCTTTCTTCAAGATACGAAACGAGCAGCCGAAAACGGCTGTCCCTATTGTAGTTTAGATGGAGTCATCTCCAGGGCTAAGAATCTTACCTTTACTTAGAGAAGGGTAGCGGTACCACGCTCTTCCGTGCTCGTAGGTTGACTCACCTATGCATCCCGACTAAGGTCTCACAAACGTGCACTTCCCTTATGCATCCAACCGCTTCACTAATGCGAATAGGTTATACAGAAGGGTAGGTTGGTTATATACTCTTATGCGCCTTCCTTCTTCGAACCTTTTGGTATGTATTGCCCCCTAACTATAGATCAGATCCACCAGACAAGAAACTCAATTCCACACTGCTGCTGAGTCGTGGGACTTATCCACCAAGGGATTCGTGGATTTTCTGAGCCTTTCCCAGGGCACCTTGCCTTCTTTCCTTGGCTTGGCGGGACACAAAAATGATTCTTTGCTATCTAAAGGAAGTTTCGATTCCGCAGAACCTATAGGAGCAATAGACGGAGTGGAGTGTGGCTGTGAGTCAGGCGCAGTATCCTCACTGTTCTTGTTACAGAATCGACTCTGAACGCTGTTCATGGTTAGCTGTAAGAAAGAATAGCGATTGTTGAAGAAGTTTGCTCTTTCGACGACTCTTATTGCTCTAAATAAGCTCTCAGCCTTAGGAGTGCAGGCACGACTAGCTTACTCCAACCTTCTTGTGTGACCGCATGTTGGAGAAAAGAGTTCCACATCTTACTTTAACGGCAATGTCAGGATCTCAGTCTATCTCTTTCTCACATCTGACACTCTCTTCTATAGACCGCTAAGTCGCATCCAACTACATGTACTCTAAGAATGAAGGTTGCAAACTACCTTAACAAGCGACCACTGGACTTGTGAAAGAGAGCTCTTCTTCGCATCGAGAATCGACTGTTTACCCTCTCTTCTTGCATCTGTGCATTTCGGGCCTTGGGCAAGCTCCCGACATTCCTGGATCAGGCCCCTCTTTGCCGCTGTCCAATCCAATGTCTACTTCATCAAATTCCCTGTCTACCGAAAATGGATGAACCTATCCACAGGGATTTTGAGCATCACTTCTTTTTTTTCCCCAACGACAAAGGAACTTACGGGCAGGGCATTTTCGGGGACTAGCCCGCTTCCCATTACTAAATAGGGCAATTCCTCGCACATAATTAAGGGAGCCATTGAAAGGTGACTAAAACACCAGAAACGGGGACTACCCGAGCTAATGATAGAGGCAAGAACACTTTCCGGCCAAGTCCCATTAATTGATCATAACGATATCGTGGAAATGCTGCACGGACCCATATATATAGGAACAGAAAAAGAATCACCTTGATACTAAACCAGATCGAGCCCGGGATCTTCTTGGAAATGGGAAGATCTAGGATAGGCGGCCAACCTCCTGGAGAGAGCGATGTGCATAGACCAGGTGAGTAGGGATGCAGCTCCGTGGACCGCTCGTCGGGCCTGATAGGTGGTGGTATCACACCCTTCTCAAAGGAACCGTACGTGACACTCTTGCGTCATACGGCTCCGTCCCGGAAGCAGGACCTTCCCTTTCCTTTGACCAACGGGCCCTCAAACCTTTATGATTTCGTGCCGAACCTGGTCTCCATCTTCGAACTTCTCGTTCGATGAGACCCCAGGTCTCGCTGTTTCCGTTTTCTAGGTCACGCCTTAACCTCGTTAGAAAGCGGAGTTGGCTAGCTGCCGGCATATCTTTTACGTCACCGGCCACATAGTCCGCAGCGTCTTTCACTGCATCGCATTTGCCGGGGCTGAATCCCCTTTATTGAGCGATCGCCTTCACTCGTTGGCAGAACGCCTTGATGCGTGCGTCTAGTTTGTTGGGGTGACACTCCGCTTCTTTATACTCTTAGGAGGCGAGAAACTCCCGTTCCCTTCTCCTTCCTTACTCTTCCGAGGATGGTTCAGGGGGAGCCAGTTCCGCCTCCGGCTGAGGAGGGAAATTTCCATCGATAGGCGGTAGCTTCGACGAGCTGGGACGTGGAAGTGAAAACCCTAAACTTGAAACCCTACCCTTCTTTGCTACTCACTATCTAAGGAGCAAATCCGAAGTCGGTTCTCAAGGCCCAGAAGCTCGGGGATTGAATACCCCTATGTTCCAAGTGGCTGGCTTGGCTGGTGATGCGTTCACCCACTTGCACGCTTCCTTGCAAGCACGAAATCCTTAGTTCGCCCGCTACTACACGGGCCGGTGTACTCTTATCGCTAACCTCGAGAGAGGCTATACTCTAAGAGCCAACCGACTCATTATCCCTGGACGCAAGGATTAAGAAATAGCAATGTATCAGGGGCTGAGCGTACCTTCCGCTCAGGAACAAGAAATGGAGCTATTAAGTGTTGGTGCCGCTTTTCTCTTTCTAGCTCTTCTTTGGGTTCCTTATCGATGCGTGTATGCCTTCGTCGAAGAAAGAAGGGGAATCACAAGAAATTTTCATACACCTAGGCCTAATTCCATCGATGAATCATTCGAGAACGAATTTAGCGAGACTAATCTAATCTTATTCAACCTTAGATGGGAATTAGGGCGAAGCCTGGGGCGGTCTCTCTGCCTTCTTAACACGCGGCACACCAACTTGAAGTCTGATTTGAAAATCTCTCTCTACCTTCACTTCTCGTAGTTTTGACTTGCTCTTAGGCTACCGTATCCACATCAAGGTGACAGGATTCGAACCTATGGCCCTTAGGCTACCGTATCCACATCAAGGTGACAGGATTCGAACCCAAAACAGATGCGCTGACCAGACTGCGCTACACCTCGTCTCACCACCCCGAAGCATATAGATCCACCCGATCGATGAACACTCAAACCGAACTCGCCCATCCTTTTGGGCACAGGGATACGAGAACCAATCCGAGTAATCAACCGTTTTTTTTTTAATCTACCTCAAGCCCCAACCCTACCGCCAAAAAGTCGTCTGTATAGTGCAGGAGCGCTCACATTTTTTTGCTTACTCTTTCACTTTCATTTCGAAATTCGGCTCGCTCCTGGCTACGGTTTGGACCTTTCGCCTGCTTAGAAGTGGATTCGAGCCACTGACACAAGGATTTTCAGTCCTTTGCTCTAACCAGCTGAGCTACCTGAACCACTTTCCTAAAGTCTGTTTTCTTCATCGAATAGCGCCCTACCTTACCACTTGACTAGTAAGGGAAAAGCCCTTTACTAAACTAAGAAAATAGAATAGATAGGCTTTTTTCGCTTCTTCGTCAAGCTTAAAAGCAGCTCTTTCAACTGCCGCCTAATCCCCCAACATGCTCGACGAACCGAGAGCCGTCCAGGGACTGCCGGAGGGAGCTTGCTTATAGAAAGAAGATAGGCCAGAAAAACAAGGTGCAATGGGTTCTCCGCTCCGTCTCACTAAGAAGTGCTATTCTGTCCTCCGGGGGACTGGACTCCACCAAGAGGTTCTTTCTCTCACGTAATTTGGCCCGCCCCTTTCATTTCCGTACCGGAGGAAATGGGATTCGAACCCATGATACAATCTTCTTGTATGTCGATTTAGCAAACCAATGCCTTAAGCCACTCAGCCATACCTCCAAGTTGTTGATCGGAATGGAATTGGATGTGCCGGGTTTGGTTGCTTGCCCGAAGGAAGGGCTATCTGATCCGATCAACTACGTAAGCCGTAGCGCGCTAGCGCGCGTACTCTTCCTCTATGAGCGAGACTCCATCCAAATCTGCCACTCCTTGGGCGAGGCCTTCTGTTCTATGAACACCCCACCACTGAATGATTCACTTTCAAGTTCTCGCCTCCGACCCGGGAGAACACAGGGTCAAGCCAAGCCCTGACCCGCCTAAATGGAATTCATATCTCCTTCGTCTGGTCGAGAAGGGAGGGGAACTGGACTCTGCCTCTTCTATTACATTTACATTACATTACGGAGAAGTCCATTCTCGTCATGATCGATCCATGTCCTAGCGTAGTGCCCGGCTTGCTTAGCAACCAAAGCTAGCTTACTAAGGTAGTTTACTTTTTCATTTTGAAAAAAGAAGGCGAAGGCATTTTCCCTTGATTGCACGAGCTAGCCAGCAAACCCCCCGTTACTCACCTCAACATCTATAAAAAAAGCTCTTTCTCCTTTTCATTTCATAATAATAAGGTAAGCATCCAGCTCTCGATCCAGAGCTACTGCTTCAAGAATCAACTGAGCTCAGGAAGTCAGGTTAAGACGTCGACTTTGACAGGGGAGATGAAAAAGAATTCCTGTCTTTAGAAGTAAATCCCACTAAACGTCACTTGTACGCTTGACATGAAAAGTAGAGGCAAGCGGAGTCAAAGGCCGAGCCTCAACCAGCAAAGGGGAACAGCCATGCCAATCCAAGCACAGTCAAAGCGTGCCCACTCTACCTTTCTTTCTTTACCCTAGACTCCGTTCTTCAAGGAGACCCATGTGCATTTCCTCTGTTCTGTGCTCGCTACGCCCTTGTGCCTTTAGTTGAAGTATAGGTCGTCGATTCAATCTATCTTGATGGGATTTTTCTAGTAGGTAGCGAGAAGACTAGAAGTATCCACAAGAGACTACATCAATAGCTGCAAATTTCGGGTAGGGTAGGCTTGGAGTCAGAAGTCCTATTCTTCCCAACCAAATAAACACTTTTGCAAACTTCACCTTCCCGCGGTCAAAACAAGACTTACGAATAACAATCAGACCTTACCAGGGACAGGGACCAGACTATAGAGCCTAATTAAAAAGAATTCGGGCTTGCTTTTTCAATTCACATTCATGAGCGAGGATTCCTCTATCTCTTGCTCGCTTCGATCGGACTCTGACAGCTTAGGGAAGAATGATGGGTCGCTAACAAGGCCCCTAAATGACCGCTCAGAAGGCCTACCTGTTTTTTTTTCCCAATCTGTAACTTGCTCGTCCCTCTCTCATGAAAATGGTCTCTCCTCTCCAACCAGTCAAGTGGCCCTTGGGCCACCTTTCTTCCTACTAGTTCTTACATAAGCAATTTTCAGGAAGTAAACGAAATCTTTCCTTCCGAAATCCACTCCTGAAGTCAAGTCTTTCAGTACTGGGACTGAAGTAAAGTACTTTCGAGTTGCTCTTTGCCCAAAGCCCTCCTTCCGACTTAGTTAGAAAGACCAACTCTAAATAGCTTTAGCATTTCTTGAGTTGAAAAGGTATTTATAGATTCTAGAACTCAGGGGAAGGTTTGGAACCCTAGTAGCAGAATGGAATCAGTTTACCGGGCTGACTTCCATGCCAACACGAGTAGTTTAACTCATCACTACCTCGTAAGGGCGTTGAAAATTGTTTTTGCTTTTTTTGCTAAAAACTTTGGAAAAAGTATTCAAAGAGCCTTTGCATAGTTTACGAATTCTGCTTAGCTTAGTAGGGACCTAAACACAGGAATTTCTTTTCTCAGAGTCAGACCACGCCTTATGACGAAAGGGGGAGAAAGGACGGATCACCTGTCGATCTGTGATCAAAGAAAACTATACCTGAAGAATGGGATACAGATTGACAAGCACAAAAGGGTAGGCTTGGCTATTAATCTACGCTCATTGATGAGACGGCGACATAGAGAAGAAAGTATACCCTTTGTCACCCCCCTTGTCACAACAAAGTAAAGAAGAGATACACACTTTGGAATTGGTGGGATTTAGGATGGAATCGAATAGCGAATGCACTTGCGGTTAAGACAGGTCCTGCATCTCCTACCTAATGCAATTGACCGACCCGCCATTTCTTTCCTTCAATAATGCCTTCGCTTCACTTCGACGACGCTATTTACCAAGGAAAGACTACCTTTTTTTTTGAATGGAAGAAGCCGAAGGGGTGAACGAGCGCTGCGGTAACGAGCCGTAAGAAAGATGAGCAGAGCATTCCTTCCGCCGGCCTTGATAGGAGTAGGGGAGCGTGGTGAGATAGATAGACGTCCAATCCTGCAGCAGCTAGTTGCTCGGCCTTAGTCTTGGGCTGATCTCAGACTTCAATCAACCCCTTCGTACTTCGATCCAATCAATCAAGAGGCTAATCTCTTTTGTTTGGGCCGGTAGCTAAAAGAAAGTCCTCGCTTTCTCTTTTGTTTGGGCGTAGCGTTAAATCTGCCTCGCCTTTCAGAGGTTTGGAACCCTTCTGTTGAGCACCAATTGGAAATCCAATCTGACTTCTAAAACGGAAGTGAGCACAGGTGAGAGGACCCCACTTTCCCGCATCCCTCTCCCCACGAGAAGAACACCAGAGATGCACAGCACGTGGGCCTTGTCCAACGAACGACGACTTTCGATTCTTCACTTCGAGGAGTAGAGTCCTTGCCCAACCCTACCTATATAAAAGAAAAAGAATCGATCACTAGGTCCCGAGCAATTCTACCTTCTTTCCATTATCCAACGCTCATGTGTCCCCTTTCTCCCACTCTTTTAAAGCTTTCAATAAAGCCTTCAACGTTGTGGAAGCAGCAACCGGTCTGTTGGAAAGTTCCTGCATAAGTTGTCGGATCCTAAAAAAAAAGCTTTTCTGGGGACGCGCTGTTCAAGTCGAGTTTCCTTATTGTCCCTTCCAAGACATCCCTTCTAACTTCCCTATTTCCAAAGGAAGAAAGAAAGGTCGAAAGCTCTCTTTCGAGAGCCTCTTTTGTTGGGCTCGGCGGCCCCAATCGCAAGGCTAGATCCAGATCCCCCATAGCCTGTTCAGCATGAGGAATGGCTGGCGGAGCATCAGGATTTCCTTGATCCATTCTCAAGATCTCAGCCCCCCTACCAACTCGCTCCCGGTGACATTAGGCACTACCTTATTTGGGCTGGAAATAATATAACTGTCCATAAAACAAATCATTGTTGTGTTTTCGGTCTCGTTGAATAAAATGCAAACGAAATGACTTACTAGCCACAGTATATCCCCGACACAACCTACATTCACAAACGATAGTTGTTTAGAAATTTCTCCAAAATTGAGACTATCATGTAATGATACGTATTATGTGAGGTTTTGGGATTCTTATAGTTTCTATTATATAATAATTGGAATCATAGAGAAAAGAAAATGATAAAACAAAAAGGACAAAGGAAAAAGAATCGAATCTCACTCATTTTCAGGTAAGATTTACTTAGCTCGCGGAGCGGCATACCAATAAAAAGAAAAGCCTTATCGGATTGGAATCGATGACTTAAGCCTCTTTCTTAAGGGCCTTTAAAGACCGGCCATTATCGGACTCTTCTTATTTATGCTTTTTTTTTCACCGGGCTTGGATCGAGGAAAGCAGGCTTGACAGGCCCGAGTCTTCATTTGTAGGACTTTGTGGGATGGGCCCGTGCATGTAGGCTTGGGTCTTCTTAACGTGCGTCATTTGACGACTCAGTGCATGGATGTCACGAGTCCATTGGCATAGGCTTAGGCCTATTTTGTAAGTGGGTAGTCTTTGGCACGCCTGGAGATTCAATTAAGGGGAGCAGTCTAATAAATCGACTGTTGGTGGCATCACGCTATCTTAGATTAGGGATGATAATTCAATATATCGGAAAGACGCTAGGCAAAAAGGTTAGTAAGAATAGGAATTGTTAGATTTCCTGTATCGGAGAGAGAAGCTGAGTCGGGATGAGGGAATTGTTTCTATGCTTTTCTCAGATAATGCGGGTGCGAGAGTGAAGCTATCGCCCGGTTCAACCAACCGTCCGTCCTGGTGCCTTTGCTACTGATTTGACCGCTTCTCATCGTTAATCCGGGTTCACCTTGGCCCTCGCCCCAGAGTTCTTATGAAGACTCTGGTGGTGCATGTGTATGATAGGGCCCCCCATAAGCGTCAAAGATCGGTGATGTTGTCATGATAAGTGTGGGAAGTCGATAGTGTCCTCGATGATTGAAGGACCTATCGACTTGCATAACTTCCCGTGGCTAGTAGGGGGAACTTTAATGTAATTGCGGATCCATTAGAAAAAACTTGAGGGTCGGCCTCCTGACTTCAATGCCTTTATTGAAGTGATGAGCTTTGAAGATATGATTTTCTCGTTTGGATTATTTGATTGGGCTTTCAATGACAACAAATTGACTTGGAGCAATAATCAAACCGGTCAACATTGTATCTGGGCCAGACTAGATAGAATCCTTTTGAATGGGGACTGCCCGCTTCTATATAAAAGCCGTTTTGCTTCCACCAGAGTCGACCATTTGCCGTCAGTGTCCTCTGATCACTCTCCTCTAGTAATCTCCTTATAAGATTATAATACTCGCAGGCCTGGGGTCTTTCGTTTCCAAAGAATGTGGATTCGACATTCTTATTTTCACATTGATCTCAACCATGCTCGGGAAATCCTTTTCAAGTCTTCTCCAGGAAGATTGACTCGACAAATAAAGCACTGAATTGGCGAACTATTTCAGAATATAGAAATGCCGAAAATGAATAAGGAAAATTTGCTCTTGAACAGAGTTGGTCTGCTGATAAGAAAATGGAGTTAGATTCGGCCAAGAGTAACCTTGAAAAACTTCTGCTTTACGAAGAAAGATAGAGAATAAGCACCTTGAACCAAATTCAGAACTTGTCTCTGTATGGCAGGAAGCTCTTAATTTATTTCATACATTACTTTCTTCTCAAGGTTCGGTGCTTGAAGATGAGATCCTTGAGACCATCCCCTCTCTAGTCACAGAGGAAGATAATAAGATGCTTACTAGCCCTCCTAATATGGAAGAAGTTCAAAAGGCCATTTTTAGCATGTCGGCGCACACTAACCCAAAAAAAGGTCTCCCCTATCCTTTAAAGCCATCAGGCTTTCCGGATTCTTTTTATATAGAAAATATTGTTGGGATTTCAAAAGGCATCATTTGGAGTTGCAAAACTCCAAGGGATAGAGGTTTTCCCCTCTCTCCCGTAGGATATTCTGAGCACAAAATAATGTTAAAACGACAATCGTTATTGAGTGGTTAAAGTATTCTATTGGTGTCAAATAGAGCATTAATGGGGGTGAAAAGGGTAAAACCTTTAATATCCCATTACTATCTCTGATTGAGCTGTGGCAGCCCCTGATGGGGTCATAAGTCACGTCTCAATTCCTGGTTGGAACCCAGGCGCCCCCCTCCGGACTGACTCGTGATGTCTGATAAGGTGAGTGGAATGAGCCTCGGAGGTTCGGTCTGATTGTTAAATCAGTCAGATATCCATCCGGTGCCATTCCTGGCGGGATCTGTTAGAACAGATCAACGACAAGTCCGTCAACCATATTTCTTTTTGATGGTCTGGACTGTCCTTTGTTCCAACCATGGGATCCTCTTAAAGGATTCTACTGTGTGAATTCTTCCTAATTATTCAGACGGTACCAGTTTCGTGTAGTATAAAATGGAATATGGTGCTTTGATAATGAAATGTTATCAAGGGGACGTCTCGTGGAGAGCCCCGACTGAATGTTAACAAGAATGAGTGTTGCTATGCTACAGTTAGAATAATGTATTCTCCTAATAATTCAAACAGTACCAGTTTCGTTTAGTATAACACGGAATATGGTGCTCTGATAGTAAGTGATCAGGAGGGTATTTCGAAAGAAAGCCTTGATTGAATGTTAACAGATATGTTGTTCTCTCAGTTCTATGCGACAGCGCAATTAGAGTCTAAGTTGAAACTTCGATTTTAATCTACGCATCATAAGGGTAACCTTGTGTGAGGGCATAATGGAAAAGGAAACTTTCTTTGTGTCCAATGGCTGGAGGGTCTATCTTTGTCATAATAAAAGTCAATTTTCGGACAAAAGGATAGATGGATCCTTGAAGAAAGACTAGAGAAATCTGTTGAGTATTACAGTTGTGCGGTATCTATGTTTTGCGGAGGCCTATCAGGGAAAATTTAGGGGAAATAACCTTCTTCTAAATATGGAATAAAGAAATAAGAATATTGTTGGGATTTCAAAAACTTCCAGCTGGTCACCTTATTTCTTCGCTGAAGGTGCGATCCCCCGTTCCATCAATGCTACTTTCCTTGCTTTGATTCCTAATATTTTGATCTAGGACTACCTCTATTTAAATCTGAAAAAGCAAATTTCTCATCTTCTGGATAGAGTATAAAATAAAGTGGTAGGAGATGAAAGCATTGTTATCCAGTGGATTTTGCAAACATGTTCTTTTCTCAATGCCTATACACCTTCTTGCAGGGATTCCAGTTTCAAAGGGAGTTCTTGACCAGTTGGAAAAAATGTTAGCTAACTTTTGGTGAGGCGGTGATGAAGACAAAAGAAAGCTTCACTGGATATTTTTTGATACTATGTGCCTACCTATTCAGGAAGGGGCTTTGGGTCCTCCTACTACAAGACATTTTCAAGAGCTTTCAAAAACTTTTCGTATGAAGTTTACCTGGTCAATAAGAGGGGGGTAGAATATCAGAGAGCCAGGGGTGGAACCAGAAATCAGTGCTAGCTCCATTTCCAATCCACCATTTTGAGCCCTTAAGTATTGGTGGGGTTGCCTGAAAATAGAACTGATTTCACTCCAAGTCCTGACAACCAGGTTTGGAAGCAGCAAACCATAGGGGCTTTCAGATAGTTTCTTTTGAAAAAAGCAGTCCAAAGTATGACTCCCTCTTATTGACCAGGCCAACTCCTTTACTAGTTATTTCTTCAAAATCATAGATGTGCTTGACGCACATGGAAACTACTTTTTCAATGATATCGAAGCATTTTTGCCTCACAGAGTGGTTTATGATATCAGGAATAGTGGTATATTCACATCTCATCAGGAGGACAGGGGGATATGGAAAAAGAATCGTAGTGAGTCATTTATTCTCAAAGCTGGTTGGGAATCGATAAGAAATCGAACGGGCATTCAAGCTTGGACTCAATTTGTCTGGGATAAAGCCATTCCTACAATAATTAGCATTTTTGCGTGGAAGCTCTTATTTTACTTTGTATGCGGGGATTTCAGAATCAGTTAAGGGAATAAATTCAGACGAAAGGTATAAGATTAGCAAGCAAATGCTTGTGCTGTTCGGAGCATGATAAATAAAGTATTGATCGCCTCTTCATCAAGAGTGAGCTTGCTATGGAGGTTTGGAACCATTTTGATCGCCTTTTCAATATAAGATCCTTCCAAACGGATTCCATTCAGTCCTGGCGGTTTAACGGATCTCGCAGGAAATCCCAAGTAGGCTACGTCACGTCTATGCTTACTATTTTTTCAGTTTGGGAACTCTGGAAGGAAGGCAATAGCAGTAAATTAGAAAACCCAATATCTGAACCGGCTGCTATTATTCCAAAAATTACGGACTGGGTGAAAGACTGTTCTCAGCTTCTTGACATCAGATCATCTTGGACGTTTACTGATTCTATTCTTCTGGATGCGCTCTACATTCATCAAGCTCGTAAACTCGCAATTGACTCCAAAATCATTGTTGATTGCTTCAATGAAAATAAAGAAGCCCCTAAAATTACCCATACCTAGACTCATGGTGGAGCTTCAATGAACAACAAAGTTTAAGGATTGCTTCCCAGACGAGGAAATAGCTGTCACAGAAGAGGTGGCCCTTGGGCCACTTGACTGGTTGGAAAGGGGTTCGGCTCAATCCCAAGTAGCAAACCATTCTAGTGCTACGATCTCTTTCTGCATAGAGCTGCCAGCAGGGTTGAGATATGGCCTCTGTAAAGGTATCAGGTTAAAAAAATGGATGAAATTGCAAAAAATACTCGTGGGAAGTAGACAGAGACTTAGTTGATACAAACCTATGAATAGGAAAACGAAGACGGGTGGATCTACGTACCCCGAGAATAGAAGCTAGAGAACCTAAGTCTAAAGAAGAGTCTTGGTTCGAAGTATAGGGAGAGAGGGAGACCACTGAATAAGTTGGCTCAGCTCTGAAAACTGAGTGACGAGAATATGTCTTCACAAACCTGCGAAACTTCCCCTTAAGCTGATCACTCTAGTCACCCGGATCTTGCTGACTCTATTAAATCGGAGAATTCGGATGCTGTCTCACATAAACAAACTCCTCAATAGTTCCACCACTCCCCTCTAAGGGGAGACAAGGGAACATAATGGCCCACCATCACAGGGAATCTCAAAGCCCCGAGCTCCGTAGTAAGTTCGAAAAAAGTGACATGTTAAGAAAGGTGGAATCATCGTGTAGAAGGATCATTAATACTTGTACCCCTTTTGAGAGAGGGGTACCCCAACCTCACTCAAGAAAACACATAGAGTGAGATGTAGGGCTCAGTTTGTCTTGTGCAGGAGATGGAATTTTCACAAAGCACGTGCATCCGAATAGTCATCGGTTTGAAAGAGAGTAAAACGCCCAAAGATAACGTGTAGAGGAGATCGCTCACCAATAATAGGAGCCATCGTCTTCTTACTCAGATAAGCGGCCATCATTAAATTGGCTTTACTAGGGATCCTATAATAGGGAACTTTCATTCCCAGTAGAAATCCTCGAGCAACTTTACTAATACTAATAAATAAGGGGAAGGCCTAACATTTTCTATTAGTATAAGGAAGGCGCTAGCTAGCGCCCAACCTATACAAGGGCTTTCCACCTCCATTTGGTCGTGCTGCTATGATGTAACGTGCAGTCGTCCCAAGGCAGCAGGATGTATGGTATAGGGCCCCCTATTTTATCTCCCTTAAAGTCCTTTATGGATTTCGAGTCGGGAATAGAGCTGTGGCTTATTCGGCGCTATATCAGAATTCATTCTCGGGCATAGCTGTTCACGAAAGGTGGCATGGGACATCTGTCAGCGGCGGGAGTCTTACATCCGAGCGAGAGGTCAGACCAATCCCATTCATCCTGGTCTGATCCGAACAGATCTTGTTGAATGAATTGATCCATTGTTGTATGCCCTACTTCTTAGTCAATTTATTCCTACTCGGACCCGCCGTACTTCCTTTGACTACTCCTGGGATATAGTGGAAAGATTTTTTTATGGTGGAGAGTGGGGAGTGAAAAGACCAACGCAGCAGAGAAGGACTGCATGAATCGGAATCCACTTATTAAGACAGACGACCGAGAAAGAAAGGCTCCGCGTTCGAACATTGGTTGATCTTAGCTTAGCGTGCTAGCCGCTGCTTCATTTCGTATAGTGATAACGCTTTCTCTTTCTTAGCGCTCCGCCCCCTTTGTATAGTAAGGGCTACTTTGGTTGCGCGGCTTTCTCTTATAGGGTGACTTGAATCAGCTTGACCTACTTGACTCAGCGGTTAGAGTATCGCTTTCATACGGCGAGAGTCATTGGTTCAAATCCAATAGTAGGTAAAACCGACCGAAACCCCGGCTTTTGCAAGCATGACAGCAAGCACGGACTGGCAGCAAGGAGTCAATTGAATGATCAAAGCATCGGTTGCTTCCACCTGTGGCCTTCTTCGACCGCCTTGACACCTTAATATCAAGGAACCCCCCCTATTCCACAAGTAGGTGGAGACCTGGAGGGTCGAAAACCCCAACGGGAAACCTTTCACCGCGCCACACGATTCTTTCGCGAAGCGCTCTTTCCACTCCTGCCCCCGCAAGCAAAGAGGTTTCAAGATAGCAGGCGACCAAAAAGCTCCGAGCAAATCTTCTAGAGAGCGTACCCTTACTTTCTACTCTTTCTCTATTCTAAAACGAAAAATCAACAAAAGAAAAAGGAAGTGGACCTGACATATTGAATCATGACTATATCCGCTATTCTGATATTCAAATTCGATAGAGATGAAATTGGAGCAGTTGATTTTTTTTTATTTCATTTTTTTGTTTTGATTTTGAGTGGGAGTTCCCAGCCAGCTCCCCGAAAACAACAAGAGAAAGTCCCGAATGATGCTCATCAGAAAAACCTTGTTTTGTTGAAGGAAGAAGTCCGGAGAGCGAAGGAGCGAGTCCCGGGATTCAGGGAGTTCAGCCCAGGGCAAAAATAAACCAAATAGGTCCCGATAGACTGGGAAGGTAGTTGTTCCACTCCTCTTCTGTCGCTCTCATCTCTGCCTTTCATCCACATCGATACCCCCGATCTCTTTTCCCACGAGTTTGCCACAATAGCATTTAGTTCGATCGAGTTCTATCTATATCCATCAACAAATCACATAAAATGGAAAGAAGAGCGTTTTTGCCGGCTAATCGAGTGCTAATTTCGAAGGCTGATGGTTGATGGCTATTATGATGCCTAGCTAACTACTTTCTACATAGCACACGTTCAGGATAGGGGACTTTAGCAAGTATTGCTGTGATCTTTGCCCTTAGCCTAGCAGTAGGAGGATTCTCTATTGCCGCTTTCATGTGACCACAAATGGCTCTTGTTCTCAGACCGGGAATCCTATCTTCCTAGATGGCGAAAATCCTTCTAACTCTTTTCAAGTCAAGAATGTGTAAACCGATGTCATAACCTTACCACATGGCAATAGGAGCTGCTATTGAATCTGGTGAAGTAAGGGCTAGGCTGCATCTCCTTGGGCCTCGGTAACAGTTCTTCATTCTTCTTCTCTTAGTGCCCTCTTTCAGAATCTCTGTCCTATTTGTCACTTACCTTTTCCTTGTTTTCGTTGTTAGGAGTATACTAAAGGAAGCAAAATGCCCTTTCTATGAAGAAAGGGTACCATACCAATATGGAAATCAATTGTTTGAAAGATCTAGAGTGGAAGATCGACCTCTTTTTGAGAAGAAAGTACAGGGTTAGCCTCGCCCACTTTAAAGACTAGGTACCCGTAGACTAGTGTAGCCTACTCATTGTCAGAGCAAGCCTTCCCTATGCAATGGTGCTTTTCTAGTTCGTATCTGTGGGGCGCCCTATCGCCCTAAATCTATGCGATGGAAGCGTCACTCTCTGTGTTTCGCCGTCAGGCGTATTCCCGTTACCATTGAAACTGTGGTTAGCATTTCCTTCTTTGGGAGCCGGGTGTCGCACGGAGCTTCATTCTTTATTTAATAGCGCTAAGTAGCGCCTTCTCTTTTCTTACTCGAGGATTGCTTTGATTAGACTCCTTTGCATTGGGGAATACCTTTCGCCTTACTAGATCCGTTCTTGGAAAAACGGAGCATAAACCCAGCTCGGTTATTGACCCTTTTACGGACCAATATCCGACTCCCCCCACGAAGCACAATCTGAGAAATGGGGATTAGCGAGAACCATCCATTCGAAGTCCAAGCCAATCCTTTGAAGTAACTAACCAGGCTAGAAGAGAAAAGGCCAGAATGATCTTAGTGAACTGTAAACCGTAGTTCAAGGAGGCTTTCTAAGTCCTATCCTAGTAGGGTCGAAAGCAAAGGCTTCAGAGACTCTCTTTCTAATAGATTCAAAAGTCAAGAAAAAGTCTGCATTTCTTTTCCCTACTGGATTTCAAATTCCAGTTCTGATTTTGACCTGAACTTCAGAGGCGATGGAGAAAATCAAAGTTTTGTTGACTCAAAACGTTGACTCAAAACTATGAATGCTACCTTAAGGGAGAGAAGTTTCCCAAGGGCAGAGTTAAGGTGACATGAAATTGCTTAAGAGAAAGAGAGAAGGTAGGCTAGGTGGCTCACTTTCCGCCAGATAACGATGGGTAAGCAAACTTGTTTAAGATATCCATGGAAGCAAGACTGAGTAGCTCAATCTCTAAGTGTTAAATTGTCAGTTTCATCAACGAAATTTGCCTGAGATCATATGGATCAACAATTCTCATTTCTTAGTTACAGAAAGCCCTTCTCAGTAAGCCAAGAGCCACTCATCTAAGCCAGTGGATTCGAATTCAGCTGTGTCGGTGCGCAAAGCAAGCACGCTTAGACTGCGATGTGCAATCATGAGTACAAATTGACACTCTGACCGCTGGCAGACGCTTATTTTGCCTGAAAGAAGGAAAAGAATCAGTCCCACAGCCTACTTTTACGTTTCCAATTTCCGGGGCAGAAGATCAAAGAAAGAAGTTTCTCTTCTTTCCTTGATTCCTTCTCACCGAGAGATGCGGCATTAGTGGTTCCGATGCCATAAGTAGACTGCTTTCTGACTCGTGCAAAGGGTTTGAGCAAGATGGATAGGATTTATGACTTCCACTTACTATAGGAAGAAATGGCTGAAAGCCTATGCTAAGAGAGTCCTGTCTCGATCCTTTTTCTTTCTGATTTTGCTTTCTATATATAGATATGGCTTTCTCTTGATGGAATATACCAAGCAAAATCTTCTTTTTAGAACCACAACTCAGTGAAGTAGGCGACAACTGCTATTAGGGTCTGTCTTAAGGCATTGGCTCTCTAAAAAAAGGATTTCCTATCGTTGCATGGGTTCCTTTTTGTATAAAACATATTGACTACAAATTGAACTAAAGAAAGAATGTTGACTGTTCGACAACGTGAAGACCGCAATCTCGACTTAGAA